>CM044357.1:3131412-3346412 GCA_024294585.1 Vipera latastei
TTCTTGTCCTGCCTTCGGGCACTTTGGAGAATATCTTCACTTCTTTGGGGCAGCCCCTGAGATACTGGAAGACTGCTATCATGTCACCCCTCGTCCTTCTCTTCCTTAAACTAGACATACCCAATTCCAATTCTTCTTTCCTTCTTTCTCTCTCTCTCTTCCATTTCCCTCTCTCTCCTTCCTTCCTTTTTTCTTTCTTTCTTTCTCTCTCCTCCGTCCCTTCTTTCCTTTTTCTTTCTTTTCCTTTCTTTCTTTCTTTTCTTCTTTCTTTCTTTCCTTTCTTTCTTTCTTTCTTTCTTTCTTTCTCCTTCCTCCTCTTCCTTCCTTCTTTCTTTCTTTCTTTCTTTCTTTCTTTCTTTCTTTCTTTCTTTCTTTCTTTCTTTCTTTCTTTCTTTCTTTCTTATAATAATAAGTTGGAAGGGACCTTGGAGGTCATCTAGTCCAACCCCCATGCTCAGGCAGGAAACCCTATACCATTTCAGACAAAATGGCTGTCCAGTCTCCTTCTTAAAAACTTCCAGTGTTGGAGCATTCACTGCTTCTGGTGGCAGGTTGTTCCACTGGTTAATTGTTCTCACTGTCAGGAAGTTTCTCCTTAGTTCCAGGTTGCTTCTCTCCTTGGTTAGTTTCCATCTGTTGCTTCTTGTCCTGCCTTCGGGCACTTTGGAGAATATCTTCACTTCTTTGGGGCAGCCCCTGAGATACTGGAAGACTGCTATCATGTCACCCCCTCGTCCTTCTCTTCTTAAACTAGACATACCCAATTCCAAGACTTCTTTCCTTCTTTCTCTCTCTCTCTCCATTTCCCTCTCTCCTTCCTTCCTTCCTTCCTTCCTTCCTTCCTTCCTTCCTTCCTTCCTTCCTTCCTTCCTTCCTTCCTTTCCTTCCTTCCTTCCTTCCTTCCTCTTTCTTTCTTTCTTTCTTTCTTTCTTTCTTTCTTTCTTTCTTTCTTTCTTTCTTTCTTTCTTTCTTTCTCCTTCCTCCTCTTCCTTCCTTCCTTCCTTCCTTCCTTCCTTCCTTCCTTCCTTCCTTCCTTCCTTCTTCTTCCCCCCCACTCCTCAACCAAAAGCAACTTTTTTGCTCCCCGGAAATGCCAACTTCCCCACCCAGAGGCGAGCCTTCAATAGTGGCATTCATTGAGCACAGAAGCCTGGAGCCTTGGGTGAATAGAGTCCAGATCGGGTTGCCTTGTCCATAAAATGCCCAGCCAAGTCAATAATTAAGAGCCAACAATTGAGAAGCAACCGGATCCGCTCCGTAGGGAGGTTCCTTCTGCTCGCTTGACTGGCAGGTAACCTGTTCACACTGAACTTCTCTCCCTGCTTTTCACATTTCTTGGCTCCTGCAGAGATGACCTGACGGGTCTCCTGTCTTGTTTCCAGGCACAGTTTAAACCAATGTTGCTCAACCTCAGAAACTGGAAGACGTATGGACTTCAACTCCCAGAATTCCCCAGCTGGCAAAGGTGGGAGTTGAAGCCCACGCATCTTAAAGTAGCCAAGGCTAATCAATGCTCATTGCAGGCCAGAGCAGTACTTCCCAAACGTAGCAACTTAGAGATGTGCGGCCTTCAATTCCTAGACATCCTAGCAACGGTCGTGCTGGCCAGGGAATTCTGGGAGTTGAAGTCCACGTCTCTTCAAGTTGATCAGCTTGAGAATCACTGCTTTAAATTGAGATTTCGGCCTGCCTAGCAAGCCTTTAACAGAGTAAGAGTTGGAAGGGACCTTGGAGGTCTTCTAGTCCAACCCACTGCTCAAGCAGGAGAGCCTATAGCATTTCAATGGTCCAGTCTCTTCTTAAAAACTCCCAGTGTTGGAGCATTCACAGCTTCTGGAGGCAGGTGGTTCCACTGGTTCATTGTCCTCACTGTCAGGAAATTCCTTCTTAGTTCTAGGTTGCTTCTCTCCTTCATGTGTTTCCATCTGTTGCTTCTTGTCCTGCCTTCAGGGGCTTTGGAGAATAGCTTGACTCCCTCTTCTTTGGGGCAGCCCCTGAGATACTGGAAGACCCCTGGTCCTTCCTTTATATCAGCCAGAAGGAGATACTTTCATAGGAGAGTCATCAAGATTTGGAAGGGATCCTTGAGGCCATCTAGACCAATTCCTGCTCAGTGCAGGAATGCAGACTGCAGGTAATCCTGAAGACCGCAGTTTAGCCCAAAATTTCCGCTGCAAACAAGACAGTTGTTAAATGGGTTTCGCTCCATTTTACGACAGTTTCTTGCCACCGTTTTTAAGTGAATCGCTGCAGCTGTTAAGCTAGGAGCACGGTTGTTAAGTGGCTTCCCCCATTGACTTTGCACGTCAAAAGGTTGCAAAAAAGGGGATCACGCGAAGCCTGGGACACGTCATAAATATGAATCCGTCGCCAAGCATCTGAATTTTGATCACACGACCCTGGGGATGCTGCCACCGTTGTAAGTCTGAAAAACGGTCATAAGTCACTTTTCTTCAGTGCCGTCGTAACTTCAAACGGACACGAAGTGAATGTTGTGAATTGAGGAGTACCTGCACAGGCGACACTCCCCACTCCCAAGTTTTACCTGCTCTGATTTTAAACCAGTGGGCCAGCCACCTCTTTGCATATGCCCAAAATGGCAGACACAATTCTACACAACCGTGTGGCGTGCACATACACAGTCACAGACACAGACACACAAACTCAGACACACACACACACACACACACGTTTAAAAATGAGTTTATCCTGGAACAAAAACTTTGCAAAGAACTGCCTGTTGCTATATTTAGTTGTGAAGCTATGCTCATTAGTACGAAAAATAAAGACTTGGCCTCCCTGGTTTTTCATTTACTATTAGCAGGGATTTATTTATCTTTAAAACGAAGGAGTCGCGCTTGGTGGAAATGTTCCTCGTTTGAAATAATAGAAGCCGAATATCAAATTACCACACAGAAAACAGTATTGAATTCAGGGAGGCCCAGATTAAACTCTCTCTCCAGTGGGTGAAATAATAGATTTATACGGATGTAACTGCGAATAAAGGGCATGCTTATTTTTTTTTAATACTTTGCCGGTTTCGGTACGTTACATAACAGCAAAGGGAATGTTCAAGATCAAAATGGTGATTTATAAATGATTTTTTTAAAAAAATTATTCTTCCTTCAATAAGGACCCCTGTGCTCAGATTCTGATAAGATGCAAAATCTATTCACTTACTCCTAGGTAAGGTTATTTACTGAACTGGGAGAATACAGGTAGTCCTCGCCTTTACGACCACAACGGAGCCTAAAATTTCTGTTGCTAAGTGAGTTTTGCCCCGTTTTACGGACCTTTCTAGCCACGGTTGCTAAGTGAATCACTGAGGTTGTTAAGCTAGCAACACAGTCGTTAAGTGAATCTGGCAATTGACTCTGATTATCAGAAGGTCGTAAAAAGGGATCCAGCCCAGGACCCAGGAATTAAAATATATTTACAGGTAGCCCTTGGAATTACAACAATTACAACCGTTCTAAGTTACAACGGCGCTGAAAAAAAATGACTTAGGACCGTTTTTCACACACAAGACCACGGAAGCATCCCCGCGGCCACGTGATTTAAAATCTGGAGGCTTGCTAAGAGGTTCATATTTGGGATCTTGGGATCCCACGATCCGCTTTTGCGAACTTCGGAGAGCCAAGCCAAAGGGGAAGCCGGCTTCGCTTAACAACCTTGTTACTAACTTACCCTCTGCAGTGATTCATTTAACAACCGTAGCAAAAAAAAAAGATGAGAACATGTAGACTTTAAACCTGAACTTTTTTTAATTAGGTATAATACCAGAAAAGATCAACAAACAAAGCTGATATCTGACGTTGCATGTCACAACAGCGGCAAGAATTATATATGCACAATATTGGGAATAATGAAGGAATACCATCAGATGAAGAAATAATCAAAAAAATGCTAAAATGCGCAGAGATGGACAGAGGGAGTATGAGATTGAAAGAAAAAGAAGAAACGGAATATTATCAAACTTGGGACTTATTCTATCGATGGCTAGAGGAAAAAATAAAGGATTAGGAATTAAATCTGTATTAGCAAATGTAAACTCAGACAGCACGCTGGTTGAAAAAGTATTACTGTATGTATGGGGAAAAAATCAATAAAAACTTTTTTTAAAAAAAAGATGGGGTAAAAGTCGCTTAACAAACATCTTGCTTTACGACGGCAATTTTGGGCACGGTCGCAAGTCGGGGACAGCCTGCGTTTGGGAAAGGTGGAAGGTGGAGGAACAGAAGTTCTTTCTTTCTTTACGAGCGTAAAAATAAATAATAATAAAGCATCTGATTTCTTTGCTGCTGGTAACATCCTGATGAACGCCATACATTTTGCATGAGGCTCCCTTGGATGACTAATTAGGAGTTGCAACATGTCCAAAAGAAGATTCCAGGAGCCATTAACAGCCTTTCTGGCTTGAAAAATGTCAGCTCGCTTTCATGAAGAGCGGAGCGATTAGGCCTCTGCTTTCCATTTTTTGAAAGCCGTAATTGTAAATCCATATTAAAAAGGTAAAGGTTCCCCCGCACACGCGTGCTAGTCATTTCCGACTCTAGGGGCCGGTGCTCATCTCCGTTTCAAAGCCGAAGAGCCAGCGCTTGTCCGAGGACGTCTCCGTGGTCAGGTGGCTGGCATGACTACACGCCAAAGGCGCACGGAACGCTGTTACCTTCCCACCATAGTGGTCCCTATTTTTCTACTTGCATTTTGACGTGCTTTCGAACTGCTAGGTTGGCAGAAGCTGGGACGAGTAATAGGCGCTCACTCTGTTACGCGGCACTTCGGGATTCGACCCGCCAAACTGCCGACCTTCTGATCGACAGGCTCAGCGTCCTAACGCACTGAGCCACCGCGCCCCTAAATTCATACTGTCGACCCCTAAAACCGTTTGCGTCGCCTGCCAGTCAGTTTCTGATCTCCATTGCAAAGAGCTGCTGTTTCTTATTAAAGGGAAAGAAGAATCGAATTTAAGAAGAGACTGGATGGCCGCTTGTCTGGAATGGCATAATGGGGGTGTCCTGCTTGAGCAGGGGGCTGGACTAGAAGACCTCCAAGGTCCCTTGCAGCTCTGTTCTTCTGTAAGGGTCTCCTGCTTTCTTGTTCTGCTCCCTTATTATTTTGGTTGCTGCCCTCTGGATATGGTTCATTTTGTCAATGTTGGTCAGTCCCTCAATTAGGCCAATTCAAGAAATAGGCATTGCAGGTAGCCCTGGATTAACTACCCTAATGCTAACACTAAAACAGATGTCAACTCTAACCCTAAGCGCAACCCCAGGCCCATACCTGGGCCTGGGCCCGGGCCCAACCTCAATCTCAATCTCAACCTCAACCTCAACCTCAACCCCAACCTCAACCTCAACCCCAACCCCAACCCCAACCCCAACCCCAACCCCAACCTCAACCCCAACCCCAACCCCAACCCCAACCTGAACCCCAACCCTAACCTCAACCCCAACCCCAACCCCAACCCCAACCTCAACCCCAACCCCAACCCCAACCCCAACCTCAACCCCAACCTCAACCCTAACCTCAACCCCAACCTCAACCCCAACCCCAACCCCAACCTCAACCCCAACCCCAACCCCAACCCCAACCCTAACCTCAACCCCAACCCCAACCCCAACCCCAACCCCAACCTCAACCCCAGCCTCAACCCCAACCCCAACCCCAACTTCAACCCCAACCCCAACTTCAACCCTAACCCTAATAATTCAAGTAGTGACTTCTGACTATTTTTCACAATTAGGACCATTGCAACATCCTCATATTCACATGATCAAAATTTGGATGCTTGGCAACTGCTTCAT
The DNA here is from genome assembly GCA_024294585.1 of Vipera latastei. Classification (NCBI taxonomy): domain Eukaryota; kingdom Metazoa; phylum Chordata; class Lepidosauria; order Squamata; family Viperidae; genus Vipera; species Vipera latastei. Next base: position 3,137,220 of record CM044357.1, read on the forward strand.
ATATATGACAGACGCAGCCTCCCGGGGTCACATGATCTCCCTTTTGCGACCTTCTGGCAATGGGGAAATCAATGGGGAAGCCAGATTCACTTAACAGCCGTGTGACTAACTTCACACCGGAAGATGCTGGAAGTGGGACCATAAAATAGAGAAAGTCACAGAAAATGAATTCAAACAGACAGGCACCTGCAGCATAACATTCCGGACTTCACTATTGTTGATAAGAAAGATAAATAAAAAGTCTGGCATGTGGACGTGGCAGACCCTGGAGAAAGCAGAGGAGAAATAACAGAATGACAGAGTTGGAAGGGACCTTGGAGGTCTTCTAGTCTAACCCCCCCCACCCTGCCCAAGCAGGAGACCCTATTCCAGGGGTCTTCAAACTTGGCCCTTTTATGACTTGTGGACTTCAACTCCCAGAATTCCTCAGCCAGCATGAGGGAACTATGGCCCCTTCATGACTGGTGGACTTCAACTCCCAGAATTCCTCAGCCAGCATGGGGGAAACTATGGCCCCTTCATGACTCATGGACTTCAACTCCCAGAATTCCTCAGCCAGCATGAGGGAACTATGGCCCCTTCATGACTGGTGGACTTCAACTCCCAGAATTCCTCAGCCAGCATGGGGGAAACTTTGGCTCCTTCATGACTGGTGAACTTCAACTCCCAGAATTCCTCAGCCACCATGGGGGAAACTTTGGCTCCTTCATGACTGGTGGACTTCAACTCCCAGAATTCCTCAGTCAGCATGGGGGAAACTTTGGCCCCTTCATGACTCGTGGACTTCAACTCCCAGAATTCCTCAGCCAGCATGGGGGAACTATGTGCCTGGCTGAGGAATTCTGGGAGTTGAAGTCCACAAGTCATAAAAGGGGGAGGTTTAAAGACTCCTGCCCTACCATTCCAGTGAAATGGATGCCCAATTTATTTGAGGACTACCAGTACTTTGCAGGACAAATAGCTTATGCCGCTCCATTTTGAAGGCTCCATTTTATAGAATTTTATTGATTTAGTCACCTTGGGTGTTAAAGAATTGCGAGCATACTCATAGAAGTGGTGTAAGCTCTCTCTCCATCTTCTGTCATCCAGACCAACAATGCAATTTCTCAGTGCCTCTCCGTTTGGTCTCTGGAGACGAGTTAAATATTTTGTGGATTTATTGACAAGCCTGAATTTAACACAGCTTTAAAAAAAAAAAGCCTCATTTTGCTGCTTTAGGCTGAGTAGCAGCTGTTTCTGCCACCTGGCGTGGGAGTTCCAAAAAAAAAAAAAAAACGAAGCTGCAAATATATCTATTTTCAATTAACAAATTAATGATTTTTTCTGAGGGTGTTGCAATCCTGCTGGGACTGGCTGAGCTGCTGCTGTAAAATCATACAGTACTGAAAAGAAGGTCGTGGGAGACAGCAGAATAAAAGAATGAGAGAGTTGGAAGGGACCTTGGAGGTCTTCTAGTCCAACCCCCTGCTCAGGCAGGAGACCCTATACCAGGGGTGTCAAACTCAATTTCATTGAGGGCCGTATCAGCATTGCGGTTGCCCTCAGGGGGCCGGGTGGGTATGGCCAGTGTGGGCGTGGCCTACTGGGTGGGCGTGGCTAGAGTGCATATGGCCTACTGGGTGTGCGTGGCTAGAGTGCGTATGGCCTACTGGGTGGGCGTGGCTAGAGTGCGTATGGCCTAGTGGGTGGGCGTGGCTAGAGTGCGTATGGCCTACTGGGTGGGCATGGCTAGAGTGCATATGGCCTACTGGGTGTGCGTGGCTAGAGTGCGTATGGCCTACTGGGTGGGCATGGCTAGAGTGCGTATGGCCTACTGGGTGGGCGTGGCTAGAGTGCGTATGGCCTAGTGGGTGGGCATGGCTAGAGTGCGTATGGCCTAGTGGGTGGGCGTGGCTAGAGTGCGTATGGCCTACTGGGTGGGCGTGGCTAGAGTGCATATGGCCTACTGGGTGTGCGTGGCTAGAGTGCGTATGGCCTACTGGGTGGGCATGGCTAGAGTGCGTATGGCCTACTGGGTGGGCGTGGCTAGAGTGCGTATGGCCTAGTGGGTGGGCGTGGCTAGAGTGCGTATGGCCTACTGGGTGGGCGTGGCTAGAGTGCGTATGGCCTACTGGGTGGGCGTGGCTAGAGTGCGTATGGCCTACTGGGTGGGCATGGCCAGCTCTACATCATTCGCATCAAGGGTGCCTATGGGGGCCCGGGCAGGAGTGGGACAGATCTGGGGGTCTCTGGCAGAAGGAGGGTCTCTGGGCCAGGGCCAAGGCAGTGGGGGCCGTTCCCTCACTGTTTCCAGGATGGCTTCACGGGCAACATGAAACCACTTCGCGGGCCAGATCTGGCCCCCGGGCCTTGTGTTTGACATGTCTGCCCTATACCATTCCGGAGAACTGCCTATGCAACCTACTTCAATGAAAAGTATCTTTAGTTTAATGAAGAGAAGGACGAGGGGGGACATGATAGCAGCCTTCTGGTATCTCAGGGGCTGCCCCAAAGAAGAGGGAGTCAAGCTATTCTCCAAAGCCCCTGAAGGCAGGACAAGAAGCCACGGATGGAAACTCATCCAAGGAGAGAAGCAACCTGGAATTAAGGAGAAACTTCCTGACAGTGAGAACAATTAACCAGTGGAACTCCTTGCCTCCAGAATTGGTGAATGCTCCCAAACTGGAATTTTTAAGAAGAGACTGGACAGCCACTTGTCTGAAATGGTATAGGGTCTCCTGCCTGAGCAGGGGGTGGACTAGATGACCTCCAAGGTCCCTTCCAACTCTGCTATTTGGTTATCTCTTCAGTGATAGAGTACCACAACTTCTGGAGGCAGGTTGTTCCACTGGTTAATTGTTCTAACTGTCAGGAAGTTTCTTCTTAATTCCAGGTTGCTTCTCTCCTTGGTTACTTTCCATCCATTGCTTCTTGTCCTGCCTTCAGGGGCTTTGGAGAATAGCTTGACTCCCTCTTTTTTGGGGCAGCCCCTGAGATACTGGAGCAGCAGAGAAAAATCCAGCAGCCTCTGTGTATTTGTGTCTGCGTGTCTCTGTAATCTGTGCATCTCTACTTGTAAGCCTTGGGAGAAGGACCCTTTCCGAATATATGAATTAAGCGGTTGCTTTAGATAAGAATCCTACTTTTTGAGAGGGAAGAAATCCGATTTAAAAAGTCAAGATTTAAAAGAAACCAGGAGCCTTGAGTCACTTTTATTAAATTAGAGAACTAGAAAGCCAGCCTGGGGGGGCGGGGTGGGGGGGGGCTAATACATCCAGCTTTCCCCTCCTAGGAAGATTTGTGTGGCAATTTAAGATTACCATCTCCTGCTTGGCAGGAGTTTTGGCAAAGGATGCGGTTCCCATGGACCCCAAGGAGGTGAATAAGTGGCAGAAAGGCAGCAGGATCAATGAGGCATTTTTTTTCAACTATTGTTTTCTTTCTTTTTCCTATCCCTCTTTCTTTGTTTATTTATTTTTCTTTCTTTCTTTTTCTTTCTTTCTTTTTCTTTCTTTCTTTCTCTCTCTACTCGTCTCTCCCTCTCTTCTTTCTTTCTTTCTTTCTTTCTTTCTTTCTTTCTTTCTTTCTTTCTTTCTTTCTTTCTTTCTTTCTTTCTCTCTCTCTCTCTCTCACACACACACTCTCTCTTTCTCCCCCTCCCGCTCTCTTCTTTCTTTCTTTCTTTCTCTCTTTCTTTCTCTCTCTCTCTTTCTCCCCCTCTCCCCCTCTCTTCTTTCTTTCTTTTTTTCTTTCTTTTTTCTTTCTTTCTTTCTTTCTTTCTTTCTTTCTTTCTTTCTTTCTTTCTTTCTTTTTTCTTTCTTTCTTTCTTTCTCTCTCTCTCTCTCTCACACACACACACACACTCTCTCTCTCTTTCTCCCCTCCCCCTCTCTTCTTTCTTTCTTTCTTTCTTTCTTTCTTTCTTTCTTTCTTTCTTTCTTTCTTTCTTTCTTTCTTTCTTTCTTTCTTTCTTTCTTTCTTTTTGTCTCTCTAAGCCATTTTCTGAGCCATTTTCGATCTCCCTGGTTTCCTGGAATGATTAAAAATGAAAATCTTCTGTCTTCCTTCGCCACCAGCATAAGATAAATGTATCCAGGCAGTCCTCAATTTACAACCACAATTGAGCTTGTGCTGTTGTAACTTTGTAACTTTGAATGGTCACTAAATGATGTTGAGGACTACTTCTAGTAAAGCAATCAAACAGTAAAATATGGATTGCTGGAATTGGGTATGTCTAGTTTAATGAAGAGAAGGGTGAGGGGGAGCAGCCTTACAATATCGGTTTGGTAATGAGATGCTTAAACCTCTGTCTTCTCCGACTTAAATATCTCTGTACAGCCTGGGGAGAACTTCATCCCATATAACAGATACGAGCAAAGCTCCTGAAAGAAAAAAATGAAAGATTTTTCAGATATTTGAAAAAGGGAAGAAAAAAACAGATTAAAACATCTCAGGGGCTTCCCCAAAGAAGAGGGAATCAAGCTCTTCTCCAAAGCGCCCGAAGGCAGGATAAGAAGCCACGGATGGAAACTAACCAAGGAGAGAAGCAACCTGGAATTAAGGAGAAACTTCCTGACAGTTAGAACAATTAACCAGTGGAACCACCTGCCTCCAGAAGTTGTGAATGCTCCAACACTGGAGGTTTTTAAGAAGAGGCTGGACAGCCATTTGTCTGAAATGGTATAGGCCAGGGTTTCCTGCCTGAGCAGGGGGTTGGACTAGAAGACCTCCAAGGTCCCTTCCATCTCTGTTATTCTGTTATTCTATGCTCCAAAGCACCTGAAGAAGGCAGGACAAGAAACAATGGATGGAAACTAATCAGGGAGAGAAGCAACCTGGAATTAAGGAGAAACTTCCTGACAGGGAGGACAATTCACCCGTGGAACATCTGGCCACCAGAAGTTGTGGGTGCTTCATCACTGGAGGCTTTGAAGAAGAGACCGGACAGCTATTTATCCAGAATATATAGGGTCTTCTGCTTAAGCAGGGGGTTGGACTAGAAGACCTCCAAGGTCCCTTCCGACTCCGTTATTCTGTATAGCTATTTTGGGCCCACATTTTGAAGCCAAACACTTGCTCAAATTTTCCTAATCAGAGAAAAATAATATGGCTTCTGTTAGGAGTTAAATGTGGGGAAATGGGAGGTCAGTCACAGCTACAGCTTGGCCACATTATTGCTAAATAAGGAAATCCTCTCTGATACATTTCAAAAGCAAACTCTCTTTCATCTTGATTGATTGATGCAGGACGGGTAGATATTTTCTGCACAGCATTAGGGCAAATGATTTGTTCAAGGACATTCTATCCCCCAAAGTGGCTATTTCCATGTGAAACACAATTGGCCTTGCTCCCTAGTGGCGTAACAGCTAAATTTGAGATTCAATTAGACTAAATTAGAGCCTTTTTGATCTGTCGGTTAAGATACCGGGCTTGAAACTGGGAGACTGCGAGTTCTAGTCCCGCCTTAGGCCTGAAAGCCGACTGGGCCCATCACCGGGAGATGGAAAGTTCTAGTCCTGCCTTAGAATAGACTAGACTAGAAAGCCAGCTGGGTGACTTTGGGCCAATCACCAGGAGACTGTGAGTTCTAGTTCCGCCTTAGGCTAGAAAGCCAGCTGGGTGACTTTGGGCCAATCACCAGGAGATGGAGAGTTCTAGTCCTGCCTTAGGCATGAAAGCTGGCTGGGTGACTTTGGGCCAATCACCAGGAGACAGTGAGTTCTAGTCCCGCCTTAGGCATGAAAACCAGCTGGGTGACTTTGGGCCAATCACCAGGAGATTGTGAGTTCTAGTTCCGCCTTAGGCTAGAAAGCCGGCTGGGTGACTTTGGGCCAATCACCAGGAGATGGAGAGTTCTAGTCCCGCCTTAGGCTTGAAAGCTGGCTGCATGACTTTGGGCCAATCACCAGGAGACGGAGAGTTCTAGTCCCGCCTTAGGCATGAAAGCCAGCTGGGTGACTTTAGCTCAGTCCCTCCCTCTCCGCCCAGCCCACCTCACAGGGTTATTGTTGTGGGGAATATAGAAGGAAGAAGGAGGATTAGACATGTTTCCTGCTTTGAGCTGTCAATTAAAAAAACAGGCAGGATATAAATCAAATCAAATAAAAAGGCAGGTCCTCAAAGCCCATTATTTGCTATTTTGTTTCATTTACGGTTTAGGTAGTGCTGAACTTACAACCACAACGGAGCCCAAATTTTCGGTTGTTAAGCAAGGCAGTTGTTAAGTGAGTTTTTACCCCATTTTATGACCTTTGGGGCCACCGTTGTTAAGCGAACCCCTGCAGTTGTTAACTGAATCATGCAGTTGTTAAGCAAATCTGGCTCCCCCCATGGACTTCGCTTCTCGCAAAAGTTGATCCCAGGATCCCGGGACAGTGCAACCGTCAGAAGTACATGTCAGTTGCCAAGCCTGCGAGTTTTGATCATGTCATCCTAGGGATGGTGCAGTGTAAGTATGAAAACTGGTCATATGTTTTGAGACCCATTATGGTTGTAATCAGGGACGCGGTGGCTCAGCGGGTTAGGATGCTGAGCTTGTCGATCAGAAGGTTGGCAGTTTGGCGGGTCGAATCCCGAGTGCCGCGTAGCAGAGTGAGCGCCTGTTACGCGTCCCAGCTTCTGCCAACCTAGCAGTTCGAAAGCACGTAAAAATGCAAGTAGAAAAATAGGGACCACTCCGGTGGGAAGGTAACGGCGTTCCGTGCGCCTTTGGCGTCTAGTCATGCCGGCCACATGACCACGGAGACGTCCTCGGACAAGCGCTGGCTCTTCGGCTTTGAAACGGAGATGAGCACCGGCCCCTAGAGTCAGAAACGACTAGCACGCATGTGCGGGGGAACCTTTACCTTTTACCTATGGTTGTAATCAAGGACAATCTGCCATGCCTTGGCATCTTGCTTGGGGTCTGTCTGACTAGCAATTTCCTGGAACTTCCCTATGAAAATAGGTTTCTGGGGAAAATCCACTCTTTTTAATGGCTGATGGGAATTGCTCATTCATTGTTCATTCATGAAATCTGCAATCTCATTTGAATCTCAGAAATGTTAGTAACATTTAGCCCTGATGGCCCCTGTTCTATCACGAGCCTTGCAATCGGAAATCAAGCCCACACCAGCCACAGATGGGAACTTCCTGTGGGGTTGCCTCTGGACTCAGCTATGAACAGTAAAAATGGCATTACTATTGCGATTCGTCACACAGTCAGACCGAGGATTAGACTGGATTTGACATTTTTATCCCTCCTCTAGGACTTCCCGAGGAGCTGGAACAGGCAGATGTGGAGGCTTGATCCAGAATTCAGAATAACAGAGTGGGAAGGGACCCTGGAGGTCCTCTAGTCCAGCCCCCTGCTCAACCAGGAGACCCGCCTACACCATTTCAGACAAATGCCAGTCCAGTCTCTTCTCAAAAACCTCCAGCGATGGAGCACTCACGATGTCTGAAGGCAAACCGTTTCTTTGATCCTCAGTGTAATGTCTGTCCATTTCAGCACAGTCCAGTATATAATAATAATAATAATAATAATAATAATAATAATAATAATAATAATAATAATAATAATAAAAATAAAAATAAAAATAAAAAAAGTTGGAAGGGAGCTTGGAGGTCATCTAGTCCAACCCCCTGCTCAGGCAGGAAACCTATACCATTTCAGACAAATGGCTGTCCGGTCTCTTGTTAAAAACTTCCAACGTTGCAGCATTCAGAACTTCTGGAGGCAGGTGGTTCCACTGGTTAATTGTCCTCACTGTTAGGAAGTTTCTCCTTAGTTCCAGGTTGCTTCTCTCCTTGATTCGTTTCCATCCGTTGCTTCTTATCCTGCCTTCAGATGCTTTGGAGAAGAGCTTGACTCCCTCTTCTTTGGGGCAGCCCCTGAGAGATTGGAAGGCTGCTATCATGTCACCCCTGGTCCTTCTCTTCATTAAACTAGACAACCCCAATTCCAGCAACCATTCCTTATATGTTTTAGCCTCCAGTCCCCTGATCATCCTTGTTGCTCTTCTCTGCCCTCTTTCCAGAGTCCCAACATCTTTTTTACATTGTGGCGACCAAAACTGGATGGTTTTAAACTTGTTGTTGTGGGATGTCAGCTGTTCCAAGTCAAGTTGCCTTTTGCAAAGGCGATTTTGAAACAATGAATGAAAAACAAGAAGCAATCGATGGAAAGTATTCAAGGAGAGAAGCAAGCTGGAATTAAGGAGAAACTTCCTGGCAGTGAGGACAATGAACCAGTGGAACAGCTTGCCACCAGAAGTTGGGGGTGCTCCATCACTGGAGGTTTTCAAGAAGAAACTGGACAGTCATTTGTCTGAAAAGGTAATGTTTGAGCAGGGGGCTGGATTAGAAGACCCCCAAGGTGCCTTCCGAGTGTGTTATTCTGTTTACTATTCTGTTGTTATTACTTAGCACAAAGAGATTTAACCTAGAACTAAGGAGGAATTTCCTGACAGTGAGAACAATTAACTTGCCTTCAGAAGTCGTGGGTTCTCCATCAATGGAGGTTTTTAAGAAGAGACTGGACAGCCATTTGTCTCAAATCATATAGGGTCTCCTGCTTGACCAAGGGGTTAGACTAGAAGACCTCCAAGGTCCCTTCCAGCCCTATTCTGATTGAACCTTGGTCAATGCCAGTGGGTGTTCAAGGGATGCTCCAGATGTTTTGAGATTGCACCCAACCACTTATCACTATTGGTTCTGCCTGCGAAGTCTGCAAGTCATGAAGGGGCCAAAGTTTCCCCATGCTGGCTGAGGAATTCTGGGAATTGAAGTCCGCAAGTCATGAAGGGGCCATAGTTTCCCCCATGCTGGCTGAGGAATTCTGGGAGTTGAAGTTCCCAAGTCATGAAGGGGCCATAGTTCCCCCATGCTGGCTGAGGAATTCTGGGAGTTGAAGTTCACAAGTCATGAAGGGGCCATAGTTTTCCCCATGCTGGCTGAGGAATTCTGGGAGTTGAAGTCTGCAAGTCATGAAGGGGCCAAAGTTTCCCCATGCTGGCTGAGGAATTCTGGGAGTTGAAGTCTGCAAGTCATGAAGGGGCCAAGGTTTCCCCATGCTGGCTGAGGAATTCTGGGAGTTGAAGTCCGCAAGTCATGAAGGGGCCATAGTTTCCCCCATGGTGGCTGAGGAATTCTGGGAATTGAAGTCCACCAATCATGAAGGGGCCAAAGTTTCCCCCATGCTGGCTGAGGAATTCTGGGAGTTGAAGTCCACAAGTCATGAAGGGGCCATAGTTCCCCCATGCTGACTCACGAATTCTGGGAATTGAAGTCCACAAGTCATGAAGGGGCCAAAGTTCCCCCATGCTGGCTGAGGAATTCTGGGAGTTGAAGTCCACAAGTCATGAAGCAGCCAAAGTTTCCCCCATGCTGGCTGAGGAATTCTGGGAGTTGAAGTCTGCAAGTCATGAAGGGGCCATAGTTGCCCCATGCTGGCTGAGGAATTCTGGGAGTTGAAGTCCGCAAGTCATGAAGGGGCCAAAGTTTTCCCCATGCTGGCTGAGGAATTCTTGGCAACTCATGAAGGAGCCAAGGTTGCCTAACCCTGGTATAGGGTTTTCCTGCTTGAGCAAGGGGTTGGACTAGACTAGAAGACCTCCAAGGTCCCTTGCGACTCTGTTGTTCTGTTATTGAAAAGGCAAATCCTGTTTTCGTCTTTATTTGCAGCAAATATTTCCACAGTTCAGCAAACATAGTCTCCCAAATGGCAGCGTTGACAAATGGCTATTCAGGGGCAGGAGAAACGGAGAGATCTGGGGAACGTTTCCTGCTGAGCTGTCAGCAGCAAAATCCCGGATCCTGTACTTAAGTATGCCATGCGTGAAGCTGAGTCGTGTGCCGACCAGCTCTGCTTTTAATTGGCAGTCCTCAACTTACGACCATAATTCAACCTAAAATTTCCATTGCTGAGCGAGACCGTAGTGAAGGGAGTTGGGCCTCATTTTACGATGGTTTTGCCACCGTTGTTAAGTGATGGAATCAGTCTTTACGAATTGTGATCGTGATGGGCAGACTCCTTGACGGACGTAACTTGAGGGCTACATGTAAATACTCTCCTAACTGAATGCTGAGTTGAGTCTGCATCAAGTTTCTAGTCCTTGTGATTTTGGAAGGTACGCAGAAAGCACCAAGCTGGTGTTGTATCTGGTTTCTCCCACCGAGACAGTACAATTAAATATACTGGAGGATATATTTAATGTAAATTTAACTATAAATAAATTTAAATATAAATAAATATTCATTTCATATCTTGTCGTTTAAGGGTGAATCTGATTTCCACTTCCTCACCACAAAACATCTGGGGGAACATCTGGTTTAACTTTCTTCCCCAAGATTCTTCATGTTCTGCAAGTGCAAATCACAATTGTGTTTTGTCTGCAGTTCATGGGTAACAAACTGTAGTGACACAGCACTAAGTCAAAGCACAACCATCTAACATCAGGCAGCCATTAGGACACAGTTCGCAGTGTTGAAAACTTATCACCTGTGATCGTGCGACCCATCGCAACGCGCCCACCTTACATAAAACTAACCATAGTTAATACCACCAAATTTGTTGTGTGTGGTGGTGATTCATACACATTGTGAACGTCTTCGAATGTACAGGTAGTCCTCGGCTTACGACCACAACTGAGCCCCAAATTTCCATTGCTAAGCAAGAGGGTCATTAAGTGAGTTTCGCCCGACAGCTGTCAAGCGAATTATAGCAGTTTTAAGTTCACAACATGATTGTTAAGCGAATCTGGCTTCCCCCATTGACTTTGCTTGTCAGAAGGTCGCAAAAAGGGATCACTTTTTTTTCATTAATGTTTTAACTTTGAACGGTCGCTAAATGAATTGTTGTAAATCGAGGACTACCTGTACCATGTTAAAAAATACCCTGATTAAAATCAGATTAAATTCTGACTCTCAAGCGAGTTAAGAAGCAGTTGTTAAGAGCACTAGCTGTAACTTAAAATATAACAAAATGCATTCACTCTTTAAAATTAAAAATCCACGACTTAACAACGCTTCACCTAGTGACTGTTTGAAGTTACAACGGCACTGACAAAAGTGACTTACGACTGTGTTTCACACTTATGACCGTTGCAGCATCCCCGTGGCAGAATTCAGAGGCTTGGCAACTGAGTCACATTTAGGACGGTCACAGTGTCCTGGGATCTCATGATCACGTTTTCCGACCGTCTGACAAGCAAATTCGATGGGGGAAGCCAGATTCACTTAACAACCGTGTTCCTAACTTAACATCTGCAGTGATTCACTTAACAACCGGGGCAAGAAAGGTCGTAAAATGGGACAAAACTCACTTAACAAATGTCTCACTTAGCGACAAGGTCTTCCTTATAAAGCTTGACTTCCCAGCAGAATCCCAGCCAGAGGAATGAGATTAAATTGGGGGGGGAGAACCCCAAAGACACACCCACAAACACCTCCGCATACACACTCACACAACACACTCTTATTTCTTTCTTGGAGTTTGTTGTTTGTTGTTGGTTTTTTTGCACACCGTTCGAATTGTGGAAGCATTTCCCCAAAATTTGAAATCATGCATTATTAAGTGATTTTTTTTCCTTCTTCTACTACTTCTTCTTGAATTTGATTTGAAGATCCAGGTCGGGAATAAAATTGCACTTGAAGGCTTTATCTGCTGCAACGGGTGTAGTCTTGCATTTGACCTGAGAAAATATTTGGACAAGGATCTGCAGAGATGTTGTCATCCCTGGTTAAGTAACTTTACTCGTCTTGTAAAAACAGGCTCCAGCCACGGAGATATCAGCAGCTTTGGTATTTGACATCCGTTAGCAAAAACAAACGGATGAAATGTTTCCCTCAAATGTTGCATGGATTCAAACTTTTTTGCAAGGAGAGACTTGCCTTCTGGAACCAACTCACATTGGGGTTTTTTTTCACCGATGTCGAAATATGGAAAGGAAGAGGGAAAGGATATGAACAAGATTCCAGAAGGCGGGATTTCCCCCTCCACCCACCCAACATTAAGCAAAAATCAAGAATTTGATTTTTAAAAGGAGAACATCGGGTTTTATAAAATAAGGAGAAATTTCCTGACAGTTGGAACAATTAACCAGAGGAACAACCTGCCTCCAGAAGTGGTGAATTCTCCAACACTGGAAGTTTTTAAGAAGAGACTGGACAGCCATTTGTCTGAAATGGTATAGGGTTTCCTGCCTGAGCAGGGGGTTGGACTAGATGACCTCAAGGTCCCTTCCAACTCTATTATTATTATTATTAACAACCTGCCTCCAGAAGCTGTGAATGCTCCAACAGTGGAAATTTTTAAGAAGAGACTGGACAGCCATTTGTCAGAAATGGTATGGAGTCTCCTGCTTGAGCAGGGGGTTGGACTAGATGACCTCCAAGGTCCCTTCCAACTCTGTTACTCTGTTAGTCAAAGAAAGAGAAGGATTAGGGGGACATGATGACAGTCTTCCAGTATCTCAGGGGTTGCCCCAAAGAAGGGGGAGTCAAGCTATCCTCCGAAGCACCTGAAGAAGGCAGGAGAAGAAGCGACGGATGGAAACTAGTCAAGGAGAGACGCAACCTAGAACTAAGGAGGAATTTCCAGACCGTTAGAACAATTAACCAGTGGAACAGCTTGCCACCAGAAGTTGTGAATGCTTCAACACTGGAGGTTTTTAAGAAGAGACTGGACAGCCATTTGTCAGAAATGGTATGGGGGCTCCTGGCTGAGTGTGGGGGGGCGGGGTTGGACTAGATGACCTCCAAGGTCCCTTCCAGCTCTGTCCTTCTAAGCCTAAACTCAAACTGACAGGAGGGAAGTTCAAAAGTCATGTTGGAAAGGCTGACTTCACAGAAAGAGGGGTGGAAGCTTGGAAACAGCTTCCAATGGAGGTACTGGGTCCATCCTCAGCAAATGAATGTAAAGATGCTTGGCATAGACACCTGTCCGCCATCTGACAAAAATTAATTCATTAAATAAAGAAATGAAATTTAAAAAAACCCACAATAGTAAAATTTGCTTTCTTTTGCCCAGCCTTTCTATTTCTACAGGTAGCCCTCGACTTACAACAGTTGGTTTAGTGACCGTTCAAAGTTACAACGGCATTGAAAAAAGGGCCCAAGGTCACCCAGCCAGCTTTTGGGCCCAAGGCGGGACTAGAACTCACCATCTCCTGGTGATTGGCCCAAAGTCACCCAACTGGCTTTCATGCCTGAGGCGAGACTAGAACTCACCGTCTCCTGGTGATTGGCCCAAAGTCACCCAGCTGGCTTTTATACCTAAGGCAGAACTAGAACTCACCGTCTCCTGGTGATTGGCCCAAAGTCACCCAGCTGGCTTTTATACCTAAGGCAGAACTAGAACTCACCGTCTCCTGGTGATTGTTCCAAAGTCACCCAGCTGGCTTTCATGCCTAAGGCAGGACTAGAACTCACAGTCTCCTGGTGATTGGCCCAAAGTCACCCAGCCGGCTTTCATGCCTAAGGCGGGACTAGAACTCACTGTCTCCTGGTGATTGGCCCAAAGTCACCCAGCTGGCTTTTATACCTAAGGCAGAACTAGAACTCACCGTCTCCTGGTGATTGTTCCAAAGTCACCCAGCTGGCTTTCATGCCTAAGGCAGGACTAGAACTCACAGTCTCCTGGTGATTGGCCCAAAGTCACCCAGCCGGCTTTTGTGCCTAAGGCGAGACTAGAACTCACCGTCTCCTAGTTTCTAATCTGGTGCCTTAACCACTAAACCAAACTGGTTTTGTTGCAATAATACGCAGTAAGCTTTGAAACGTTAACATTGATTATGGCCAATTCAATACATTCTTTGGCTACTCTCAATATATCCTAAGCAATATGTTTTCGTTTTCTGTACAGGTCATCCTCAGTTTATGACTGGTCACATAGCAACTGTTCAAAGTTCTGAAAAAAAATTCAAAGGCGTGTTTCGAATCCGGTTCCGAAGTTCCGATGACTCTCCCCCACCCCTAGCAATCATGTGATCAGATTTCAGGTGCTTGGCATCTGGCCCATTTATGGCCATTTGCAGGATCCCGTGACATTTTGGCCCAAACCGCATATTTACTTCTGCTTTTCTGCAAAAAAACAATGACCCATAGAGAATCATGGCTTCGCTCAAAGACTGACTGTGGCATTTGCTTCACAACTGCTGCAGAAAAGGTGGTAAAATCAGGTCGGTCACGTGGGTGACTCGCTTTACGACGGTCACTGTCATAAGAGGAGGACTACCTGAAAATGGGGCAAACGTTTCCTCTTCATTTCCTCACTGGCTCTAGGGGAGAAAACTGGGTGCTTTTAAAGCCGGGAAGGGGGGGGGAAATGAGTTTTTCCTCCTTGGCTGAGGTTAAAAACACTTCTCTTTCTGACCGCAGCGTTAATTCTCCTGATCGCTCTTAAAAAAAAAAGATTTAATCCTCTATTTGCTTCTTTATTTATTTATTTATTTATTTATTTTTCTCTCTGAAAAAGGCAACCGTCTATATCAACAGAAGCAGGTAGGTATTATTAAGGATAGCATTAATGTTAAATAATGAAGCGCAGGACGTATTTCCTGGGAATCAAACGAAACGGGTTCCAGCCAAGATGAAAGCAGAACTTGGGCCTTCTGAGAATTGAGAATTTGGGGGAAATGGAAGATCTGTCATCAGCCTCTCAAGAGGAAGCAAACTTCATTGGAGGAGTTGTCAGATCAGCAAAAAAAAAGGCAGATCAAAATGAAGACGACTTCAGGGCTGGTACAGAAATAGGTTTCTCCGTTAGGATGTCCCACATAGTCCCAAAGGTGCTTTTTCCAGAGAAAAAACGGATTTCGGTTTTTCCTTGAAGACATTTCGCTTCTCATCCAAGAAGCTTCCTCGGTTCTAACCGAATGGTGGAGGATGGAAGGATTTATACTCCATGCAGTCATCTGGTCGTTAGTACTCTTTCTGAGAGTCATTGAGACCACCTGGGGTCACCTGAATAGTGTAAATGGGTGTGGAACTTTCTTGGAACTGCTGAAAGGAGTGGGTTGTAAAACGGGAGGTATGTGGGGGTGTCATATCGCTCCCCCCTCTGTTAAGAGAGGGCTGTTCGGTCTTAATGTAAATGGCCTCTTTGACCCCTTTCAAACCAGCGGTCCTCTCTCTCCAGAATGTGGACTTCAGATCCAAGTGGTGGGATTCAGCCGGTTCGCACTGGTTCGGAAGAACCGGTAGCTAATTTATTGTTGACTTCAGCAAACCAACTGAAGCTCTAGCGGTTTTTTGCAAGGCCCACAATGGGCAGCCGGAAGTACATGGATGCCACTTCCGGAAGTCCATTCTGAGCCTCGGAGGCCCAGAGGAGGCCTCCCAGGCCAAGAACAGCCCACTGGAAGTGAGTGGACACTACTTCCGGAAGTCCGTTCTGGGCCTAGGAGGCCCAGGGGAGGCCTCCCAGGCCCAGAACAGACCACCGGAAGTGAGTGGACGCTGCTTCCGGAAGTCTGTTCTGGTCCTCAGAGGTCCGGGGGAGACTTGCAAGGCCCAGAACAGCCCACGGGAAGTGTGTGGACGCCACTTCCGGAAGTGTGTGGATGCCACCTTGGAGGCCCAGGCCCAAAACGGACGAACGGCCCACCAGAAGTGAATGGACACTGCTTCCGGTGGCACAGTCTGAGCCTCAGAGGCCTGGGGGAGGCCTCCAAGACCCAGAATGGCCCACTGGAAGTGCGTGGACGCGGTTTCTGGTGGGTCATTCTGAGCCTCAGAGGGCCTGGGGGAGGCCTCCCAGGCCAAGAACAGCCCACTGGAAGTGAGTGGACACCACTTCCAGAAGTCCGTTCTGGGCCTAGGAGGCCCAGGGGAGGCCTCCCAGGCCCAGAACAGACCACCGGAAGTGAGTGGACGCTGCTTCCGGAAGTCTGTTCTGGTCTTCAGAGGTCCGGGGGAGACTTGCAAGGCCCAGAACAGCCCACGGGAAGTGTGTGGACACCACTTCCGGAAGTGTGTGGATGCCACCTCAGAGGCCCAGGCCCAAAACGGACGAACAGCCCACCAGAAGTGAATGGACACTGCTTCCGGTGGCACAGTCTGAGCCTCAGAGGCCTGAGGGAGGCTTCCAAGACCCAGAATGGCCCACTGGAAGTGCATGGACGCGGTTTCTGGTGGGTCATTCTGAGCCTCAGAGGGCCTGGGGGAGGCCTCCCAGGCCAAGAACAGCCCACTGGAAGTGAGTGGACACCACTTCCAGAAGTCCGTTCTGGGCCTAGGAGGCCCAGGGGAGGCCTCCCAGGCCCAGAACAGACCACCGGAAGTGAGTAGACGCTGCTTCCGGAAGTCTGTTCTGGCCCTCGGAGGTCCGGGGGAGACTTGTAAGGCCCAGAATGGCCCACGGGAAGTGTGTGGATGCCACCTCGGAGGCCCAGGCCCAAAATGGACTTCCGGAAGCAGCGTCCACACAGAGAACCGGTTGTTCACGTATTTGAATCCCATCACTGAAGTGGCCTCAATGACTCTGAGAGAGAGAGAGCTAACGATCAGATGACCGCAAGGAGTATCAATCCTTCGATTCCCCACCATTCAGCCAGAACTGAAGAAGCTTCTGGGGTGAGAAGCAAAACCTCTTCAAGGAAAAATCTTCAAAGAAACCATGACCTCTGGATGACGGAGAAGCTCCATACACAGATGTCCACAAAGGGTTTTAAAAAAGAAAGAAAGAAAGAAAAGAAATCAAGATGGATGCTGCATCACCATCTTAACTTTTTGATCTCCTTGAAGATGACCCCGGACCACCAAAAATATTTGGGAGAAGGCTGGCACAGGGTTCCCCGGCGACACATCCGACACTCAATTTGAGCCTCCCGATTGTATCCTTCTACAGAAATAGGAATCACTTTCTATAAAATATACCTTTAAAAGTAATGGGTAGTTTTTATAACCTACTTATAACCACTGGCAACTGACTCGTACTTATGACCGCTGCAGCGTCTCGAGGTCACGCGATCCCCTTTTGCGACCTTCTGACAAGCAAAGTCAATGGGGGAAACGGGATTCACTTCACAACCGTGCTGCTAACTTAACCACTTCAGGGATTCACTTAACGACGGCGGCAAGAAAAGTTGTAAAATGGGGCTAAAACTTGCTTAGCCACAGAAATGTTGGGCTCCGTTTTGGTCGTACGACTGAGGACAGTCTGTACATAGTCAATCTCCCTTGACCTGGATCCCGATTTTTCTGAGCCAGAAAAGGGTCAAGGAGACCTGGGTGTCAACGAGGAGATGAATCATTGTGGTTCACATCCTGCTCCGCTGTTGTAAGTCAAGGTCTTGTGGATGACGTGGACGCTTGCTCTCAGGTCCAAAGTCAACACAAAACTCTCGTTTTCAAAAAGAATTGAGAAATGCTCTCTTTGTCTCCAGCTGGCTTCCCAAACAGGACTTTGATCCGTCAGGTCATTTAAAAAAAATAAAAAAAAAATTCTTTAGCTTTAAGCTGGGATGAAGCTTCGGTTTCAGATAAGGAAGATTGGAGAGAGAAAGAAATTCAACGTTCCCGTATTTCCTTTTGGGCAGGCCAAAGAAGTTGACCGAGGTGTTTGTGTAGAGACAACAAAAAGATGTTTGAAGGTCTTTACTTTAGCTCAGGGGTCTTCAAACTTGGCCCCTTCATGGCTTGTGGACTTCAACTCCCAGAATTCCTCAGCCAGCATGGGGGAACTATGGCCCCTTCATGACTTGTGGACTTCAACTCCCAGAATTCCTCAGTCAGCATGGCTCAGCTTGGAAACCTCTCCCTTTCCCCTCAGCAGGAATTCTGGGAGTTGAAGTCCATGAGTCATAAAAGAGCTCAGTGGGTTAGAACGCTGAGCTTGTCGATCAGAAGGTTGGCAGTTTGGCGGGTCGAATCCCGAGTGCCGCGTAACAGAGTGAGCGCCTGTTACTCGTCCCAGCTTCTGCCAACCTAGTAGTTTGAAAGCACGTAAAAATGCAAGTAGAAAAATAGGGACCACTACGGTGGGAAGGTAACAGCGTTCCGTGCGCCTTTGGCGTCTAGTCATGCCGGCCACATGACACGGAGACGTCCTCGGACAAGCGCTGGCTCTTCGGCTTTGAAACGGAGATGAGCACCGGCCCCTAGAGTCGGAAACGACTAGCACGCATGTGCGGGGGAACCTTTACCTTTACCTTTTACTTTAGCTCATCTGGCACCCTTCCCAAGCCAGTTTGGTTTAATGATTAAGGTGCTGGCTTAGAATCCAGGAGACGGTGAGTTCTAGTCCTGCCTTAGGCAGGAAAGCCAAGTGAGTGACTTTGGGCCCATCACCAGGAGACTGTGAGTTCTTCTCCCGCCTTAGACATGAAAACTGGCTTTTGGGCCAGTCTCTCTCTCTCTCTCTCAACCCAACCCACCTCACAGGGCTGTTGTTGTGAGGAAAATCAGAGGGGGAAGGAGTGTTAGGTATGATCCCTATCTTAATTAACTTATAAAGTAATAGAGGTGGAATAGGAAATCTAATAAATAAATGAAGCAAGGAGGACCACCAAGATGGGGGTGCTTCTGGATTTACCACTTCAGCTAGCTCAACAGGTAAAGTCCATGAAGATCTGTCCCTACTGTGGTTCTTGAAGTATCTGTGAAGATCTATTTCTAACCTGGTTCTTTAAGACCATGAAGATCTGTTCCTAGCTTGGTCCTTCAAGTCTCTGTGAAGACCAACGTATTTTCATATATGGTGGACTTGTAAAAAGGTTAAAGCTTTTTGGATTAAAATTTGGTGGAATATGCAAAAAATATTCAAGAAAAGGATAAAGTTTTGTCCGCAATTGTTTTTACTGGGCATTATTACAGATACTACTGTTGTGGACACTAAGTTGATGTTGAATTTAACTACGGCAGCGAGACTTTTAGTAGCGCAATATTGGAAGAAGGAAGAACTGCCGACTATAGAAGAATGGACTTTAAAAGTTTCTAATTTGGCGGAAATGGCAAAGATTTCAGCGTACTTGAAAGACCAGTCGCAACAGAGATATATTGTGGAGTGGAGAAGATGGATTGATTACATCCAGAATAAATATGGGACTAAAAAGTTTCACCTAGCATTTGAATAAGTATTGGATTTATGTGATATATAAATTACTTGTAGTTATTTTAATAAGAGTTAAAGTGCGATAGAAATTAATATTTTATTGTTGTTTGCATATGGTAGATTATGATTGTTTGTATTTTTATACCCTGTATTTAGCTCTGAGAAGTCGGGGAGGGGGGAGGGGGAGGGGAGGGAAGAGTTGGGGAGGTTTGGGGAGAGGGGAGGGGGTTGGGAGGGGTTTTGTCTTTTAAAAAATGTACTGTAAAACTTTTCAATAAAAAAAAAGTCTCTGTGAAGATCTATTCTTAACCTGGTTCTTCAAGTCTCTGTGAAGATCTATTCCTAACATGGTACTTCAAGACCATGAAGATCTGTCCCTAGCTTGGTCCTTCAAGTCTCTGTGAAGATCTATTCCTAACATGGTACTTCAAGACCATGAAGATCTGTCCCTAGCTTGGTCCTTCAAGTCTCTGTGAAGATCTATTCCTACATGGTACTTCAAGACCATGAAGATCTGTCCCTAGCTTGGTCCTTCAAGTCTCTGTGAAGATCTATTCCTAACATGGTACTTCAAGACCATGAAGATCTGTCCCTAGCTTGGTCCTTCAAGTCTCTGTGAAGATCTATTCCTAACATGGTTCTTCAAGACCATGAAGATCTGTCCCTAGCTTGGTCCTTCAAGTCTCTGTGAAGATCTATTCCTAACCTGGTTCTTCAAGTCTCTGTGAAGATCTGGGTTGGTTGGTTTGAAGATCCAGTTTTCCTTGCCCGCCCACAGCAAGAAATAAATAAAAGTTGTGTTGTGTAAAAAGCTTCAGGAGATGATTTTGGAACGGAGGAACTTGGTAAAATTAAGAATGAACTGAGGGGCGATCAGACGCAGATCATCAGCTAATGTGTTATGGAATTCCTTGCTAAGTGTTGCGAGCAAGAAAAGTTAAATATATTAAATATATTCAGGAACAGAGGGAGGAAAAAAAATAGAATTTGGGTTCCCAGTTATTCATGTCACTGTTGTCCCAAAGGTGCATTTTCAAAAGCCAACTGGACTTTCTTTGTTTTTTTTCCTTGAAGAGGTTTCACTTCTTATCCAAGAAGCTTCTTCGGTTCTGGCTGAACGGTGGATGAGGGAAGGATTCAGTCAGAACTGAAGAAGCTTCTTGGATGAGAAGCGAAACCTCTTCAAGGAAAAAAGCAAGGAAAAGTCCAGTTGATTTTTGGAAAAGCACCTGTGGGACTCAGCTTGCAACATTTGATTATTGATCTTTCGAAGTTACAATGGTACGGGGAAAAAAGGGACTTACTACCATTTTTCACACTTAGGACTGTTGCAGCATCCCTGTGGTCAAAATGATCAAAATTCGGACGCTTGGCAGCTGGCTCGTACTTATGACGGTTGCAGTGTCCCGGGGTTACTTGATCCCCTTTTGCGACCTTCTGACAAGCAAAGTCAATGGGGAAAGCCGGATTCACTTAACAACCGGGTTAATGACTTCACAGCTTGCAGCAGTTCGCTTAGCAACGTTGGCAAGGCAGGTTGTAAAATGGGGCAAAACTTACTTAACAACTGTCTCGCTTACCAACAGAAATTTGGGGCTCAATTGTGTGGTCGTAAGTGGAGGTGAGATGGACTTTGGATCGCGGCCACTACGTTCTTCCATATCTTTTGTCTGTTCTTCAACATTATCTGTGCTGCAGAAAAGCAAAAAAACAAAAACAAAAAAGCAGAAATAAAGAGGCTGGATCCAAACTTTTCTCCAGGAATCCAGTCAAGAGTGGATCATCAGAGCTTGTTCCAGCTGACCCTGGATATGGAGATCTTCCTTGGGCTGTATTAGCCAAGCCATCCCTTGACCTCCATTTTCCTGACTAGTCATGAGAGAGTTGATTAATCAGAGTTAATTCGCTATTTTTTCCTGGGTCTGGAGAAACTCAACTTTTTCTGCTTCCCTCGCCCCTCCCAAAAAGTAACAGACGAAAGAAGCTTTGTAGTTCAGAATTACGACAGTTTCTGCCCAGACAGAAGGCTGATGAACACAATTTGTGGTGTTCATCCAATAAACTTAAGCCGTTTCCTGAAAAATAAAAGGACCGGCCAAAAACACATCTGGATTCAGACAGGACAATGAAACACAAATAAACCTCAAGGCGTAACTTTCCCACACAGGCTAAGCCACAACAAAGCCAGCAAAAAGATAAACTAAGGTAATGGCATTTGGTTACTCAGTGACTAGGTTTGTAGCAACCATGGTTAAACATGTGTGCTAAGCATGGCTGTGGGTGGTACCCAAAACTCACATTATTTTCTTTTAACCTAAGGGTGGGCAGCTTTACGACCTATGGGCCAACTCCCAGAATTCCTAAGCCAGCCATTCTATTATCATCCATCCATCTATCTATCTATCTATCTATCTATCTATCTATCTATCTATCTATCTATCTATCTATCTCTATCATCTACCATCTCTTCATTATCTTTCTCTTCATCCATTATGTTTGTCTCTGTCTGTCTGTCTGTCTGTCTATCATCTATCATTTATCTATCTCTATCTTCTACCATCTCTTCGTCCATTATCTCTATCTCTTCATCCATTATGTCTGTCTGTCTGTCTATCTATCCATCCATGTATCTATCTATCTATCTATCCATCCATCCATCTATCTATCCATCCATAGATCCATCCATCCATCCATCTATCTATCATCTATCCTTTATCTATCTCTATCTTCTACCATCTCTTCATCCATTATCTCTCTCTTCATTATGTCTGTCTGTCTGTCTATTTATCACTTATCTCCATCATCTACCATCTCTCCATCCATTATCTCTCTCTTCATCCATTATGTCTGTCTGTCTGTCTGTCTGTCTATCTATCTATCTATCTATCTATCTATCTATCTATCTATCTATCCATCTATCCATCATCTATCTATCTATCTATCTATCTATCTATCTATCTATCTATCTATCTATCCACCCACCTACCTACCTACCTACCTACCTACCTATTTACCCATCTATCCATCCACCCATCTCTATCCAAAGCTACTGTCTCCCAGCAAACATCTGCAAAAGGATTGGAGAGCAGTAACATTGGCTCTGCTCCAGAAGCATGGCCTTCTATTGCTGTGTCTGGCTAGTGTCTGCAACATTAACTATGAGAACTTTTTTCTCTAGCAACATCAAATAGTCTGAAAAAGTTGAGCAGGTCAAGGGCTGGATTGGAACCACCCTCAGAGTAAGGAGGAATTTCCTGATCATGGCAGTTGCCTCCAGGAGTCGAGGAAGAATTGCAGGGGGTTGGACTAGAGGACCTCTAAGAAACCCTTCCAAGCCTATGGTTCAGTTTTGTCCTTGCATCTAACATGGTTTAAACCCTTTGCTGTTGCTGACCTTGCCTCCGATATGTTTAGACCCACGAAACATGAAAGGTTTGCTTATTTTAGCAGCACTTTCCCCCTTGAAATGAGGTCCTTCCCGTGCTCCACAGAGTCTGCATTCACACAACTAGCTTAGCAAAAAAATGCAGGCTGCATTCATACATGTGAATCTTCCTTAGTGTCAGCTTGGTTTATTTTTTGCAATTTAATGTGTGCAAACCTAGCTTGTATTTTAGTTTCACTCAGTACATTGTGCAAATCCAGATAAATCACTATTCATTCTCCTTGTTTGTTAACCACAGTTGGGGCCCGGCAACTTGATCATTAAATGAAGAATTTGTTAAGTAAAACTATGACTCTGCTTATGATCTTACTTCAGCCTTTCTCTCCTTTACAGACCTGCAAAGGTCATAAATATGAAGATTGGTCATAAAGTTATTTTTCCATCACCGTTGTAACTGCAAACAGTCGCTAAATGAGGCAGTTGGTAAAGGACTCCCTGTAAACTAGTATGTTGTGTGAAAACACTATTCCTGTACTATTTCATTTACGGTAGTTCTTCTCTGATGTTTCCGCAAAAATAGGAAAAACATTACTCTGAATTGCATTTGGCTTCTATTCTTGGATGTTATCATGTATATTACTATTTTTATATAGGACATCCAGAGAGTATTGAGCATAAAGCAGACTAATAAGGTTGTGGGATGTAATGGTTGGATTCACACAAGCAGCAGTTATCCTGGTTACTGAATTAACCTGCTTTCTGGGTTCTCTCCGCACAAACAGGCTGAACCTCACATGTTAAGCTCTTAGTTTTAATAATGGATCTGTTTAGGCACATACCGTAATGTGTCAGAATAGTAAGCACATTTAGTCCTTGACTTACGTCCACAACTGAGCCCCAAATTTCTGTTGCTAAACGAGACAGTTGTTCAGTGACTGTTGCCCCATTTTACGGCCTTTTCTTGCCACACGAAGCGAATCACTGCAGTCGTTTCGTTAGTCACATGCCGGTTCAGTGAATCTGGTTTTGACTTTGCTTGTCAGAAGGTCGCAAAAGGGGACACGGTGACTGTCATAAGTGTGAGTCAGTTGCCAAGCGTCGGAATTCTGATCACGCGACCGCAGGGATGTTGCAACAGTCATAAGTGTGAAAAACGGTGCTAAGTCAATTTTTTCAGTGCCATTGTATCTTTGAACGGTCACGAAATAAACGGTTGTAAGTCGAGGATTAAAGGTAAAGGTAAAGATTCCCCCGCACATGCGTGCTAGTCGTTTCCGACTCTAGGGGCCGGTGCTCATCTCCGTTTCAAAGCTGAAGAGCCAGCGCTTGTCCGAGGACGTCTCCGTGGTCATGTGGCCGGCATGACTAGACGCCAAAGGCGCACGGAATGCTGTTACCTTCCCACCGTCGTGGTCCCTATTTTTCTACTTGCATTTTTATGTGCTTTCGAACTGCTAGGTTGGCAGAAGCTGGGACGCGTAACAGGCGCTCACTCTGTTACGTGGCACTTCGGGATTCGACCCGCCAAACTGCCGACCTTCTGATCGACAAGCTCAGCGTCCTAACCCACTGAGCCACCGCGTCCCATTAAGTCGAGGATTACCTGTACAATATTTTTTTTAAAAAAAATACACACCCTAATTAAAATCAGATTAAATCACCAAGCCTCAAGGGGTTACCCCAAGATAAGGCCACGGGCTGTTTCCTACATCTGGGCTGCATTCCTTTAGAGAAGTACCAGGAATTCAGATTGCAGAAGTGAAACAGGAGCAGCTGTTTTGGGGGGGCAGGGGAAACCCGGGTTGGCTGCTTCCAACTGGCCAAGATGGTTGAAGCTGCTGAGAAATCACAGATAAGGGAACCGAGTCCTTTTGCTTGTGGTGCGTGACCCCCAGGAGCCCTCTGGATCCAGCTGCAGCTCCGGGAGTTTGGCAAACCGCTTTTCTCTTTTACAAGCAAGTCTCCCGAGTTTCCTCAAACTCTTTACGAGCTGGGGATGTTGGTTGCGAACGGTTTCCTTCTGCAACGGACAGTTGAGGCTGACTTAATTCCTCCCTCCTTCGTTTCTTCCTTTCTCTTGCGCCGTCTCCTCCTTTCCTTTCTCCTTCCATTCTTCCATTTCCATCCCCTCCCCCTCTCCTCTCCTCCTTCCTTTCTTCCTTCCTCCCTTTCTTCTTCTCTTTTCTTCCTCCCTCCCTTTCTCTATATTTTTTATCTCTCTCACCCCTCCCATCCTTTTCTCCCCTTCTTTTCCCCTCTTCCTCCCTCCTTTCCTATTTCCTTCCTCTCATTCCCATCCTCTCCCCTCTCTCTCCTTCCTTCCTTCCTTCCTTCCTTCCTTCCTTCCTTCCTTCCTGCCTGCCTGCCTGCCTGCCTGCCTGCCTACAGAGGACTTGGCAGTCCCATCATCCCCAGCAAGAAAGACCCTGTTGTTGGGCTGGGAGATATAGAACCCAAACCAAGTTGAATAAGTCTTTTCTGACCTAGGTCTGACTTGACATTCTCTTCCTTCCTTCCTTCCTTCCTTCCTTCCTTCCTTCCTGCCTGCCTGCCTGCCTGCCTGCCTGCCTGCCTGCCTGCCTGCCTGCCTACAGAGGACTTGGCAGTCCCATCATCCCCAGCAAGAAAGACCCTGTTGTTGGGCTGGGAGATATAGAACCCAAACCAAGTTGAATAAGTCTTTTCTGACCTAGGTCTGACTTGACATTCTCTTCCTTCCTTCCTTCCTTCCTTCCTTCCTTCCTTCCTTCCTTCCTTCCTTCCTTCCTTCCTTCCTTCCTTCCTTCCTTTCCTTCCTTCCTTCCTTCCTTCCTTCCTTCCTTAATATGTTCTTTTATGGCATAGATTTTAGGATAATAATAATAAAGTTTGAAGGGACCTTGGAGGTCATCTAGTCCAACCCCCTGCTCGGGCAGGAGACCCTAGACCATTTCAGGCAAATGGCTGTCCAATCTCTTCTTAAAAACTTCCAGTGTTGGAGCATTCACAGCTTCTGGAGGCAAGGAGTTCCACTGATTTAATTGTTCTAACTGTCAGGAAATTTCTCCTTAGTTCCAGGTTGCTTCTCTCCTCGATTAGTTTCCATCCGTTGCTTCTTCCACCATTAGAGAATCATTCTTATACTGTACGTTCTTATTATGTTCTTCATTTTTTAATGTACGTATTTGTTCTATATTTCATTAATACGTGATGCATACAGTCTTGTTCCACCCATTTTACATGCAGGGTGACCACGTTCAGTGGGAGGATGACCCAGTGTTCTTATACTTCCTAGTTTTTCTAAACTTATTTTCACGTATAACTGGAAGTAGAGGTGAGGTATTCTTGCCTTTAATTTTGCTTTTTCTTTGCTGCCACCTTGTGGTGAATCCGGTCTCTAAAGGCTCTGAAACTCTGAATTTTATAGCGGATTTATGTCGCAAAAATGCTGGTTGCTTCCTTAATCCTTCCCCTTAACCTCTTTGGTGAGACTGTTATGTGAGGACCCAGCTTCCAGGAGAAGACTCTCATGCTGGAAAAAATGGAAGGAAAGAGAAGGAGAGACACAGCAGCAAGGAATTGGGACTGAGTAACAGTGGTGGTGAGGCAGCCTTGGAAAGACCAAGTTGAGGGCAGAATAACAGAGTTGGGACCTTGGAGGTCTTCTAGTCCAACCCTATACCATCCCAAACAAATGGCTGACCAATCTCTTCTTGAAAACTTCCAGTGTTGGAGCACCCACAACTTCTGGAGGCAAGCTGTTCCACTGGTTTATTGTTCTCGATGTCAGGAAATTCCTCCTTAATTCTAGATTGCTTCTCTCCTTGATGAGTTTCCATCCGTTGCTTCTTGCCCTGCAATTCTGGTGCTTTGGAGGGTCTTCATGGGGGCTTGAGGGACAAGGTTGGAGACAAACCTTCACGGAGAAAAATCTACCTATGCAATTGCTAAGAGTTGACACCAATTTGATGGCCCCACCATTATATTTTAGATGACTGACAGAGTGCAGATAGAATATAGGGCAGGGGTCTTCAAATTTGGCCCTTTTATGACTTGTGGACTTCAACTCCCAGAATTCCTGGCTGAGGAATTCTGGGAGTTGAAATCCACAAGTCATAAAAGGGCCAAGCTTGAAGACCCCTGGTGTAGGGTGAAAACAGTAACCAGAAACTATTAAAATTGCTCAAACTGGAATAAAAGAATCCCCTAGATCAGTTCCACACCATTTAAACAAAAATCAAATCAGATCACAATCCTTAAAACGTGAACAATATCATCGTAGAATGAACAGAAGATTAACACGTCTTTTAAGACAAAAGAAGAACAAGTTTCTCTTCCGTCTAAAATCACAAAATTAAAATGGTCTTGGAGTTCTTGTCCAATCTTGTGTCTTGGTTAGGAACCCAGCACGACTATAACATTCCTCCTAAAATTCTGTTTAAACTCTTTATTTAAATCCGTCAGTAAATCTGTAAAAACACCAATTTCACCTTTAAAAAAAAACCAAGTACAATCCATCTAATTTGTTCAAAACAGATGAGATTTTAATTTGCAAAATTTTTGCAAAATTGTCAGGCATTTATTCTACAGGGCCATTAATTTAATTTTTCTTTTAACTTCTGTATTATTGTATGTTATTGTTGTTAGCCGCCCTGAGTCCTTCGGGAGATAGGGCGGCATATAAATCCCAATAATAATAATAATAATTGCATATTACTAAATGGTTTTGAGGTTTCTTACTCCAGGCTGTCAATGTTGTTACTGGTCAAGCATATTAGAGTCAGTACAGTACATAAAACACATAAAAGTTAGCAAAAGCATTCTCCGTGGTTCTGAATTTGTAAACCCACTCCCCGAAAAAAATTCTTCTCCCACATACAGATGGATCTCAACTTACAACACTTCATTTACTGAATGTTCAAAGTAACAGCGGCATTGAAAAAAGTGACTTATGACCATCTGTCACGCTTACAACCTTTGTAGCATCCCCCATGATCAGCTGATCAAAATTCAGATGCTTGGAAATTGACTCCTACTTATGACTGTTGCTGTGTCTCAAGGTCACGTGCTCCCCTTTTGCAAACTTCTGACAAGCAAAGTCAAATGGGGAAAGCCAAATTCACATAACTACCCGGTTACTAACTTATTCATTGCAGTGGTTCACTTCACAACTGTGGCAAGAAAGGTCATAAAACAGGGCAAAACTCACTTGACAAATGCCTCACTTAACAACAGAAATTTTGGGCTCAGTTGTGTGGTCGTAAGTGGGGGACTGTCTGACTTGTTAGTTGAGCTATTCCAACAGGCCAGAGAGGAAAATTAACAGAAATAGATAGTATAAGTCAGGGGTCTTCAAACGTGGCCCTTTTATGACTTGGGGACTTCAACTCCCAGAATTCCTCAGCCAGGCATGCCTGGCTGAGGAATTCTGGGAGTTGGTCCCCAAGTCATAAAAGGGTCACGTTTGAAGACCCCTGGTATAAGTAACCTCTGACTTACGAGCACAACTGGAACCAGAAAGCAGGGTGGTCATTAAGTGAATTGTGCTCGATCTTATGATCTTTTCTGCCATGGTTTTTAAGTGAATCATGGCAGTTGTTAAATGAATCACGCGGCCATTAAGCAAATCTAGCTCCCTCCCCATTAAGTTTGCTTGTCAGAAGGCCGCAAATGGTGATCACATGACCCTGGGACACTGCAACCATCATAAATATGAGTCAGTTTCCAAGTGCCTGAATTCTGATCATGTGACCATGGGGATGCTGCAACAGTCATAGGTGTGAGGACCTGTTGTAAATCACTTTTTTCAGTGCTGTTGTAACTTTAAATGGTCAGTAAACGGATGTTTGTATTGAGGACTATCTGAGGCAGGGGTCTTCAACCTTGGCCCTTTTATGACTTGTGGACTTCAACTCCCAGAATTCCTCAGCCAGGCACGCTGACTGAAGAATTCTGGGAGTTGAAGTCCACAAGTCATAAAAGGGCCAAGTTTGAAGACTCCTGATCTGAGGTATAACAAAGTCCTTTCCCAGATTAACAATCAGTTGCCCCAATGGTCAGTTGTCCTTTTAATTGATATAATTCCATTATTTTGCCGCTTGTCTGCAAGGGCCAGTGAAAAGAGACAAGATGGCGGCTGCAACAATTCGATCAAAACCTGAGGTAAAAATTGGATGATGCCATTGCAGCAGCCATCTTGACTCTTTTGACCACTCGGGCCTCTATCCTGTTAAATTTCTTCTGGTTAATCACAGCTTTGTTTAAATGACCAGCAGCCGCTTTTTTTTTCCTCCTTCCCAACAGTACATTTTTAAAAACCAAAGACGCCTTAAAAATAAGACAAAACAACAAACAACGATTAGAGAATCAGTGTTAAAAATCACGAATCCCGGTCAGTGTTTAAGGGTTCACAAGGAACACAGTAGCTCTGTGAACAAGGGACCTCTTCATATCCGGTGAGAAAAGATTTCAGGATTTTAGAACAGGTTAAAAGGAGAAGCGAGTTCAAATTCATCCTCAGCCAAGCCAATTCTTGGAGGTCAGATCAGCCCCTCCAAATCCAGCCTACCTCGCAGGGTGGTTGTTATTGGGGGGGCGGAATCAGATAAATGAGAATCAGGGACGCTCTCGGAGGGAAGAATAGGATATAAATTGGGTGAATAATTAAATGAAAAATAAATATTGCAAAGCAGGGGCACTGTATTCGGTTCCTGATGTTGCAGTCACTGCAATAAGATTCCTTCATGCTGGCTGTGTTCACAACCCAGGTTTAAAATGGTTAAAAACTTAACCAGGTCTCTGAAGCATGTTAACCTCAGATTATGTGCCTCCTATGTCCGAAAATCCAGAGCAGTGCGTGCAAATGACACTAACCCAATGCTGCCTGCATTCACACAACACCTCAAACCCAGGTTAACCAAACAG
This sequence comes from Vipera latastei, assembly GCA_024294585.1. NCBI lineage: Eukaryota > Metazoa > Chordata > Lepidosauria > Squamata > Viperidae > Vipera > Vipera latastei. The sequence continues at coordinate 3,166,520 of CM044357.1, forward strand.
AATGAATTTCGTTCACAGGCTACCTTGTACGAGTCTTATGGGGCAGGCCATTTTTCTTCTGGAAAAAGCCCATCTTCAACTGAACTCGGCTTCACACGCACATGCACGGCTTCAGTTTTTCACCAGGTCTGGTTTTGAAAGCGTTGTGTGAACCCAGCCTGCAAGTTGGGGCAGAAGGTATGGAAACGGCTGCCCTAAGGGGGACTTTTATGGCTGGGAAAGGATGAAAATGAGAGTTTCCAGCACACCAGAGTTGCCGGAAAGAAAAGAAAAGAAAATCTCCTTGCAGGGTATTTAATAAACTGTTCCTTGGGAAATGGGGTTTTTAATGGCACTTCATTAAGCACTGTGATATGCAACTTTTCTGCAAGAGTCGGCGCTGTTCAAGGTGAACAGGAAGAACAGGTGCAAAGGTGAATTACCTGGTTCTACCTGTCCTGCTTATATAAAGCACTTAAATGGCCGGTCTTGGGTGTTTTCACCCGGATTGTAGCTGGCAGTTTGCAAGTGCAGGTGGTCCCTGACTTACAACCACAATAATAATAATAATAATAATAATAATAATAATAATAATAATAATAATAATAATAATAATAATAATAATAATAAAAATAAAAGTTGGAAGGGACCTTGGAGGTCATCTAGTCCAACCCCCTGCTCAGGCAGGAAACCCTGTACCATTTCAGACAAAGGGCTGACCGGTCTCTTCTTAAAAACCTCTAGTGTTGGAGCACTGAACCGAAACCTTTGTTACTAAGCAAGACAGTTGTTAAATGAATTTTGCCCTATTTTAGGACCTTTGTGGCCACAGTCGTTAAGAGAATCACTGCAGTTGCTCAGTTAGTAACATGGCTGTTAAGTGAATCTGGCTTTTTCCATTGATTTTGCTTCTCAGATGATCGCCAAAGGGGATCACGTGACGATCATAAATACGAGTCGAGCATCTGAATTTTGATCACGTGACCACGGGGATGCTGCAACGGTCGTAAGTGTGGAAAAAAGCCATAAGTCACCTTTTTCAGTGCCATTTTAACTTTGAATGGTCACCAAATGGATGGTTGTAAATCGAGGACTCCCTGTACTGGGCAAACTTTCCTGAATCAAAACTTTCCAGTGAAGTAAAAATTGATGTGAAGGGAGGTTTAGATCTTAAACCTTTAATCAAGGTTTTCTCAAACTTGGTAACTTCAGAACAGGTAGACTTTAACTCCCAGAATTCCCTAGCCTGTATCTTGCCTGGGGGATTCTGGGAGTTGAAGTCCACACATCTTAAAGTTGCCAAGTTTGAAAAAACTCCTTCTATTTTCCTTTCTACAGCTGCTTGGAAGCTGAAATGTTGCAGCCCATGAAAAAAATAATGCCATTAGTTAAAAATCTTAATTTTATGGACACATCAAGGGGGGAAAAAGTGTGTCTGTTAAAGCCAAACGTCCATTAAATCAGAAGGTAGATAATTAAGTAAATCTTTTCATAATTTGCATAGAGATTTTCTAACTCATATTCAGATTTTATAGAAAACATATGAATGTTGTCCAAGTGGATTTTCTCCTTTGCATTCAAAACCTGCTGCATGGAAGTCCATAAAATTGAGGGTTTAATGAATATCATGTATTATTGGTGCAATGCTTTATCAGTTAGAGTACAATATTAGAAATTCAGGTAACCTGTTAAAATCAAGTTAAGAGAAGTCAGTGACGATGCTCAGATCACATATTACAATGCCACAAATAAATCACATTGCCTGAAATGGACCCCAGAGCTTACCAGAATAATAGAATAACAGAATTGGAAAGGACCTTAGAGGTCATCTAGTCCAACCCTTGGTTCAGGCAGGAGGCCCTGAACCATTTCAGGCAAATGCCTGTCCAATCTCTTCTTGAAAACCTCCAGTGTTGGAGCATTCACAACTTCTGGAGGGAAGCTGTTCCACGGATTAATTGTTCCAACTGTCAGGAAATTTCTCCTTAATTCCAGGTTGCTTCTCTCCTTGATGAGTTTCCATCCGTGGTTTCTTGTCCTGCCTTCTGGTGCTTTGGAGGATAGGTTGACCCCTAACTCTTCTTTGGGGCAGCCCCTCAGATATTGGACGACTGCTATCATGTCACCCCTAGATTAACCTGGTGTAGTAATCTGCTTAGTTTAAGACGACACCTTTGGCTACCGAAAACTCAATCAAGGTTAATGCTAACCAAATTTAGCGAGTTGTATGAAGCTTTCCATTAGGTCTTTTCTTAACCGGGTTAAGCATGTTGTGTAAACTCAGCCCGAATGACTTAGCACGATGGCTTGCTTCACACAACACGTTAACATTGTAGGAGCACAGGCGTGTTAAGTCTATATTTGAGCCAAAAATCAGCATCTAGTGGTATTTTTTTTCAGACTAACACATTTTATTTAAGAGGCCTATGCTTCCGTGGTTGAATTGCCACATCACAAACCTCAGAGGGTTACCATTACTGCTATATATTACTGGATTGGTACAACTGTTATTTTTATTCTGTTCTGTTTCTCAGAAGTAAAATCCTTCCAAAGAGTCTCAGAGGCACATTAATATAAGGGAAATTGTCCATAATTGCAAACACAGTGAATATTTACAATATTTAGGAACAAACAAGGGATAAGACCTCGGCGTCAGCTATTACTGGCCCACCCTGGTCATTTGTCTTGCCAAGCCACATTTTGACCCTGTTTCTGTGTTGTGTGAACCCAGCCAATGTCTGATTTACATTAAAAAAAATTTCCAAGAGACAATCTCTTCTAGTTATAGCCACAACTAATCTTCTGTGGTACACCTTGGAAATTTAGATAAGTGCTTAAGAGCATTCTGTTCCTGTCTCTCTCTCTCTCTCTCTAAAAAAAAAAGTTATTTAAATAGTGATTTTTTTTCCACACGTTCTGTTGCACCATTTGTACCAACTTTGCTGGGAAACACCTTTGCAGAATTCGAGCAGATCTCTTTCCTCTGTTATCGGCCTCTTCCCATCAGGAAATATTTGCAGGAAATATTTGTCAGAAATGAGAACAGGCTACGCTACCGTGTTTTTGGTTTTCATGGCTAAGTTGTTTCTGCCCCGAAAGTGGCAGTGGGGGACGGTGCTCGTCTCTGACTGGGTACCATTTTTCGCCGGGGTCTGGGGGCAAGCGAATTTGACAAACTTTTGCCCGGCCAAAAAGTACAGGATGGGGTCCAGGCAACTGTTGGTGCTGGCCAAAGGGCGGGTGAGCTTGTAGGCCAGGTTGATGGCGTTGAGCGTGGGGCAACTGAGGTCCCAGCTGCGGAAGGAGTAATACAACGTACGGGTGACGTGGAAGGGCAGGAAGCAGATGATGAAGACCACCATGACAATGATGATCATCTTCACCGACTTCTTCTTGGAACTGGACATCCGGCTGATGCCCCGCGTGGGCTGGAGAAGTTTCCGGGCCATCATGCAGTAGCAGATGATGAGAAGGAGAAAAGGGATGCAGAAGAGAAGGACCAGCATGACCGAACTATAGATGAAGAACTGGTCAAAGAGTTCCTTGGCGGATGTGTCGTGGCAGGTGATGCTGTTGCACCTCTGGCTGGTGGTGACGAAGAAGAGGACCGGAGACTGGCAGGCGATCACCACCAGCCAGACCACGGCGGACACCCAACGGGCGTAGCGGACCTGGCCCCACTCCAAGGACTTCAGAGGGAGGCAGATGCCCATGAAACGGTGGGCGCTGATGCAAAGCAGGAAGAGGATGCTGCAGTAAAGGTTGGTGTAGAAAAGGAAGCGGACAATCTTGCACAAGCCCACACTGAAGGGCCAATTGTCCTCCATGGCGTAGTAGTAGACCAGCAAGGGCAAGGAGACCACGTACAGCAAGTCGGACACCGCCAGGTTGAACATGTAGGTGGTGGAGGCGTTCCAGGTCTTGATGCGGAAGACGAAGATGTAGAGGGCCAGCAGGTTGAGGGTGAGGCCCACCACGAAGACGAGGCTGTAGGACACGGGCAACAGGATGTACTTGAAGTCCTCGTTGAACTTGCACTTGTAGGGGTGTTCCTCCTCGCCGCACTCGCCGTCCGAGGAGTTGGCGCTGGCGTTCATGGAGTACAATAGGGTGACGTTCGCCATCGTCCTTAGAGAGTCCGGAAGAAAAACAGAGGGAGTACAGTTAGCATGGGACGGGGCCAATATAATGCTGCCTCCACACAACAGGCTGCATTCACACAGAATACCTGTCCGGCTTTGGGTGGGCAACGGTCGTATGTACGAGGACCAGTCACAAGTCACTTTTCCTAGTGCTGTGATAACTTTAGACAGATAGAAAACATATAGGGAGTCCTCAGCTTAAAACTCTTGGTTTAGGGACCACTCCAAGTTAGAACGGTACTAAAAAAAAAGGGACTCATGACCGTTTTTCACACTTACGACCGTGGCGGCTACCCCACGGCCATGGGATCGAAGTTCAGACGCTTGGCAACTGACTCATACTTATGACGGTTGCAGTGTCCTGGTGTCATGTGTGATTTCATTTTATGACCTTCCGACCAGCCAAGTCAATGGAGATGCCAGTCTCACTTAACAACCCTGTTACTTACTTAACAAGTGCCACGATCCCCTTAACAACCGTGGCAAGAAAGGTCACGAAACAGGGCAAAACTCAATGCCACCTGCCACCTTATGCTTGCGGTGCTTCGCTGTTATGGGGTGACTGACTGCCAGGCACTGGTCCTCGTACGTACGACCGTTGCAGCGTCCCCATGGCCACGTGATCAAAATCGGGGTGCTTGGCCCCCAGCATGGGTCCACAAGGGTTGCAGCAACCCGGTGTCCCATAATCCCCCATAGGGGACCTTCCCAGCCGGCTTCCAACAAGCCAAGTCAATATGGGGGGGGAAAGCCAAATTCGTTTCACAACCACGTTACTAACTGAAGAACTGCACTGATTCACGTAACGACGGCGGAAAGAAAGGTCCTGAAATGGGGAAATGGTTAATCCCACAGTCATTAAGTGAGTCCGGATTCCCGCTTTGACTTTGCTTGTTGGGACGGTGGCAAATAATGATCACATGACCGGCGGGACGCTGCACTTGTCCTGAATGCCAAGCGCCTGAATTGTGATCACGTGACCAGGGGAACGCTGCAACGGTCCTAAGCACGAGGACCAGGCATTAAGTCACTTTTCCCGGTGCCGTTATCCACTTTTATTCAGGCCCAAAGCCAATGGTCGCAAGTCAAGCGCTGCCGGTATAAATCTGACAAATAAATAAATGCTGGGAGCTTGCTTAATGCTCTTCCACATTAATTAAGGCAGGGGTCTTCCATCTTGGCCCTTTTATGACTGGTGGACTTCAACTCCCAGAATTCCTCAGCCAGGCACGCGTGCCTGGCTGAGGAATTCTGGGAGTTGAAGTCCACCAGTCATAAAAGGGCCAAGTTGGAAGACCCCTGAATTATGGTAATCCTCAACCAGTCAAAAATTATGGCGGCGCTGAAAACAGGGGCTTATGACCGTTTTTCACACTTAACGACCGTTGCAGCATCCCCGGGATCACGTGATCAAAATCCAGCTGGGAACCGACTCATATCTATGATCAAAATTCGGACCCTTGGCCACTGACTCGTTTATACGACGTGGTCGCAGTGTCCCGGGGTCACGTGATCCCCTTTTGCGACCTTCTGACAAGCAAAGACCACGGGGGAAGCCCGATTCGTTTAACAACGGTGTGACTGACTTAACAACGGCAGGAATTCCCTTAACAACTGTGCGGAAAGAAAGGTTGCAAAATGGGGCAAAATTCACTTAGCAACTGTCTCATTTAGCCACAGAAATTCTGTGCTCACTTGTCGAAAAACGGAGGAGGAAAATTTATTTAAGGGGATACGCTCACTGGAAACATACCTATCGTGACTTTCTGTCCAAATTACTTTTCTCTTCTTTGTTTTGCTTAGAAGGAACTGGGGATCCCGTGGCTGTGGTTCTAAATCAGCATTTTTCAAAGTTGGGCCCTTTAAGACAGGTGGACTTCATCTCCCAGAATTCCCTTTGCTGGCTGGGGAATTCTGGGAGTGGAAGTCCACCTCTATTAAAGTGGCCCACTTGGAAAACCATTGGTGGGAATAAAGGTGCACCTGGTTAATATCTCCAGCTTCTTGGATGTTTCATGAGCAACAAGGAAGTTTGCAGGGAGAGGTCAAAAAAGTCAAGATGGCAGCTGCCACGGTGTGAACAAAGCTCTGTTTTTTGTGTGCATCACATGTAAAAACAGGCCCGGCTCTGATTGTACCAACCAGGGATATTCCCTAACACTTCCCAGTATAGATAAAAATAACGTGAAGGTGGTAGCTTTATTATTTAACCTTCATATTTATCTTTGGATTCATTTCCGTGAGTCAAAAGGCTTGCAAAACTACCCAAAACCTATTGGATTACCGTCCCATAGTTGCTTTTGTGATTGTGGTTCTTTTATGTGCGAGGGAGGCCAACTTTACAGGTGGTCCTCGACTTACAAGAGTTCATTTAGTTAAAACAGCACTGGGAAAAGGGACCTGTGACCGTTTTTCACACTTACGACCGTTATAGCATCCCCGTGGTCACGTGGTTCAAAATTCAGACGCTTGGGCAATTGACTCGCATTTACGACGGTCGCAGTGTCCCGGGGGGGGTCACGTGATCCCCTTTTGCGACCTTCTGACAAGCAAAGTCAGTGGGGAAGCCAGACCCACTTAACGACTGTGTGGCTACGTTAACGACTGCGGAGATTCACTTAACAACGGTAGTGAGAAAGGTTGTAGAATGGGGTAAAGTTCGCTTAACGAATGTCTCACTGAACAATGTAAACCTGGGGCTCAGTTATAGTCGTAAATCGAGGACTGCCTGTATTTTGGTAGAGAATTTGGGTTCTCCGGAGCCTTTGCTTTCTGAAATTCGGCAAGATTACAGCAAAACCCAAAATATGTTTAGCTTCTGTTTTGACCGCAGAAACTTCTGCCCTGTGTGTGTGTGTGTGTGTGTGTGTGTGTGTGTGTATAGACTTCGCTGCCTTTGCACCACACACCAATGGTCACGGCGCCAACATGACAAAGTCTCTTGGGCCCTCTAAGCAAGTTGCACAATTCACATTCCTGCAGTGTGTGCCATCCTGCCTTGAAATGCTTCTTTCCGGGTCTTGCGGTTTAATTATTAACTCTCAAAAGATACTTGACAGCTGTTTGCAACCTGTGAGATGATGCTAAAAGGAGAACAAAGGGTGCACGCAGCCTCATTCCTGGAAGCAGCAGGCAAGCGGGAAAGGAGAGCAGGAGTAAACTATTTTATTCAATTCAATTCAATTCAATCAGAATAGAGCTGGAAGGGGACCTTGGAGGTCATCTAGTCCAACCCCCGCCCTCAAGCAGGGGACCCTGTACCATTTCAGACAAATGGTTGTCCGGTCTCTTCTTAAAAGCCTCCAGTGTTGGAGCGCCCACAATTTCTGGTGGCAAGCTGTTCCACTGGTTAAATTGTCCTCACTGTTAGGGAGTTTCTCCTTAATTCCAGCTTGCTTCTCTCTTTGTTCAATTTCCATCCGTTGTTTCTTGTCCTTCCCTCTGGTGCTTTGGAGAATAACTTGACCCCCTCTTCTTTGGGGCAGCCCCTCAAATATTGGAATACTGCCACCGTGTCCTTCATTTCGCCGGGACCTAAAAACCTGGCTCTTTGAGCTATCTGGTCTGGACTGAGGGGTTTAATGTTTTTAAATTGTGATTTTAATTTTTTTGCGGCGAGACTGAATTTAATTTTATTTTAATTTTATATTGTATTGTTTTTAAATTTTGCCTTGTAAACCGCCCTGAGTCCTTTGGGAGTAGGGCGGTATATAAACCGAATTAATAAATAAATAAATAATTTCTCTAGAGTAGCCGTACCCAGTTCTCCGTCTGTTTTAAACTCCAGGCCTTTAATCCTCTTAGTTGCTCTTCTCTGCACTTTTTCCAAAATCTCAACCTCTTTTATGTAGTGTGGTGACCAAAACTGGATGCCGTATTCCAGGTGTGGCCTTACTACGGTTTTATGAAGCACTGCTAATAATACTTCACACGATTTTGATTCTGCGCCTCGGTTTACACAACTGTTGTAGGCAGAATTACAGATAGCCCCTGACACCTGGGACCGGAATTTCCATTGTTAAGCAAAGTGGTTGTTAACTGAATCGCGCCTGATCTTAACAGCTGACATGAAGTGAGTTTTGCCCCGTTTTACGACCTTCCTTGCCACTGTCGTTAACTGAATCCTGCCGCTGTTCAGTTCGTCACACGACCGATAAGGGAATCTGGCTTTTCCCACTGTCAGAAGATCGCCCAAGGGGGAATCACGTGACCTTGGGACACGGCAGTGGTCGTAAGTACGAACCGGTTTCCTAGGCTCTGAATTCAGATCACGTGATCGCGGGGATGCTGCAAGGCTCACCAAGGTGAAAAACGATTTTCCGGCGCCGTTGTAACTTTGAACGGACGCTAAACGAACTGCTTTAAGTCAAGGACTACCTGCGTTTTAGTCTTTCCCAAGTTGTTATTATTTTTTTCTCCCACCCTTCCTGCTATGACATCATCATCATCATCATCATCATCATCATCATCATCATCATCATCATCATTTAATTTCTATACCGCCCTTCTCCCGAAGGACTCAGGGCGGTGTACAGGGCAAATACAATAAAAATACAGTATACAAAAGTTAAGAAAGAATTAAATAATAAATAATCCCGAGTCTGGTGCAAGATATATTTCCCGGGAGACTTTGAAGCTTCCCAAAGGCGAAACAATGAATAAAGAAAGCAAGAGTTGGAATCGGCAAAAGGCCGTTTCTTGGCCAAAGGCCGCCGTATTCCTCTCCTCCGCAGGAATTCTACGGTTTGCAAGTTTCCTCGCTTGCAACAAGGCCAGCATTGTTCCTCCACGGCCCCAGAGAGGCTTGGATTGTGGATTGTTGTTGACTTCACAATCCGCCACTGTTTTGATAGCTCAGAGATGGCCTTCCCCGTTTCTCAAGGCTGCCTTTCCGGGGGTGAGGGGGTGGGCGAAGGTTGGCATCGGCGTGCCCGGCTTCTGCAAATTCTGCCAGGGGTGCATAATTCACCAAACTGGGGAGGAAGCCGTGGGTCTCGTCGCGGGGGCAAAAGAGAAGGCCACTGGGCCTTCCGGGGACATTTTCCAGCGGATTGTGGGAGTGCGATAATAAGAATATTTGTGGTGGGGTTCATGAGCTGCCTGTCTCCTACTGCAGCCGAGGAGCAGAACAGGAAAACGGGGCCGGGTGGAAGCCTTTGCTGCTCCTTACGACCTATTTTACCACCTTTCTCGCCACCGTCGTTCAGCAAATCACTGCAGCCGTTAAGTTAGTAACACGGTTGTTAAGTGAATCCGGCTTGACTTTGCCTGTCACAAGATGGCAAAAGGGGACCACGTGACCGTCATCAATGTGAGTCGGTCAGAATTCTGATCGCGTGAATATTGGGACACGGCCACGTTTTTAAGGGTGAAAAGGGGTCGTAAGTCGCTTTGTCAGGGCTGCTGTCACTAAACGAGTGTCACAAGTTAAGGAGTACCTGTGTTTTCAAATTCACCTCAATATCCTGCCTTGGTTGTGAAACCTTCCCGTTCTAGACAAATTTGCAGCCCCTCGAACTGCATGGGACTACCATTCCCATCGTCCCAGACCAGCGAGGCTGAAAAAAGTCAAGGCAATGGCTTGCAGACCACACCTTTGCTTAACCTTGTATATAAGACGGCTGGACTTCAACTCCCAGAGTTCCTTGCTGGCTAAGGAATTCTGGGAGTTGAAGTCTACCCCTTCCTAAGGTTGCCAGGTTTGAGAAACACAGTTATAGGTACAGGCAGTCCCTGACTTACAGCCGTCATTGAGCCCAAATTTTCCATCGCTAAGGGAGACAGTTGTTAAGTGAGTTTTGCCCCATTTTAACGACCTCCCTTGTCATGGTCGTTAAGCGAATCACTGCGGTTGTTCAAGTTAGTCACACGGTGGTGACGTGCATCTGGCTTCCCCGTTGACTTCGCTCGTCAGAAGGTCGCAAAAACGGGTCACGTGACCCCGGGACGCTGCGAACGTCGTTAAGTACAAGCCAGTGGCCAAGCATCTGAATGTTGATCACGTGACCACGGGGAGGCTGCAACAGTTTAAAGTGTGAAAAACGGTCGTAAGTCACTTTTTTTTCAGTGCCGTTGTAACTTCAAGCGGTCTGAAATGGTATAGGGTTTCCTGCCTGAGCAGGGGGTTGGACTAGATGACCTCCAAGGTCCCTTCCAACTTTATTATTATTATTATTATTATTATTATTATTATTATTATTATTATTATTATTATTATTATTATTATTATTATTATTATTAAATGAACTATTGTAAATCAAGGACTAAAGGTAAAGGTAAAGGTTCCCCCGCACATGCGTGCTAGTCGTTTCCGACTCTAGGGGCCGGTGCTCATCTCCGTTTCAAAGCCGAAGAGCCAGCGCTTGTCCGAGGACGTCTCCGTGGTCATGTGGCCGGCATGACTGGATGCCAAAGGTGCACGGAGCGCTGTTACCTTCCCACCGGAGCGGTCCCTATTTTTCTACTTGCATTTTGACGTGCTTTCGAACTGCTAGGTTGGCAGAAGCTGGGACGAGTAACAGGCGCTCACTCTGCTACGTGGCACTCGGGATTCGACCCGCCAAACTGCCGACCTTCTGATCGACAAGCTCAGCGTCCTAACCCACTGAGCCACACCGTCCCTAAATCAAGGACTACTTGGAACAAATTGGATGAGGAGGATGGGATTGTTCCCGAATTTATTTGCTGCTGATCATTAAAACATTGCCCTGAGTTTTCCAGAGCCTGGGAAGCCAGAAAACTGGCACGTTGGAGGGTCTAAATACAAACAGATTCCCCCAGCCCTTCTTCTGAAGAAGACCCTTCCCCCACCAAGACTTGAAGTAGGCAACCACAAATCTGCCAGAACAGCACAACGGCTGTGGGTCTGTGTGTGGTATCTTGACACCTCCAGCTTCCACCCAGCAGCTAAGATGAATAGGAGTCCCTAAGGGCACAGCGGTTAGAGACATTATTTTTATTCCCACGCTGGATCTCACAGTCATTTTGGCAGGCGTTTCATTGACCCTTCTCCCCTGCGGGCATGCTCCAGATATCCTGGGACTACACCTCCCTGGCTGGCCTCGGGCTGGGAATTTTGGATTTTGGAATCCCGGTGCATAAACGGGAAAGGTTTTGCAAGGCTGTCCAAGGTACATGTGAAAGGATGAAGGTCGCACTGGGTGCACAGGATAAGGCAGAGCTGCTCAATGTGCTCCATTCTGCTTCACAATTGCTAAATGATACAAGGCGATCAAACCGGTCAGTCCTAGAGAGGAGATCCACCCTGACTGCTCTTTAGAAGGCCAGATCCTGAACCTTAAACTCAAATCCTTTGGCCACCTAAGGAGAAGGAAGGACTCACTGGAGAAGAGCCTAATGCTGGGAAAGGTTGAGGGCAAGAGAAGAAGGGGACGACAGAGAAGGAGGTGGCTGGATGGAGTCACTGAAGCAGGAGGCGTGAGCTTAAATGGACTCCAGAAGATGGTAGAGGACAGGAAGGCCTGGAGGAACGTTGTCCATAGGGTCGCGATGGGTCGGACACGACTTCGCAACTAACAACAACAACAACAACAAATGATAGGGAGTCCTCGACGTACAACTGCAAACAAGCCCCAAATTTCCATTGCTAAGCAAGATTTTTTGAGGTTAAGGGAGTGTCAATATCTGCAGAAGACCATGACTGCTGCATTGCATGTATTTAAGAAGAGATTGGGCAACAATTTGTCTGAAATGGTATAGGCTTCCTGTTTGAGGAGGGGGTTGGTCTAGAGGACCTCCAAGGTCCCTTCCACCTCTGTTGTTATTCTATTCTATTCTGTTCTGTTCTGTTCTGTTCCGTTCCATATTTTCTATTCTATTCTATTCTATTCTATTCTATTCTATTCTATTCTATTCTATTCTATTCTATTCTATTCTATTCTATTCTATTCTATATTTTCTATTCTATTCTATTCTGTTCTGTTCTGTTCCGTTCCATTCCATATTTTCTATTCTATTCTATTCTATTCTATTCTATTCTATTCTATTCTATTCTATTCTATTCTATTCTATTCTATTCTATTCTATTCTATTCTATTCTATTCTATATTTTCTATTCTATTCTGTTCTGTTCTGTTCCGTTCCGTTCCGTTCCGTTCCATATTTTCTATTCTATTCTATTCTATTCTATTCTATTCTATTCTATTCTATTCTATTCTATTCTATTCTATTCTATTCTATTCTATTCTATTCTACAGAAAAACTTTGCAGCGAGCGGGAGAGCAAACAGATTCCTAACCAACCTAGCCGACAACTTTGTCATCCAAAAGGTGGAGAAGGGAACTAGACGTAAAGCTATACTGGACTTAATTCTTACTAATAAAGAAGAAGCGATAGAGGGAGTTGAAGTTGCCGGAACCTGGGGCGAAAGCGACCACATCATAATGGAATTTAATATAATGCAAACACTAGCAAGAGAAAACAATCCAACCAGGGTCTTAAACTTCAAAAGAGCTGACTCAGAGAGAACCTAGGAAAGATCCCGTGGATGAAAATCCTAAAGGGAGAGAACAACCCAAGAAGCGTGGGAAACTCTGAAAAATGCAATCATAAAAGCCCAGACCAGCACAATACCACTGAAAAAGGGAAAAAAAACAAGAAATTCAAGAAGAAACCAGCACGGCTGCACAAAGATCTCGCTGACAAACTGAAAGACAAAAAAAGGACAAATGCAAAAAAAACGGAAAGAGGGTCACATAACTTAAGGCCCAGCAGACAGCCAGAACTTGCAGTCAGGAAACCAAAGGCTCAGAACGAACAAAGACTTGTAACAGAAACCAAGGATAATAACAAAAAAGTTTCTTCCAACATATTAATAATAAGAAAAAAGGAAACTGTAGGTCCACTAAAGAGAGACGATGGCAAGGAAGTAACAAGCAAATTTATTTATTTATTTATTTATTAGTTGAATTTATATACCGCCCTATTCCCGAAGGACTCAGGGCGGTTCACAGGGCAGTTAAAACAGTACAAAAAGAGAATAAAATGAAATTAAATCAGTACAAACCCACAATTAATAATAACAGTAAAAATTAAAATTTTAAAATTAATTTAATTTAATTTAAGTTGATTTCATTAATGTAATTTAAAATTTAAAATCCCTCAGTCCAAGCCAGACAATTCAAACAACCAGGTTTTTAAGTCCTGGCGAAACGAGCGAAGGTCGTTTAGGGAGAATAGGGAGAAAGCAAACCTGCGTAACTCATTCTTTGCGTCAGTCTTCACACAAAAAGAAACCATAGCCCAACGTGACCAAAAAAAAACACCCCACTGCAAAAGACAAACTAGAAACAAAAATTAAAATAAGCAGAAAAATGGAAAGAGAACACCTACCCCACCTTGACGAATATAAATCACCGGGACCTGACAGATTACACCCCAGAGTTCTGAAGGAGCTGGCAGATCTTATCTCAGAACCGTTGCACCATATCTTTCAAAAATCCTGGAGCACCGGGGAAATACTTGAGGATTGGAAAAGGGCTGACGTGGTCCCCATTTTCAAGAAAGGGGGGGGGAAAAAAAGCCAGAGCCAGGAAACTACAGACCGATCAGTCTGACATCAATTACCGGGGAAGATCCTGGAAAAGATCTTCAAAAAACAGATCTTCAAAAAACAGATCTGCAAACAACGAGAAGCAAACAAAGTTATAACTAGTAGTCAGCACGGGTTTGTAAAAAAACAGATCGTGCCAAACCAAACTTACCTCATTCTTCAACAAAGTGACTAAACTAATAGACCAGCGAAACGAAGTGGACGTGGTATACTTGTTTATTTATTTATTTATTATTTTATTGAATTTATATACCGCCCTTTCCCGAAGGACTCAGGGCGGTTTACAAGGTATTTTAAAATCAAACCAATACAAAGTACAAAAGTTAAAAAAAAACAATTAGAAAAGATTAAATTATCCCTAAAAATAAAAACCCCACTTAAATTTCAGTAAGACATTTGCTAAAGTAGACCACAACCTACTCCTTGGTAAGCTAGGAAAAGGTGGAATTGACACCATCACCATCAGATGGATCTGTAGCTGGCTGGCTGGCAAACTGTACTCAACGAGTAGTCCTCAATGGTACTACATCCACATGGAGAGGAGTAAGCAGTGGGGTATCACAAGGTTCTGTCTTAGGCCCAGGACTCTTCAATATCTTCATCAATACCAGGGGTAGGCAAACTTGGCTCTTTTATGACTCGTGGACTTCAACTCCCAGAATTCCTGAGCCAGCCATGCTGCTCAGGAATTCTGGGAGTTGAAGTCCACCAGGCATGAAGAGGCCATAGTTCCCCCATGCTGGCTGAGGAATTCTGGGAGTTGAAGTCCACGAGTCATGAAGGAGCCATAGTTCCCCCATGTTGGCTCAGGAATTCTGGGAGTTGAAGTCCACGAGTCATGAAGGGGCCATAGTTCCCCCATGCTGGCTGAGGAATTCTAGGAGTTGAAGTCCACGAGTCATGAAGGGGCCATAGTTCCCCCATGCTGGCTGAGGAATTCTGGGAGTTGAAGTCCACGAGTCATGAAGGGGCCATAGTTCCCTCATGCTGACTCAGGAATTCTGGGAGTTGAAGTCCACAAGTCATGAAGGGGCCGTAGTTCCCTCATGCTAGCTCAGGAATTCTGGGAGATGAAATGCATGAATCATAAAACAGCCAAGGTTGCCTACCCCTGGTCTGTACCGTTCCAGACAAATGGCTTTCCTTAAAAACCTCTCCTGATGGAGCACTCACAACTTCTGGAGGCAAGTTTTTCAGAATAACAATGTAACTGAGTTGGAGGGGACCTCAGAGGTCTTCTAGTCCAGCCCCCTGCTCAAGCAGGAGACCCTCTACCATTTCAGACAAATGGCTGTCCAGTCTCTTCTTAAAAAAACCCCCAGTGTTGAGATTGTTCCATTGGTTAATTGTTCTCACTGTTTGGAAGTTTCTCCTTAATTTCTAGGTTGCTTCTCTCCTTGATGAGTTTCCATCCGTCGCTTCTTCTCCTGCCTTCTGGGGCTATGGAGAATAGCTTGACTCCCTCTCTTCTTTGGGGCGGCCCCTCAGATACCACAACACTGCTATCATGTCACCCCACATTCCTTGTTTGCATTAAACTGGACATGCCAGGAGGGGACACACCCAAATCGACTGATTGTCACTTTGACATTGTCCTCACCTTTCGCGAGATCGTAAAAATAACATCCGAACGCCTAGTGGTGGTCTGTGTGATTTGGTTCCTCCTTCTGCACACAGACACTGAGAGGCCTCGGTGCACACCTTCCTCATAAAATGACTAGCAATCACACTTTCTTACACAACATCCATCTTGTGTTTTTCCGAGGACGAAAGCTGAACTTTGGCGAGGGGAGTTTACCGCACTGGCGGATGGGGAAAATGTGCAAGTTTGCTCTGTCCTTTAATAGAACTTCCCAAAATCGGATCGGTACCTGCTGGGACGTCAACTCCCAGACGTCTCGACTAGGAAAATATTACAGGTAGTCCTCGACTTACAACTACTCATTGAGCAACCATTGAAACTTACAAAAAAAGGGACTTTTCCATGGAGATTCTCAGTCCTCCAGCTCAGGGTTGTCCCAAAGGTGCTTTTTTTTTCAGGAGGCAACTGGACTTTGTTTTTTCTCTGAAGACGTTTCGCTTCTCGTCCCAGAAGCTTCTTCTGCTCTGGCTGGATGGTGGAGGAAGGGAAGGATTTATACTCCTTGCAGAAAAACTGGTCATTTGCATTCTTTTAGAGAGGCGTTGAGGCCACTGGGAGGCTTACCTGGGTCCTCAGGGTCACCCGAGTGGTGCAAATGAGTGATCTACCTATCTCCAGTCTACAACACAATCCGTTCAGCAGTTCCAAGAAGGCTCCACGCCCATTTGCACCACTCAGGTGACCCTGAGGACACAGACAAACCTCCAAGTAGCCTCAATGACTCTCTAAAAGAAGGCAAATGACCAGCTGTCTGCAAGGAATATAAATATAAACGACATCATCCATCTCCAGTCTATAACACAGTCCTTTCTGCAGTTCCAAGAAGGCTCCATGCCCATTTGCACCACACGGGTGACCCTGAGGACACAGGCAAACCTCCAAGTAGCCTCAATGACTCTCTAAAAGAAGGCAAATGACCAGCTGTCTGCAAGGAATATAAATATAAATGACATCATACATGTCCAGTCTATAACACAGTCCTTTCTGCAGTTCCAAGAAGGCTCCTCGCCCATTTCCACCACTCAGGTGACCCTGAGGACACAGGCAAACCTCCAAGTAGCCTCAATGACTCTCTCAAAGCTGAAGAAGCTTCTTGGCACGAGAGGCAAAATGTCTTCAAAGAAAAAACAAGAAAGTTTGCCTCCTGTAAAAAAAGCACCTTTGGGGAAAAAAAGGTACTTATGACCGGTCCTCGTTGTTACGACTGTCGCAGCCTCCCCATGGTCACATGATCCAAATTCAGACACTTGGCAATCACAATGTATTTACGACAGTTGTGGCATCCCGGGATCGTGTGATTGTCATTTGCGACCTTCCCAGCCGGCTTCCCACAAGCGAAGTCAATGGGGGAAAGGGGACACCCTTAACGACCATGCGATCCACTTAACAACTTGAATAATTTGCTTAATTTCTTCTTTATTTCCTCTTTGACGGCTTCGGGTGTCGAGGGCTTCGTTTAACAACCATGGGGAAAGGGTTCATAAAGTTGGCTGCGAGCTACGTAACAACAGCCTTGCTAAGCTACGGAAATTCTTGTATCAGATGTGGTTATAGGTTGAGGACTACTATATGCTATTCAAATTTTCCTTGTCAAGAATGCTGCTGGTCACTTCCAATATAACCATCCCAGCCGTGTGCCTTGCAGATGAATGGATGGTTGGGGGGTCTTCAGTGCATTGGCACCCCAACATCTGGAGGGCACCAAGTTGGAGAAAAAGGGCTTTAAGAGGGCATCAACGTTATCTGATGCCAAGGCTCACCAGCTGAACTTTACACCGTTGTAAAGGTGGGAGGCAGAGCAGGGCATGAAAGCCAGAACAGGTGTGTTTACAGCACACCTTTGCTGATTTATTCTACTCTTTACAGCTACCTATTAAGAGGGTACATGTCAACCAAAGGATCAGATTGCTCCATAAATTTGCTGCGTAAATTTGACCAGCAAATAAATCAATTAAAAAAAAAAGCAATTCACCATTTTAAGCAGTTGAGTTGGACTCACAACTTGGGGCGCATTTGAGAATTACCCTCCTATTTGCAGCCATGGCTAACTGTGAAGATGATGATGATGATGATGATGATGATGATGCCTTCAGGTGCTTTGGAGAAGAGCTTGACTCCCTCTTCTTTGGGGCAGCCCCTGAGATATTGGAAGACTGCCATCATGTCTCTTTGTTGAGTAACAGAATAACAGAGTTGGAAGGGACCTAGGAGGTCATCTAGTCCAACCCCCTGCTCAAGCAGGAGACCTATACCATTCCAGACAAATAGTTGTCCAGTCTCTTCTTAAAAACTTCCCGTGTTGGAGCATTCACAACTTCTGGAGACAAGTTGTTCCACTGGTTAATTGTTCTCCCTGTCAGGAAATTTCTCCTTAGCTCCAGGTTGCTTCTCTCCTTGATTGGTTTCCGTCCGTTGCTTCTCCTCCTGCCTTCAGGGGCTTTATATTCACAGCTCCTTACCTAATACAGAGGATCCTTGACGTACAACCACCGTGGAGCCCAATATTTTCGGTCGCTAAGCGAGACAGATGCTAAGTGTCAGATCAGTGCACAGCAACCGTTCGCCGCATAACAGCGAAGGAACAGCAAGCATAAGTTGGCAGCTGAAATCAGGTGAGTTTTGCCCCCCTTTTATGACCTTTCTTGCCACGGTTGTTAAGTGAATCACTGCAGTTGTTAAGATAGTAACACGGTTGTTAAACGAAGCTGGCTTCCCCATTGACTTTGCTTGTCAGAAGGTCGCAAAAGGGGATCTTGTCACCCCGGGGCGACCGTCATAAATATAAACCAGTCGCCAAGTGTCTGAATTCTGATCATGTGACCAGAGGGATGCTGCAACGGTCGTAGGTGTGAACAACAGTCACTATTTCAGTGCCGCTGTAACTTCAGACGGTCACCAAACAAACTGTTGTAAGATGAGATGAGATGAGATGAGATGAGATGAGATGAGATAAGATAAAATAAGATAAGATAAGATAAGATAAGATAAGATAAGATAAGATAAGATAAGATAAGATAAGATAAGATAAGATAATCTTTCTTGTCATTTTTTACTGTGGGCACAACGGCACATATCAAAAATGAAATTTAGTTGCCCGCTCTCAAAGTGAAACACATACATGACACACACCTAAAACATACTATATACAACATATGTATAGACCCACACCCCTACATATACATAACAATAAAATATTAAATACTGTCCATCCTGAACATATAACGGAAGGAGGAAGCTTAAGAGTTCACAAAGTTAATGCTGTGTGGAATGAAACGATGGCTGAATCTGGATGTTCTGCTTTGGATACCACGAAGTCCCCTCCTCCAGGAAGGGAACAAAGAAAACAGGCCGTGAAGAGGGTGTGTAGTGTCCCAGACAATCTTGCAGACCCTGCTCAAGCAACACTTCTGTGCCACGTCCTGGATGGAGGGGAGGGAACTGCCAAGGATCTGTTCTTACTGTCCTCACCACTCTCTGCACTGCCCTCCTGTCCAAAGCTGGGATGCTTCCAAACTGGACTGTGATGCCGTATGACGGGATGCTCTCGATCGTCCCCCCCGTAGAAAGTGGTGAGGACAGGGGAAGGAAGATGTGCTTTTCTCATGCGACGCAGAAAATGCAGGCGCTTCTGTGCCATGTCCTGGATGGAGGGGAGGGAACTGCCAAGGATCTGTTCTTACTGTCCTCACCACTCTCTGCACCGCCTTTCCTGTCCGAAGCAGGGATGCTTCCAAACCGGACTGTGATGCCGTATGACAGGATGCTCTCGATTGTCCCTCTGCGGAAAGTGGTCAGGACAGGGGGAGGAAGACAGGGAAGTAAGTCGAGGATTACCCGTTTATCACGTTATTTAACATTTAAGTGTCCAAAGCTACCCTGTTTAGCCTAGTTCCCTTTCAGCTCTGATTGCAAACTTCCTGCTTGCTGCCTTTTGTGCTAATTGATCCCTGTTTGGGATGGCCGCTACAACTTTACTAATGAACTACCTAAAGGAAGAAGACTTAAGAGTGATCATTTGCAAAGCTACCAAGTTAATATCATGAGGGCTAGAAGAAAAGGGGGGGTTGGGGGTCTTTGTTCACATAGAAATGGCTTCCCTCATCCAAGTTGGTAGGAACGTTCTTGCTGGCGCCTTGGTTAGCTTGTTTACTGCTGGAGTGTCAGTCTGAGTTGGGGTGTTGTTTACTGTCGATGGGGGTGTTGTTTGCTGCTGGATTGTTGGTCCACTGTCAATCCTGCTTATTGGTGTGTTCATTGCTGGCCGGGGGAGGCTGCCTTCTTTTAGATTCTTAAATGTGTCTTTTGAATGGTATGTCGACGTTCATCTCTATGTGTCTGTTGATGGCAGATCTGTCTGCGTGCCAAACTTGCAGGAATCCTCTGGCGTTTTGGGACTGGGCTTGCTCTACAGTAGCGGCCAAAACTGTGGGAACCTTTTGGGAAAAGTGTAGAGTAGAAATGCCCCCTTTGGTTAAGTTTCCACCCATTTTTCTTCTAATTTCTTTATCACCGTAGCCTGGTTCACTTAATAATACTATTTTGCATCGCTTTCTGGGCAACCGGTCAACTCTTTGCACCATTACTTGAATTTTATTACGTTTTACAAGCTCACTAAATGAAAGAACACAAAAACACCCAACCAACTCGATAGCGATCACACAACACACCAACAAATGTCCTCCTCTCGGCTTCAATACACAACAACAATAACCGGATCCGACTGTAATCTGATTGGATCATTGCCAAAACAAGATGACACCCGATTTGCTCTCTATACGCTCGTGCTCATTGGCTACAATCAGGTGAAGGAAAGCTACCGGAGATCAACCGAAGCAAGTTGCGTTTCCTTTCTCTGGTTATTTGGCTATAGAATACAGTACAGATAATTGAACCAATTATGCCGCATGACATTCTTGAAGAAACTATCTTCCCATCGATATATAATTTTACGGTACTACTCCAAAAAAAAAAAAAGTGGTGTTATTAGCCACCAAACCTCAAAAATAAACTTTTCCCAGAAAGTTCCCACAATTCTGGCCACTACTGTAGGATGCTCACCGTTTCCCGGTCGAAGCTGTGAGTTTTTAATCACGTCTTCCGGCTGTTAGTTGATAGTCATAAGATCTGCCCAGTTAGTCTTCTGCCTGTTTGTCGTACGTTGTGGCTGTTGCAGTCCTGACGTTGCATGTTGTAGATCAGAGGTCCCCAACCTTTTCGGCGCCAGGGACCGGTTCCGTGGAGAAAGGTTTTTCCCGCGGACCGGAGGGTGCGTGGTTTTGGGTGCTGCCTGCATCTCGCGGATGGGTTTTGCTTGTTCGTGCGGAACGGGTGCTGGCATGACGCGGCCCGGTAGGTGTCCACAGACCAGGGTTGGGGACCCCTGTTGTACACGACTCCTGCGTTTTCTTCTGGAGCTGGTGGGTCTTTCGGTTGGCTTGGGTGGTTTTGGACGGCTTCAACTGGTTTGCTTGCAACGTGGTCATAAAGGTAAAGGTAAAGGTTCCCCCGCACAGGCGTGCTAGTCGTTTCCGACTCTAGGGGCCGGTGCTCATCTCCGTTTCAAAGCCGAAGAGCCAGCGCTTGTCCGAGGACGTCTCCGTGGTCAGGTGGCCGGCATGACTAGATGCCAAAGGCGCACGGAACGCTGTTACCTTCCCACCGGAGTGGTCCCTATTTTTCTACTCGCATTTTTACGTGCTTTCGAACTGCTAGGTTGGCAGAAGCTGGGACGAGTAACAGGCGCTCACTCTGTTACGCGGCACTCGGGATTCGACCCGCCAAACTGCCAACCTTCTTGATCGGCAAGCTCAGCGTCCTAACCCACTGAGCCACCGCGTCATAACCATCAGTTATTTCTGAGACGTTTTTGCTATAGGGCAGCGCTAGCCTTTGTTATCTCTTTACTATTGGGGTTGTTATCCAACAAGACGCAGCTCTGATTCTATTCCTCAACTATCTGAGGCGGGGGTGAGGGGGGGAAGAGAATAACCACACCATATTTGTCAAATGCCTGTTTTGACTTCCAAGGAGCGAAAATATTTTTCAGGCTATTCCCAAGGCTGATGAGAGCGGAAAGGGTGGGGGGTGGCGGGTGTATTTGGATCGGTTTTAAGCTGGCAAACCAGAAGAATTGGGGCCGTTCCAGTTTTTTGCTCTTCTTAACAGTAAATTTCCTCCCCTAGGATTTTTTTTGGGGGGGTGGTGGTGGTTTGCAGGAGATAGGAGACACACACATACACCCTGTATGGAGTGTGATCTTGGAAGATGGTTTATTTCGAACCTCATTTGCATTGATTATTTGCACTGTAGAGTATGGTCAGCTGTTGTAATAACATGTGGCAAAGACTGAACAGAACAGAATCAGAATAGAACTGGAAGGGACCTTGGAGGTCATCTAGTCCAGCCCCCTGCTTGAGCAAGAGAACTTATATACCTTTTCAGACAACTGGCTGTCCAATCTCTTCTTAAAAACCTCCAGTGATGGAGCGCCCACAACTTCTGGTGGCAAGCTGTTCCACTGGCTAATTGTCCTCACTGTTAGGAAGTTTCTCCTTAGTTCCAGGTTGCTTCTCTCCTTGATTAGTTTCCATCCATTGCTTCTTGTCCTGCCTTCAGGTTTCTTTGGAGAAGAGCTTGACTCCCTCTTCTTTGGGGAATCCCCTCAGATACTGGAACACTGCTATCCTGTCCCCCCGCGTCCTTTTCTCTAGAACAGGCCTTTTCAGCCTTTTCATCCAATGTACCACTTTCGGGATAGGGCAACACCCGAGTACCACCAGTCGCCTAGCAAGGGGTCAAAAACTTGATGACCGAAAATAAAGGAAAAAAGTGATGAAGTACAGGTAGTCCTCACCTTACAACAGTTTGCTTAGTGACTGTTCAAAGTTACAATGGCACTGAAAAAAGCCCCCCCCCCAAGCCACAGCCGAGCAACACACCTGCCTGCCCGCCCGGCGGCGCTCTTCCTCCTGTCCGAGGTTTCCATTGTTGTGAGCATTTCTGTTGAGGATTGGCAGTGGGGGTGGGATGGGGGGGTGTTTGTTTTTTATTTCCCCCCACCGTCTGCTGGGTGGTTGCAGCAAGTTTTGGTCACTTCACATGACCCTGGGACACTGTGACCGTCCTAAATAGGAATCGGTTGCCAAGCATCTGAATGTAAATCACAAGACCCTGGAGATGCTGCAACATTCCGGCTGATCGGCGCTTCTTCTGGGCTCAGAAGTGCCAGGATCGGTGCTGAGCTCCAGCTGGATCCTGGCGCTGATCCTGGCGCTTCCGCTGAGCCCCGGCAGCCCTGCAGCTCCAGCCGTCTCTCGCTCGGGCTTGTGCGGTGCTGCCCCCGGTTCAACTCATTCCCCTCCCCCGCTGCCACTTTCCTAGGATGGTCGCGTACCACCTGCCAGGTGCCAACGTACCACAGGTGGTACCCGTACCGCTGGTTGAAAAGCCCTGGGCTAGACTGGCCATACCCAATTCCTGCAGCCGTTCTTCCTATGTTTCATGAAAGCCAGCTGGGTGACTTTGAGCCAGTCCGTCTCTCTGAGCTGAACCGACCTCACAGGGTTGTTGTTGTTGTGGGGAAATCGAAGGAGGGAGGTGTGTTGTGGATATGTTTTCCGCCTTCAATTACTTGTAAAAATGTTTATTTATTTTATTGTATTTTATTTAATTTGTATAGGTAAAGGTAAAGGTTCCCCCGCACATGCGTGCTAGTCGTTTCCGACTCTAGGGGCCGGTGCTCATCTCCGTTTCAAAGCCGAAGAGCCAGCGCTTGTCCGAGGACGTCTCCGTGGTCACGTGGCCGGCATGACTAGACGCCAAAGGCGCACGGAATGCTGTTACCTTCCCACCGGAGTGGTCCCTATTTTTCTACTTGCATTTTTACGTGCTTTCGAACTGCTAGGTGGGCAGAAGCTGGGACGAGTAACAGGCGCTCACTCTGTTACGCGGCACTCGGGATTCGACCCGCCAAACTGCCGACCTTCTGATCGACAAGCTCAGCGTCCTAACCCACTGAGCCACCGCGTCCCTTTCTTAATTTGTATACCGGGATACAAATAAATTAATTTGTATAATGGCGGGATACAAATAAATAAATAAATATAATTAACAAGTAAATAACTAAATCAGTAACCCTCTCCTGAGCAATAAATCCATGGACCTGATTATTTTCTAGGTCAGCCAGAGCTGCTGATCGAGGGAGCTTCGGGGAAGTGTGAGGCGGGAATGGGGTCCAAAGTCTGGATTTTTTTCCTAGCTCAGAATGCCAAGAGTTATTCAGTGAACAAAGGGCACCTGGCCAGGCCCTGGCAAGCGGCGTGAACTTTATCACAAGGTGGTCCTCGGGTTACGACCAAAATTGAGCCCAAAATGTCTGTTGCTAAGCACATTATTAGCTAAGTGAATTTTGCTCCATTTTAGGACCCCTTTCCCTCACAATTGTTAAGTGAATCACTTCAGCTCTTCATTTAGTAACACGGCAGTTAAAGGAATCGGGCTTCCCCAAAGTCCCCCAGCTGGCTTTCATGCCTAAGGTGGGACTAGAACTCACCGCCTCCTGGTGATTGGCTCAAAGTCACCCAGTTAACTTTCATGCCTAAGGCGGCACTAGAACTCACCGTCTCCTGTTGATTGGCTCAAAGTCACCCAGCTGGCTTTCATGCCTAAGGCGGCACTAGAACTCACCGTCTCCTGTTGATTGGCTCAAAGTCACCCAGCCAGCTTTCATGCCTAAGGCGGGACTAGAATTCACCGTCTCTTGGTGATTGGCCCAAAGTCACTCAGCCGGCTTTCATGCCTTAAGGCGGGACTAGAACTCACCGCCTCCTGGTGATTGGCCCAAAGTCACTCAGCTTGCTTTCATGCCTAAGGCGGGACTAGAACTCACTGCCTCCTGGTGATTGGCCCAAAGTCACCCAGTTGACTTTCATGCCTAAGGCGGCACTAGAACTCACTGCCTCCTGGTGATTGGCCCAAAGTCACTCAGCTACCACGCCTAAGGTAGGACTAGAACTCAGACTCGCCTGGTGTCTAGGCCAGCTCTTTAACCACTAGGCCAAACTGGCTTCATGCAAGGACCACCCCGAGGTGCAGGCACACAAGTTAGCCGCGAACGCAACACACACGCATCCAAAACACACACCTCCTAAACAAACAACACTGCACACACACACACTCCTGCAAAAAACAAAAAAAAAATAAGGAGGAAAAGAAAGATGGCAACCACGTTAAGGGTTTCAGGAGTCTGAAAGCGAAAACACGCAACACTGGGAAAGTTTTCCAGCAAAGTTTTTTTTTTCTTTCCTTCTACGGGATCCCAGTTGTGTATCCAGAGAGGGAGGGCGGCAAGTGGATCACGGCAGGGACACAACAAATGTCGAATTAGGCTATTTTGAGGCACCTCCCTCCCTTCCCAATGGCCTGGGAAATCGGACGTCGGAAATCGGAAACCAAATCAGCGGGAGGGGCACCTCTTGGTGTGTGTGTGGGGGGGAAACAGCAGGTGCATGTTGCAAAGTCTGTCCGTTGTGGCTACACAAAGCTGGACTCAGCCCCCCTCCCTCCCTCCCCGGTCATTTTCCAGAGAGAGGGATTAGATGCCCACATTCTACGTTTCAGGGGCCTGGTTTCGAGTTTCCTTTCTTCCGCTTTGATTCATGGCAACAACTCGAATGCCAGTCCCGGAGGTTACCTGGGGACATGGGAGGGAAGGGGTGAGGATTTGAGGACAAGGCAGGGGTCATCGCCACCCCCTCCCCTCCCCTAGGGTCAAGCATCCGAGGTCTCGGGACATCGAGTGGTTTTTACACAGGAGTCATCGCAACATAAAACTTCTTAAACAGGCTTTCAATTCAGCCTCCTTTCCCCTCAATCTCCAGACCCGGCTGCAGGTAGTAGGAACAGCATGACAGAGTTGAAAGGGACCTTGGAGGTCATCTAGTCCAACCCGCTGCTCAAGCATGAGAAGACCCTATGGCAGAGATAGGCGACCTTGGCTCTTTTATGACTCGTGGACTTCAACTCCCAGAATTCCTCAGCCAGCATGGGGAAAACGTTGGCCCCTTCATGACTCGTGGACTTCAACTCCCAGAATTCCTCAGCCAGCATGGGGAAAACGTTGGCCCCTTCATGACTCGTGGACTTCAACTCCCAGAATTCCTCAGCCAACATGGCTCAGCTTAGAAACCTCTCCCTTTTCTCTCAGGGTGGCTGGCTGAGGAATTCTGGGAGTTGAAGTCCACGACTCATAAAACAGCCAAGGTTGCCTACCCCTGCGACATTTCAGTCACTTGGCAACTGACTCATATTTATGACGATTGCAGCATCCCGGCGGGAGGGTTCATGCGATCCCCTTTGGTGGCCTTCTGACAAGCAAAGCCAACAGGGGAAGCCGGGTTCGCTTAACAACCGGGTTACAAAGATCGTAAAATGCGGCAAAAGTCACTTAACAGCTGTCTTGCTTAGCAAATGGAAGTTTTTGGCCCAGTTCTGATTATAAGCCGAGGACTCAACACATTTGCAGGCCTCCTTGCAAGCCGATGTACAGTTTTGACATTTTCTGCAAGCAGACACTGAAGGAGGCTGGGTACACAACAGAAGCTTAAGCCTGAATTAAGCAAAATACAATGGCTGCCTTCACACAGAGGGCTGATGTGGGCAGATCAAATGCCCCTTTTCATGAAGCTTAAGGAGATTCCTGAAACAATGGCTGAGATGCTTAAAACATCACATGACGTTGGCTGGGTTTCCAGAACACAGGGACACACAAACTCAGTTAGGGGCCATAGAGTGAAACACATACGGGGGATTGCCTGGGTTTCAGTTAGCCTCTGACACCATCTCAGACTTCTGTCTGTCTGTCTATCTGCCTGTCTGTGTCCATCTCCATCTCTCTCTCTCTCTCTCTCTCCATCCCTCCATCTCTCTATCATCTGTCTTCTATTTTTTTCTAATCTATCTATCTATCTCATCTATCTATCTATCTCATCTGCCTGTCTGTCTGTGTCCATCTCTCTCTCCATCCCTCCATCTCTCTATCATCTGTCTTCTATTTCTTTCTAATCTATCTATCTATCTATCATCTATCTATCTATCTATCTATCTATCTATCTATCTATCTATCTATCTATCTATCTCATCTCATTTATCTCATCTATCTATCATCTATCATCCATCTATCTATCATCTATCTCATCTCATCTCATTTATCTCATCTATCTATCTATCTATCTCATCTGTCTGTCTGTCTGTCTGTCTGTCTGTCTATCTATCTATCTATCTATCTATCTATCTATCTATCTATCTATCTATCTATCCAGTGCTTTTCTTGTAAACAAAAAAGGTGCCGGAACTCACACACGTCATACAACCTGCCTTGCCTACTCTACAAGGTTCCATCCCAAAAAGGTGTTGGAACTCCGTTCTGGGCGTTCTATGACAAAAAAAGGCCCTGTATCTATCTATCTATCGCCTCCATCCCATGGTGAGACTATCCATCTATCATTTATTATCATCTGTATCTATCTATCTATCTATCTATCTATCTATCTATCTATCTATCTATCTATCTATCTATCTATCACCTCCATCTCATGGTGAGACAGCCCTGGGTGGTTTGCAACATCATACAAGCAGAGATAGAAATATTTAAACATTAAAATTAACTATTAAACTACACAGCGTATTACAGTCTACCCTAACATATTGTGTGAACCCAGCCATGGAGAATTTTCTCCATTCCCATCAGATTAAACTCATCTGCACCAGTTCCTTGGTCTATAAAATTAAATCTAGCATGACTTATTATTCTTCACTGTGTTTAAGCTGGACGCGTTACGGACCTCCTGCTAGTTCATCTTAGGCTGCCTCCTTATATGCTTTATTAAAAACAGGGGTTCTGCTTTCCCAGCTCTGCTGTTCCATAGGACATTCTCGGCCCTCCTTGGTTCTCAGATCTCCAATAAGTTCTGCAAAGTCCATGGATTTTAGGTTTTGTGACATAACAACTGGGGTATTTCTCAAGCGCTAACTAAAGAAATGCTCATTTTTCTGCACTGTTCCAGTTTGGCTTGGGAAGACCAAATCCTTCCGCGTTTTTTGCCATTCTCCCAACTTTGAAGCCAACAAATACTCCAATTTATTTTCAAGCGCTTCAAAGTTTGGAGGAATACAGGAAGTCTTTGACTTTCAACTAACTTAGTTCAAAGTTACAACACCGCTGGAAAAAAAGTGACTTATAACCAGTTTTATACACTTACGGCCGTCGCACCATCCCCACGTCATGTGATCAAGATTCGGACGCTCGGCAACTGACTCATATTTATGATGGTCGCAGTATCCAGGGGTCACGTGATCCCCTTTTGCCACCTTCTGACAAGCAAAAGCCAATGGAGAAGCCGGATCCACTTAACAACCCCGTCACTAACTTAACAACTGCAGAGATTCACTTCACAGCGGGATGAAAGCTCGTCAAATTGTGCAACTCACTTAACAACTGCCTTGCTTAGCAAAAGAAATTTGGGGCTCAGCTGTGGTCGTACGTTGAGAACTACACGTGGGGTGGCGTGCAAAAATTTGGGAGCAAGATTAATCAGCAAATCCAAGTTAATCTTGGTGCAGTTTCCGAGCCGTTACGGGCCGCTGCTTCGGGCTGACTAACCAGCTACTTTTTCAAAGAATTTTTGAAATGAGAACTTACGAAAGGAAGCAAAGAATGATGTAAGGAAAATGAACAGCAAATTACTCACAGCCCATTGCAAGAGGAAGGGAGGGATCACTTATGAATCAGTGTGGCTGCAACGTCCACCCAACCAGAGAATACTTATTCTGCTTTAAAGCCGAGGGCTGCATTTCTGCAGAGAAGGACTTTTGCAATTTTTTGCAAACTTGAAATGAGGGAGGTAACCCAACGCAAGAGCCGTGGAGGCTGGAACGGGAAGTTGTGAGAATAGCGGAGCTGAAAAATGCCTCAAGGTTATTAGGTTCACCCGCTGATGCTTCAGGGTCCCAATCAACTATTTGTGGTGGTGGGGGGACACATTTCTTCATTTATATAACCAAGATCACAGGTCTAAACTTTTCTCTGTTTACTTGAGTAAGGTTGATTTTTTTAAAAAAAAAAATCCTGCTTTTATTACTTTAGTAGTAACTTAATGTAACAAGCATGGCTAATATTCTTTCCCCCTCCTATTTTCCCCACAACAACAACCCTGTGAGGTAAGTTGGGCTGAAAGTAACTGGCCCAAAGTCACCCAGATAGCTTTCATGGCTAAGGCGGGACTAGAACTCACCGTCTCCTGGTGATTGGTTCAAAGTCACCCAGTCGACTTTCATGCCGAAGGCGTGACTAGAACTCACCGTCTCCTGGTGATTGGCTCAAAGTCACCCAGTCGACTTTCATGCCGAAGGCGGGACTAGAACTCACTGTCTCCTGGTGATTGGCTCAAAGTCACCCAGATGGCTTTTATGGCCAAGGCAGGACTAGAACTCACCATCTCCTGGTGATTGGCTCAAAGTCACCCAGCTGGCTTTCAGGACTAAGGCGGGACTAGAACTCACCGTCTCCTGGTGATTGGCCCAAAGTCAGCCAGGCAGCTCTCATGTCTAACATGGGACTAGAACTCACTGTCTCCTGATGATTGGTTCAAAGTCACCCAGTCGACTTTCATGCCGAAGGCGGGACTAGAACTCACTGTCTCCTGGTGATTGGCTCAAAGTCACCCAGGTGGCTTTTATGGCCAAGGCAGGACTAGAACTCACCATCTCCTGGTGATTGGCTCAAAGTCACCCAGCTGGCTTTCAGGACTAAGGCGGGACTAGAACTCACCGTCTCCTGGTGATTGGCCCAAAGTCAGCCAGGCAGCTCTCATGTCTAACATGGGACTAGAACTCACTGTCTCCTGATGATTGGTCCAAGTTTTTCTAGCTGGCTTTCGTGTCTAAGGCAAAACTAGAATTCACCATCTCCTAGTTTACTGTTATTAAGTTATTACGGCCTGATGCCTTAATAACTATACCAAACTGGCTCTAGGTTCAAATTCACAAAACTGGCTGTAGGTTTTCAGTTTCACAGTGGGTAACTTCACCCAACCCACTTACTCAACCCACCAATAGAAACTAGTCATATACAGATTTGTGCTATGTGTCCCACCACCCATAAACTCCACAGTCCAAACTAATCACAATTGAATGACGCTACTCCAATATCTCAG
The DNA here is from genome assembly GCA_024294585.1 of Vipera latastei. Lineage (NCBI taxonomy): Eukaryota > Metazoa > Chordata > Lepidosauria > Squamata > Viperidae > Vipera > Vipera latastei. The sequence continues at coordinate 3,196,064 of CM044357.1, forward strand.
GGGCTACCACAAAGAAGAGGGAGTCAAGCTATTCTCCAAAGCGCCTGAAGGCAGGAGGAGAAGCAACAGATGGAAACTAGTCAAGGAGAGAAGCAACCTAGAACTAAGGAGAAACTTCCTGACAGTTAGAACAATTAACCAGTGGAACAACCTGCCTCCAGAAGCTGCGAATGCTCCAACACTGGAAGTTTTTAAGAAGAGACTGGACACACATTTGTCTGAAATAGTATAAGGTTTCCTGCCTGAGCAGGGGGTTGGACTAGATTTTATTTTTATTTTATTTTTTTATTTTAATCCCATTTATATCCCACCCTTCTCCGAAGACTCAGGGCGGCTTACAATTTAAGCACAAACCAATGTGCTTAGCAATAGCCTTCATTCTATGTATATGCCTGCTTATTAGGGCTTCCCCCCCCCCAAGCGGCATTATTACAAAGTCAGCTTAATTGCCCCCAACAATCTGGGTCCTCATTTTACCTACCTGGGAAGGATGGAAGGCTGAGTCAACCTTGAGCCTGGTGGGACTCGAACCTGCACTAATTGCAGGCAGCTGGTGTTACTTAAGGAGGCATTAGTCCACTGCTCCACCAAGGCTCTGCAAGGTCCCTCCAAGGTCCCTTCCAACCTCCAAGGTCCCTTCCAACTTATTATTATTATTATTATTATTATTATTATTATTATTATTATTATTATTATTATTATTATTACTTGATCTTTAACTGACCTCCTCAAATGTCTTACGCCTGGTCACCTAGGGTCTGCCAGGAGCCAGAAGGGGGAATAGAAGGGAGGGACAGAAGATATGATCCGGGTTTCAAATGGCAGAGAAAAAAAGCAGCCCAATCTCAGAGTCCCAGAAGACAATCCCTTAAATAGGAGCCAGCCGTGTGCTGCAGCTGCCAAAAAAGCCAACACGGTGCTAGGCTGCATTAACAGAGAGAAAGAATCGAGATCACGTGAAGTGTTAATACCACTTTACAAGGCCTTGGTAAGGCCACACTCGGAATACGGCATCCAGTTTTGGTCCCCACGATGTAAAAAAAGATGTTGAGACTCTAGAAAGGGTACAGAGAAGAGCAAGAAAGATGATTAGGTGTCTGGAGGCTAAAACATATAAGGAACAGCTGCTGGAATTGGGTATGTCTAGTTTAATGAAGAGAAGGACGAGGGGGGACAGGATAGCAGCGTTCCAGTATCTCAGGGGCTGCCCCAAAGAAGAGGGAGTCAAGCTCTTCTCCAAAGCGCCCAAAGGCAGGATAAGAAGCAACGGATGGAAACGAATCAAGGAGAGAAGCCACCTGGAACTAAGGAGGAATTTCCTAACAGTGAGGACAATTAGCCAGTGGAACAGCTTGCCACCAGAAGTTATGGCTGCTCCAACACTAGAAGTTTTAAAGAGGAGGTTGGTCAACCATTTGTCTGAAATTTTATAGGGTTTCCTAGCCGAGCAAGGGGTTGGACTAGAAGACCTCCAAGGTCCCTTCCAACTCTGATATTCTGTATCCTGCTTTTACCAATAAAAAGCTGAGCAGAATAAAATTCCCTGGCAGACGGAAATCTAGCAGGTTACAGGGCTGGGCTGGATTTTTCCTCCCTCGCCTGGGTGGTTTCTATTTAAGGAGAGGCCGTGGGGATGGGTGCTCTTTTCAAAAAAAAGGGAACATGTTTGAACATCGTGCGCTTAATACCGTTTACGCGGCACAATCCGTTCTGCCGGATCATCAGTTTTCTAAATCCTTCACACCCATCTTCCTTTCAGGTACTGGAGAGATGCAAAAGACCAGGGCCTTCAAAGAGCCCAGCGTTGACACTACAGGTTGCCCTCAACTTACGACCGCAGTTTTGGAGCAGAACTCCCGTTGCTAAGCAAGGCGGTTGTTAAGTAAGCCGTGCTCAATTTTATGACATTTTTCCCACGGTTATTAATCACATTCGTGCAGTTGTTAAGAGGATCTGGCTTCCCCCCTTGTTTTTGCTGGTCAGAAGCCAGTTGGGAAGATCACCATGTGGAGATCACAGTGACCATCATAAACACACATGCTGCTTGCCTAGCATCCATTTTGTGACTGTGGGGGAATGCTGGGAAATTCTGGGAGTTGAAGTCCACCCAGTTTATTTATTTAATTTATTTTATTTATTTAATTTAATTTCTATACCGCCCTTCTCCCGAAGGACTCAGGGCAGTGTACAGGGCGATAAAAATACAACATACAAAAATTAAAAATAAGATTAAATTAATCTAGCCCTAACAATAAAGAATTACAAATTACAAATTAAAATACCCCAAACCCATTAGTTTAAACCAAGGATGCTTTTTTTCAGGAGGCAACTGGACTGTCTTGTTTTTCTTTGAAGACATTTTGCTTCTCATCCAAGAAGCTTCTTCAGCTCTGACTGGATGGTGAAGGATAGAAGGATTTATACTCCTTGCAGAAAAACTGGTCATTTGCATCCTTTTTAGATGGTCGTTGAGGCCACCTGGAGGTTTGTCTGTGTCCTCAGGGTCACCTGAGTGGTGCAAACGGGGGATCGATCTATCTCCAGTCTACAACACCGTCCTTTCTGCAGTTCCAAGAAGGCTCCACCCCCATTTGCACCACTCGGGTGACCCTGAGGATAAAGACAAACCTCCAGGTGGCCTCAACGACCCTCTAAAAAGAAGGCAAATGACCAGTTTTTCTGCAAGGAGCATAAATCCTTCCCTTCCCCCACCATCCAGTCAGAGCTGAAGACGCTTCTGGGATGAGAAGCGAAACGTCTTCAAAGAAAAACAAGAAAAGTCCAATTCCCTCCTGAAAAAGCATCTTCGGGACAACCCGGACCTTGGAGGACGGAGAATCTCCATAAAGACCCAACTTAAAACTGCCAAAGCTGAGAAAAACACTTCTTCCATTTGAAACCGCTTGTAAGGATCAGCCAGGAGGAATGCAAGTCAGACGCTCGTTCTGGTGAAAGGTGAGAAGGCCCAGTTCCAAAGAGCGATTGTCATTGTTTATTCCAGAGCTATTGTTCCACAGCCCAGCTCCGAAACTCCAAGAACAAAGGCCTCTGGCGTTGGAAAAGGTCAGGCCTCGCCACCCCGTCGGACGTCAGTCAGTCGAAGCGGGGGGGGGGGAACAGGTGGATCAAACGGCTCAAAGGCCAGACAGGCTTGAAGGGGGGAAAAAAACGTGGGGCAGCCGGAGTTCAAATTTCGACGCAATTCTCTGCTTCCCGAACCGAAATTTCTGCATTTTCTCCCCTTTATAGAATCGGCAAGGATTCGCTACCGCTCCAAACGAGAAATAAAACTCGACGAGTTAAGGGAAAAACATACAGTAGTCCTTGACATAAGGGCCACAATTTGAGCCCGGATTTCTATTAAAAGCGGGACGCTTGTTAAGTGAGTTATGTCCAATTTTACGACGTTTTGGCACGATTGTTAAGCAAAGTTCTAGTCCCACCTTAGGCACGAACGTCGGCTGGATGACTTTGGGCTAATGATCAGGAGACTGTGAAGTCTAGTCCCATCTTAGGCACGAAAACCGGTTGGGTGACTTTGGGCCCATCACCAGGAGACGGTGAGTTCTAGTCCCTCCTTAGACATGAAAGCCATCTGGGTGACTTTGGCCCAACCAGCTGGAGACAGTGAGTTCTAGTCCCGCCTTAGCCATGAAAGCCAGCTGGGTGACTTTGGGCCAATCACCAGGAGATGGCGAATTCTAGTCCTGCCTTAGATATGAAAGCTGGGCTGGGTTGACCAATCACTAGGAGGTTGTGAGTTCTAGTCCCACCTTAGGCACGAAAGCCAGCTGGGCAATTAGTGCCAATCACCAGGAGATGGTCAATTCTAGTCCTGCCTTAGCCATGAAAGCCAGTGGGGTGATTTTGGGCCAATCACCAGGAGACGGTGAGTTCTAATCGTGCCTTAGACATGAAAACTGGGCTGGGTTGACCCATCACTAGGAAGTTGTGAGTTCCAGTCCCGCCTTAGGCACAAAAGACAGCTAGGTGACTTTGGGCCAATTACCAGGAGACGGTGAATTCTAGTCCCACCTTAGGCATGTAAACCAGCTGGATCACTTTGGGCCAATCACTAAAAGATGGTGAGTTCTACTCCCGCCTTAGCCATGAAAGCCAGCTGGAGGACTTTGGGCCAATCACCAGGAGACGGTGACTTCCTGAATGCCTCAACCAGCACGTGTGGACTTCAAGTCCCAGAATTCCCCAGCCTGAATGCAAGTTGAAGTCCCCACATCTTAAAACTGCTGAGATGGAGAAACACCGTTGTAGGTCTGGCAGGAATGGATTCAGGTTACAGAAAAGCAAATCCTGATGAAGTCCTAGAAAAATTTGCTCCACATAAAAAACAGTTTGAACAGTGGAATCCTATGATCTAAGGAGGCGGGACCCTCCCCTTTGTTGCATTTATTCAAGAGGAAGCTGGATATCCTCTGTCTGGGATAATGCAATGTGGATTCCTGCCGTGAGAAAGGTGTCAGAGTCAGACTAGATGACCTCAAGGATTTTTTTTAAAAAAAATAAAAAATAAAATAAAATAGATGATTAAAGCAGCTCTTCCAATTCTAGAAGCCTGTTCAAAAATGCCATATATATATATATATATATATGTATATGTATATATACACATATATATACATATATATATATATATATAAAACACACACATAGGGACACAGTGGCTCAGTGGGTTAGGACGCTGAGCTTGTCGATCAGAAGGTCGGCAGTTTGGCGGGTCGAATCCCGAGTGCCGCATAGCAGAGTGAGCGCCTGTTACTCGTCCCAGCTTCTGCCAACCTAGCAGTTCGAAAGCCCGTAAAAATGCAAGTAGAAAAATAGGGACCACTACGGTGGGAAGGTAACAGCGTTCCGTGCGCCTTATATATATATATATATATATATATATATATATATATATATATATATATATATATATATATATATACATACACATACAGAAATCTTGTGGTTTTGCAGTTTGTTGTTTCTTTTAGATGTGTTGATTGATTGGAATTGGAGTCCTGTGACCATGACGGTCCTCAAATTTGCAAGAAACGATTGAAGTTCCCGTAATTCCCCCTTTTTTTGCACAACATCCTGCCCAGTTACTGCTTTCTTCAGAAACCAACAATTATGCACAGGACGGCTGAGAAAGACACCTATGTTAATTTCCACCCGTTCCGTTCATATTTATCACTATAATGCTTTATATATGTTCATTTCCATCTGATAAGGCACCCAGAGTCGCTTGGTTAGCGAGATGAATGGCATATACATTTAATTAAAAAAAAGAACACCTTTCACGCAATCAAACAATCACATCTGCCAGGTCCTTGAGAAGGACTTGATAAGTGGACAAAATGCCAAATCCAGTCTACATAATCTGGCCGACCACGTGACGAACCATAATAAATATGTATTTTCTAAAAAAAAAAAAAAACCAACAAATTTGCTTTGGGCCATTCTAGCATTGCATCAAGGGAGATTTCATCCCACATGGAAATAAAATGCGGGCAAGGTTCATAATAATAATAATATTGGAAGGGACCTTGGAGATCATCTAGTCGAACCCCCCCTGCTCAGGCAGGAAACCCTATACCATTTCAGACAAATGGCTATTCAGTCTCTTCTTAAAAACTTCCAGTGTTGGAGCATTCACAACTTCTGGTGGCAAGTTGTTCCACGGGTGAATTGTCCTCACTGTCAGGACGTTTCTCCTTAGTTCTAGGTTGCTTCTCTCCTTGATGAGTTTCCATCCGTGGCTTCTTGTCCTGCCTTCAGGCGCTTTGGAGAATAGCTTGACTCCCTCTTCTTTGGGGCAGACCCTCAGATACTGGAAAGCTGCTATCCTGTCCCCCCTCGTCCTTCTCTTCATTAAACTAGACATCCCCAATTCCAGCAGCCGTTCCTTAGCCTCCAGTCCCTTGATCATCTTTGTTGCTCTTCTCTGCACTCTTTCTAGAGTCTCAACATCTTTTTTACATCGTGGTGACCAAAACTGGATGCAGTATTCCACGTGTGGCCTTACCAAGGCCTTGTAAAGTGGTATTAATACTTCACGTGATCTTGATTCTATCCCTCTGTTAATGCAGCCCAGCACTGTGTTGGCTTTTTTAGCAGCTGCAGCACACGGCTGGCTCCTATTTAAGGGATTGTCCGCTAGGTTTATTTGGATCTGCCTATTTTGCAACATTGCAGCCCATGTGCGTGTTGGGGTGTGGAAAGGTTGAATCCATGGAGTTGTACCAAATTTTTTGGCAGGATCAGATGGCCAGACCATCAAAATATTTTATTTCCCAAATCGCTAAAATAGATGACCATTAGGGGTCACCGAAGAGCTGGGATTTTCTGTGTGTTTCTTTACCGCTATCCTGAGGACATCTGGTTATTGCAGCTTCCTTTTTATATATATATATAAACTTTGTGCAGGTCGTCCTAGACCTACAACCACAATTGAGCCAAAAATTTCTGTTGCGAAATGAAACATTTTTAAAAGTGAATTTTGCCCCGTTATACGACCTTTCATGCCACTGTTGTTAAGTGAATCGTTGCCGTTGTTAAGTTAGTAACACGATTGTTAAGTGAATCCGGCTTCCCCCATTGTCTTTGCTGGTGAGTAGGTCACAAAAGGGGTTCACATGACCCCAAGGACACTGACTGTCATAAGAATGAGTCATCAAATAAATAAATAAATTTGCCAAGTGTCCGAGTTTGGCAGGGATGCTACCAGGGTCATAAGTGAGAAAAATGGTCGTAAGTCACTGTCTTCAGTCCTCTTGTAACTTCAAATGGTCACTAAAGGAACTGTTGAAAGTTAAGGACTACCTGTACCAAAATGGATGGCCACAAGGGGGTGAGCAAAGAGTTGAGATTTTCTGTGTGTCTCTTTACCGCCATCTTGAGGAAATCTGGATATTGCAGCTGCCATTTTTTTTTCTTTTGACTTTATATAGGCTCAGCAACATGGACTCTTAATTGTTCGGAAAATTCAACCTTGGTGTGCTACTTTTGCAGAGCGATTCTTCTCTCATTTGAAACAGGAACAGACCACTTTGCTATCCCAGAGACTCCTTAATATCATTTCACACACACACACACACACACACACACACACACACACACACACACTAAAGCAGTGATTCTCAACCTTGGCAACTTAAAGATGGGGGGACTTCAGCTCCCAGAATGGCTGGGGAATTCTGGGAGTTGAAGTCCCACTCATCTTCAAGTTGCCAAGGTTGAGAAACACTGACGTAAAATCTTCAAATAATAATAATAATAATAATAATAATAATAATAATAATAATAATAATAATAATAATAATAATAATAATAATAATAAAGTTGGAAGGGACCTTGGAGGTCATCTAGTCCAACCCCCTGCTCAGGCAGGAAACCTTATACCATTTCAGGCAAATGGCTGCCCAGTCTCTTCTTCAAAACTTCCAGTGTTGGAGCATTCACCGCTTCTGGAGGCAGGTTGTTCCACTGGCTAATTGTCCTCACTGTCAGGAAGTTTCTCCTTAGTTCTAGGTTGCTTCTCTCCTTGACTAGTTTCCATCCGTTGCTTCTTGTCCTGCTTTCAGGTGCTTTGGAGAATAGCTTGACTCCCTCTTCTTTGGGGCAGCCCCTGAGATATTGGAACACTGCTATCATGTCACCCCTCACCCTTCTCTTTGTTAAACTACACATACCCAATTCCAGCAACCGTTCCCGATATGTTTTAGCCTCCAGCCCCCTAATCATCTTTGTTGCTCTTCTCTGTACTCTTTCTAGAGTCTCAACATCTTTTTTACATCGTGGTGACCAAAACTGGATGCAGTATTCCAGGTGTGGCCTTACCAAGGCCTTGTAAAGCGGTATTAACACTTCACGTGATCTTGATTCTATCCCTTTGTTAATGCAGCCTGGCACCGTGTTGGCTTTTTTGGCAGCTGCCGCACACTGCTGGCTCATATTGAAGTGATTGTCTACTAAGACTCCGAGATCCCTCTCACAGTTACTACTATTGAGCAAGGTACCACTTATATTATACCTATGCATTTGATTTTTCCTGCAAATGCAAAACGCTGTTGGTAAAGTTTTTCCAGGCTGGTTACGTGATTCAAAGGATCACCCAGTACTTCCTGGGATCTCAGCAACTGCATCCTGTTGGAACACGCTTGCAAACGTCCGTGTGCTGCTGCTGCTAAACTCCTAAACTGTTGGTACCATGTTAAGCAAACAGGCCAATTAAATCTAAATTTAAATAGTCAGAGAGGGCGGGAATGCAGTCCCTGTCACCCCGTAAGGATGCAACCTTCACACCACTGAGAAACCCCTTGGGGTGTGGGGGTGTGCGTGCGCTACATCTCGGGTGTTAGCAAACGTTGTGTGAATATTACTTTGGGTTCTGCCTAGGCTCCAATCGCTCAAAAAGGCTTTGCCTAATTGTTTGTTATTTATTTATTATTATTATCATTATAATAAATATTTTGTTATATTTATAATTTATTATATATTTATTATATACTTATTTTATTTATTTTATATTTATTATAATTTATAATAAATAGACCTAGAAGACTAGAAGACCTCCAAGGTCCTTCTAACTCTGTTATTCTATTCTGTTCTGTTCTGTTCTGTTCTATAACTATTCTATTCTGTTCTGTTCTATAACTATTCTATTGTTCTATTTTGTTCTGTTCTGTTCTATAACTATTCTATTATTCTATTCTGTTCTGTAACTATTCTATTATTCTATTCTATTCTATTCTGTTCTATATTCTATTATTCTATTCTATTCTATTCTGTTCTGTTCTGTTCTGTAACTATTCTATTCTATTCTATTCTATTCTATTCTATTCTATTCTATTCTATTCTATTCTATTCTATTCTATTCTTCTCCCATGGATCTCGGTGTGTCTGTGCCAGAATTTTACAAGCTGGCGCTATTCAGTCCTTTGGCTTTTACTGTTCATGGGGATTATGGGTTAAGTGATGAAACTCAACACCATCTGAATGATGCTGGTAGGAGAAGTGCCTTAATTTAGTTAGGACTAATATTAGATTTCGCTCATTGAAATATTCGGCTATTGAAACCTTCACCCTGTCAGCCAACAGTTACATACTGAATGGAGATTGCTGTGAAATCAACCAAATCCCCAAATAGTTATATATACCCATAATTAGAATACCATTTAAAAATGCTTTGAAAATTGGGGAATTTCTTAAAATTGTCCAGGAAGACTGAATATTCTTAAAATTAACGTCGCCGAGACACTCAATCTTACACAGGAAAAGACCCAAATACGCCAAGACATATATATATATATATATATATATATATATATATATATATATATATATATATATATATATATATATATATATATATATATATATATATATATGTATATATATATATATATATTTATTTTATTTATTTTAATTCCATTTATATCCCGCCCTTCTCCGAAGACTCAGGGCGGCTTACAAGCTTAGCAGTAGCCTTCATTCTATGTATATGCCTGCTTATTAGGGCTTTCACACACACCCCAAACGGCATTATTACAAAGTCAGCTTAATTGCCCCCAACAATCTGGGTCCTCATTTTACCTACCTCGGAAGGATGGAAGGCTGAGTCAACCTTGAGCCTGGTGGGACTCGAACCTGCACTAATTGCAGGCAGCTGGTGTTACTTAAGGAGGCATTAGCCCACTGCTCCACCAAGGCTCCACCAAGGCATATATATATATATGCCCTTAGTCTTCGGAGAAGGGCGGGATATAAATGTAATAAAAATAAAATAAAAATAAATAAAAATATATATATACAGGGCTTTTTTTCTGAAAGAACGCTCAGAACGGAGTTCTGGCACCTTTTTTGGATAGAACCTTGTAGGGTAGGCAAGGTGTCTTGTATGACATGTGTGAGTTCCGGCACCTTTATACACACACACACATACAGTAACTCTAAAGTATGGGTAATCTTCGATGTGTAACCACAACTGAGCCTAAATTTCTGTTGATAAGCGAGACAGTTATTGAGTTTTGTCCCATTTTACAGCCTTTCCTGCCACAGTTTTTTAGGGAATCACTGCAGTTGTTAAGTTAGCCACACAGTTGTTAAGTGAATCTGGCTTCCCCATTGACTTTGCTTGTCAGAAGGTAGCACAAAAGGGGATCAAATGACCTTGGGATACTGCAACCGTCGTAAGTACATGTCAGTTGCCAAGCATCTGAATTTTGATCCAATAACCAGGGGGATGCTACAACGGTTGTAAGCGTGGAAAACGGTCATAAATCATAGAACTGTCATAAGCCGCATCCTAACAAAGATAATTAGGGGACTGGAGCCGAAACCATATGAAGAACAGTTGCAGGAATTGGGCATGTCTCGTTTAAGGAAGAGAAGGACAAGGGGGGACATGATAGCAGTCTTCCAGTATCTCAGGGGCTGCCCCAAAGAAGAGGGAGTCAAGCTATTCTCCAAAGCACCTGGAGGCAGGAGAAGAAGCAACGGATGGAAACTCGTCAAGGAGAGAAGCAAGCTGGAACTAAGGAGAAACTTCCTGACAGTGAGGACAACTCACCCGTGGAACCACCTGCCTCCAGAAGCGGTGAATGCTCCAACACTGGAAGTTTTTAAGAAGAGACTGGACAGCCATTTGCCTGAATTGGTATAGGGTTTCCTGCCTGAGCAGGGGGTTGGACTAGATGACCTCCAAGGTCCCTTCCAACTCTTCCGTTATTCTGTTATTGGAATTGTAGTCTCCAGGCCATGTTGGAATGTTGCCTGGGTAGCATTTATTTTAGAGACATTTGCAATGCTTAATATCATAGATCAACATTGGGAAGGTCCCAACCTATTTAAAGTCAGAGGTGAGAAAACTGTGTCTAAAAATAGTACCGGGGGGGAGGGGGGAGGGCGGTGAGTAGGAAGCAGGCAAGGGAAGAGGGGAGTGACCCAAAACCTGGGGAGGATAAAATCTAGAACGGATAATAGAGTAGAGTAGAAGAAGAGCGGAGTTGGAAGGGACCCCTCAGAGGTCTTCTAGTCCAACCCCCCCTCCTGTACCATTCCAGACAAGTGGCAGGCCAAGCTTTTCCTTGGAACTCTTCCAGTGACGAAGCACCCACAACAGAAAAACAAATAATAACTGGAGAATAATAACAGAGTGGGTTGGAAGGGACCTCGGAGGTCATCTAGTCCAACCCCCTGGGAAGAGTGGATGGAGAAGAGGGTGGGGCAAAATTGACAGCTCTGATTAGGGAAAAGATACGGTTTAAATTGGATGCCGATTGGAAGGTGGGGGGGGGTTGGACTTTTTTTTGTTGCATGAAAGAGGAAAAAAAAAAGAAACAACGCGAAATTAGGATATGTGGGTGTGATGATTGGAAAGGAGAGTAAGGTAAAAGGTAAAGGTTCCCCCGCACATGCGTGCTAGTCGTTTCCGACTCTAGGGGCCGGTGCTCATCTCCGTTTCAAAGCCGAAGAGCCAGCGCTTGTCCGAGGACGTCTCCGTGGCCATGTGGCCGGCATGACTAGACGCCAAAGGCGCACGGAACGCTGTTACCTTCCCACCGGAGCGGTCCCTATTTTTCTACTTGCATTTTTACGTGCTTTCGAACTGCTAGGTTGGCAGGAGCTGGGACGCGTAACGGGTGCTCACTCTGTTACGCGGCACTCGGGATTTGACCCGCCAAACTGCCGACCTTCTGATCGACAAGCTCAGCGTCCTAACCCACTGAGCCACCTTGTCCCTCGGAAAGGATAGTAGGTTAAAGGGGAAAAAAACGAAAGTTGTATAGCCACCGTAGAGCAAGTGTTTGCATTTATATTTTTGTCTTTTGTTCCGCACTCTTGGTTTCCTTCTTTCCTTCCTTCCTTCAGCACCCTCTTTCTCCTCCCTTTCCCTTCTTCTTTCTTTCTTTCCTTCCTTCTACCTCCCTCCCTCCCTCCCTCCCTCCCTCCTTCCTTCCTTCCTTCGTTTTCTTCCTTCTCCCCCTTTCCTCCTTTCTTTTTCCTTTCCTGCCACCGCTCTCCTTCTTTACTTTCCTGTCATTCCTTCTTTCTTCTCTTCCTTTCCCCTTCTCCTTCCTTCTTTCCTTTGTTCCTTCCTTCTTCTCCCTCCCTCCCTCTCTCCCTTTCTTTTCTTTCTTTCCTTCTTTCTCCTCGCTCTCTCTCTGCCTTCTTTCTCTTTCTCTCTTTTTGCCTTCTTTCTTTTTCTTTCTTTCTCTCTTTCTTTCTTTCTTCTTCCTTTCTTTCTCTCTTTCTTCCCTTCTTTCTCTTTCTTTCTCTTTGCCTTTTCTTTCTTTCTTTCTTTCTTTCTCTCTTTCTCTCTTTCTTTCTCTTTTCTTTCTCTCTCTTTCTTTCTTTCTCTCTTTCTTCCCTTCCGTTCCCTTCTTTCTCTTTCTTTCTCTTTGCCTTTTCTTTCTTTCTTTCTTTCTTTTTCTTTTCTTTCTTTCTCTCTCTCTCTCTCTTTCTTTCTTTCTTTCTCTCTTTCTTCCCTTCCCTTCCCTTCTTTCTCTTTCTTTCTCTTTGCCTTTTCTTTCTTTCTTTCTTTCTTTCTTTCTTTCTTTCTTTCTTTCTTTCTTTCTTTCTTTCTTTCTTTCTTTCTTTCTTTCTTTCTTTCCCTTTCTTCCCTTCCCATTCCTTTCCCCCTTTCCCTTACTTTAAGTATCAGCTCCTGTGACTGAGTTTTCACCCTTCGTGCCTGAAAGTTTAATAAAGTTACCATAAAGGATTTCACTCTGCCCCGAGCGTGCCGGAATGCGCCCAGAGGCAATCTTGAAACGCGTCGCACCCGATTTGGTTCAGCAATCTGTACACACACACACACACATACACACACACAACCCGTGTTTCCCTCCCCCCTCCCTCTCTCTCCAAGGTACCCCTGAGTTGACTTACCCTTCCAGGAATCCCGGGGTGCCTCTCACGGCTGCCGGCTGCCTTTGGGGTCCATCCTCAGCCGCCCCCCCAAGCGGGCTGCCTTCATTGCCCTCCTCCGGTCCTTCCTCGCCTCCTTCTCGAGATGTTGCTCCAGCCGAGCCCGCCTGGGAACAGCAGCCTCCAGCGCAAGAGCGGTGGGGAAAGAGGAGAAGAAGCGGAAGAGGGAGGCGGGCCCGGGGGGGGGCTGGCTGGGCCAACCCTTGCCTGGATGGCCGGGGGGGGAAGGGCACGGCTTCTCGGCCGCTCTCCCCCGGGCGCGGCGCCACAGCGAAGCCCGGGCCAAACTTTGGGCAAGTTTTCACCCTTGGCCAGAGAAAGCCGGGACACCCCATCGTCCCCGGGGAGAGCAAAAGCCGCTCCTCGACGCCCCCGGGTGTCCGAGCCCGGAATCGACCCTCTCGCTCAAGGCTGCTCAACTTGGGCCGGTGGGAAACAAGTTTGTTAGGCTGGGGCGTGTGTGCGTGTGCGTGTGCGTTATTGTTGTTGTTGTTGTTGTTGGCATCGTCGTCATGCAGTGTATATTGGAGGTAGTTACCCTTTGAGAGCTATATGCAATGAAAACTTACTTTAATGTATTAATGTACATTTAAAGTGACAATAAAGTTATTGTTCTATTCTATTCTATTCTATTCTATTCTATTCTATTCTATTCTATTCTATTCTATTCTATTCTATTCTATTCTATTCTATTCTATTCTTTTATTCTATTCTATACTCTTCTATTCCACTCTACTCTATTATTCTATTGTATTCTACTCTGCTCTATTCTATTCTATATTTTCTATTCTATTCTATTCTATTCTATTCTGTTCTGTTCTGTTCTGTTCTGTTCTGTTCTGTTCTGCTCTGCTCTGCTCTGCTCTGCTCTGCTCTGCTCTGCTCTATTCTATATTTTCTATTCTGTTCTGTTCTATTCTATTCTATTCTATTCTATTCTATTCTACGCTACTCTACTCTACTCAACTCTTTTATTCTATTCTATACTCTTCTATTCCACTCTACTCTATTATTCTATTGTATTCTACTCTGCTCTATTCTATTCTACTCTACTCTACTCTACTATTCTACTCTACTCTACTCTACTATTCTACTCTACTCTACTCTACTATTCTATTCTATTCTATTCTATTCTATTCTATTCAACTCAACTCAACTCAACTCTTTTATTCTATTCTATACTCTTCTATTCCACTCTACTCTATTATTCTATTGTATTCTACTCTGCTCTATTCTATTCTATTCTATTCCATTCCATTCCATTCCATTCCATTCCATTCCATATTTTCTATTCTATTCTATTCTATTCTATTCTATTCTATTCTATTCTATTCTATTCTATTCTATTCTATTCTATTCTATTCTATTCTATTCTATTCTACTCTGTTCTGTTCTGTTCTGCTCTGCTCTGCTTTAGTCTGCTCTTCTCTACTACTCTTCTACTCTACTCTATTCTACTGTTCTGTTCTGTTCTATTCTATTTGGACTTCAACTCCCAGAATTCCCCAGCCAGTTACGCTTCAACTGTTTAAGACTTGTGGACTCCCTCTGGATGGCTGAGGAGTTCTGGGGGTTGAGGTCCACGCAGTTCAAAGTGGCCAAAATTGAGAAACCGTGCTCTTGTTCAAGAGGGCAACCCCGCCCCCTGACTTTTGTAAGTTAAAAAAAAACCCGCCCAAAATGAAATTTTCACTCCTTTTTTGGCTGAAATGCTTTCGGAAATCCTCCTGCCATTTTTGCCCAACTGAGAAAGGAATACGGTTAGTCCTCGACGTACGACCATCATTGGATCCAAAATTTCTGCTGCTAAGTGTTTGCCACACCTGATCTGATGACCCTTTTTGCCATGGATGTTGAGTGAGTTACTGCGGTTCTTAAGCGAGCCACACCGTTGTTAAGCGAATCCAGCTTCCTCCATTGATTTGGCTTGTGGGAAGCTGACAAAACGGCCTTCACTTGATCGCCAGAGGCCGCAACCATTGTCAATGCACGCTGGTTCCTCCCAGCCTCCGAATGTTTATCCCGCGAGAGTGGGAAGCACAGTGACGGTCGTAAAGGCGAGGACTGATCCTAAGTCCCTTTTTCAAAGGTCGTCGTAACTTGGTACGGGTAGCTCAATGGATCGTCGTAAGTCTAGTACTCCCTAGACTGAGTGGACTCTGAAGTTTCCAGGAATGTCTGTTTATTTATGAAATAAAACTGGAAGTCCTTGACTTAGAAGCACCCCTGAGCTTAAAATTTCCGTTGCTAAGTGGTTAAGTGAGTGACGGCTTTTTTTTTGGCCATTGTTATTAAGCAAATCCCTGCTTACACCCTCCCCCTTTAAGTGAGTCAGGTGGTTGTAAAGTAAATTAAAAACTCCAACTTTGGCAACCACTCGGAGGCTTCAGCTGGTGCAGAATGCGGCCGCGCGAGTTGTGATGGGGTTTTCCCAATACTCCCATGTAACACCTCTACTCCGCGGGCTTCATTGGCTTCCGGTTGCCCTCCGGGTGAGATTCAAGGTGCTGGTGATGACCTATAAAGCCCTAAATGGCTTGGGTCCGGGATATTTAAGGGAACACCTGCTGCCGGCATCAAGCTCCCTTCGTCCAGTGCGCTCCCACAGGGAGGGTCTTCTCAGGGTACCGCCGGTAAAAGATTGCTGGCGGATAATACCCAGGGGGAGGGCCTTCTCTGTGGGTGTGCCGGCCCTTTGGAACCAGCTGCCTGTAGAGCTTAGGAATGCCCCCCCCCGACCTTCGTTCATTCCCCCGGGACCTGAAGACCTGGCTCTTTGAGCTTTCCGGCCCAGGCTGAGAGTTTTTAATTGGGGTTTTATATTTGTTCAGGGATTAAATTTAATTATTTTAACTCTCTTTAACTTTTGTATTGTATTGACATTTTTAAATACTTTGTAAACCGCCCTGAGTCCTATGGGAAAAGGGCGGTATATAAATTCACTAAACTAAACTAAACTCAACTTTTAAGGCCTGTGGACTTCAACTCCCAGAATTCTATGCTGTGCTGGCTGGGGAATTCTGGGAGTTGAAGTCCACAGGTTGCCAAAGTTGGATACCTCTGCCATATGAATATTGAGGTTGAGTGGAGTCTCACTTTTTTCCCCTCCTTTCTTGCCATTTGAACAAGGCCAAGCACACCCCGACTCCACAGGACGGAACGATTTGCCAATCGCTTTCAGACGTTTATCTCACTCAGGAAAGAAACGCTGCAGTTTGTACAGCTTGATTACTTCAGTCTCAAAGTTCCCAGATTTGGACACCATCCCAAACAAAGAGTCTCTTCTTAAAATCCTCCAGAGATGGAGCACCCACAACTTCTGGAGGGAAGGAGTTCCACTGGCTAATGGTTCTGACTGCCAGGAAATTTCCCCTTAAATTACAGGTTAGATCTCTCCTTGATTAGTTTCCATCCGTTGCTTCTTGTCCTGCCTTCAGGTGCTTGGGAGAATAGAAATATAGAGTAACACAGTTGGAGGGGACCTTGGAGGTCTTCTAGTCCAACCCCCTGCTCAGGCAGGAAACCCTAGACCAGGGGTCGGCAACCTCGGCTCTTTTATGACTCGTGGACTTCAACTCCCAGAATTCCTGAGCCAGCATAGCTGGCTCAGGAATTCTGGGAGTTGAAGTCCACGAGTCATAAAAGAGCCGAGGTTGCCGACCCCTGCCCTAGACCATTTCAGACAACTGGCTGGCCAGTCTCTTCTTAAAAACCTCCAGTGTTGGAGCATCCACAACTTCTGGAGGCAAGGAGTTCCACTGACTAATTGTTCTCCCTCTCAGGAAATTCCCCCTGGTTGTATAATTCCATCATTATAATAATTCCATATATTTATAATAATATTCTGTATATTATATTGATTTACAACAATTCTATATTTATTCAATCTGATAGTAATTTGATCATTTTGGGATTTGTAGAATCTGTCTCCTTCTTACTTGCTTATATTTTGACCGTACTGACATAGAGGTCATCCTTGACTTACAACGATTTATTTAGTGACCGTTCAACCGTTCCGATGTGACTGGAAAAAAAGGGACTTCTGACCGTTTTTCACACTTACGACCTTTGTAGCAGCCCCCGCAGTCACATGATCAAAACTCAGCTGCTTGGCAACTGGCTCACATTTATGACGCTTGCAATGTCGTGGGATCACGTGATCCACTTTTATGATCTCCTGACAATCAAAGTCAACGGGTAAAGCCAGACCCACTTAACAACCGTGTTTCTAACTTAACAACTGGAGTGATTCACTAAACAACAAGAAAGGTCGTAAAGAATGAAATTCACTTAACAAATTTCTCACTTAACAATGGAAATATTGGGCTGAATCCTGGCCGTATGTCGAGGACTCCCTGTATTCCTTTCTCTCTCTCTCTCTCTCTCTCTCTCTCTCTCTCTCTCATTCTCTCTTGAACATTCACACTTGAAATGCAGAATGGTGCTTTGGACATGTGCACCTAACATTAATCTGGCATCTGTAGCTTCTACAAAATCATGATACAAGCACTTACCACCCAAAACTGAGCACAAAAGTTGTCACTGCGTGTTTTTTTTTAGTTTTGCCAGCTTCGCTCATTTCTAATTGTACATCTCTTTCTGCTCTGCACTGTGTATTATTTTATCTTGTAACCATAGTGACTCCAGCTATGCCCAGCCAATGTTTTGGTTTTAAACTGTTTTGTCCACAGGCCTAAACAAGTTCTCACAATTTCTGTTTTACTTTCTCCTTCTGCCTGTTGAGAAAATGTAGTTAGTCTAGGTTTTTTGTTTTCTCATTAAAAGTTTTACCATAGAATATGCCTTGGATTTCTTTTCTTTGATATCGACCATGCAAATGAACCACAGTCCATCCACCTCTGGTCGGACTGTTATTTGTTCCGCGACAAAATTTCCATTGCTAAGTGAGAGATTTGTTAAGTGAATTTTGCCCCCTTTTAACGACCTTACTCGCCACGAGTGTGATGTGAAGTGCCACAGTTGCTAAATTAATAACACGGTCGTTAAGTGAATCTGGCTTCCCCCATTGACTTTGCATGTCAAAAGGTCATCATGTGACCCCGGGACACGTCATAAATATGAATCAGTTGCCAAGCATCCAAATTTTGACCATGTGACCCTGGGGATACTCCAACAGTAGTAAGATTAGGGGACTGGAGGCTAAAACTTACAAGGAACGGTTGCTGGAATTGGCTATGTCCAGTTTAATGAAGAGAAGGACGAGGGGGGACATGATAGCAGCCTTCCAGCATCTCAGGGGCTGCCCCAAAGAAGAGGGAGTCAAGCTATTCTCCAAAGCGCCTGAAGGCAGGACAAAATGAGGACCCAGATTGTTGGGGGCAGTAAGCTGACTTTGTAATAATGCCGCTTGGGGGGGGGGGGCGAAAGCCCTAATAAGCAGGCATATACATAGAATGAAGGCTATTGCTAAGCACATTGGTTTGTGCTTAAAATTGTAAGCCGCCCTGAGTCTTCAGAGAAGGGCGGGATATAAATGGGATTAAAAAAAAGAAGAAGCAACGGATGGAAACTAATCAAGGAGAGAAACTTCCTGACAGTCAGAACAATTAACCAGTGGAACCACCTGCCTCCAGAAGCAGTGAATGCTCCAACACTGGAAGTTTTTAAGAAGAGACTGGACAGCCATTTGTCTGAAATGGTGCAGGGTTTCCTGCCTGAGCAGGGGGTTGGACTAGATGACCTCCAAGGTCCCTTCCAACATTATTATTATTATTATTATTATTATTATTATTATTATTATTATTATTATTATTATTATTATCATCATCATCATCATTATCATCATCATCACACAGTCAGCCAGATGTTTAGACTGGATTTGGCATTTTTGTCTACCTATTGAGTCCTTACCAAGGACCTCAGATGATGATGATGATATTATTATTATTATTATTATTATTATTATTATTATTATTATTATTATTATTATTATTATTATTATGAAACGTTCGTAAGTCTCTTTTTTCAGTGCCATTGTAACTTTGAACGGTCACTAAACGAGCTGTTGTACGTTAAGGACTACAGACAAACATAATAAAGGTGGAATGGCAAAACCCTAACCCTTTATATTCCCGAACCTGGTTTTGGATTATATTAAGGACTCAGGTGGATTCTCTGCCACTCAAGCTCCATTTCTGGAACAAGCCCTGGAAAAACTGGTTTTGAGAATCCTTCAGCCTCAACGGAGACCGGTCTGATGTAGGATAGAAATAGGTTACCTCAGCTGTGGGATTACCTGAAACGTATCCTGCCCAGCCCAGTGTTTGGAATTGTAATTGTGGAACAATTAATTCTAGAGGAGTGGAAGACAGATTGTTTTTGGCATCACGAGGGCTAAAAGCATTATAAGTTCAAAGAATAAAGCTGTCTAAAAATAGCAAATCTTCTGTTTCTTAGTAGTTGGTGTCCTTAAAATCGGTAGCAGACCTTGACTAAGCAATGACAGGGTGTTGTTCCATCCCTGAGATTAATTTTGCTTAGGATCCATATTGCTATTTTGCCAACCTTGCCGTTTTAAGATGGGTGGACTTCCAACTCCCAGAATTCCCTAGCCGGCTGGGGCATTCTGGGAACTGAAGTCCACCCGTCTTAAACTGGCCAAGGTTGAGAAACCATGACATTGGAGGTCTCCAAACTTGTGAACTTCAACTCCCAGAATGGATGGCTGAGGAATTCTGGGAACCGAAGTCCACACGTGTTAAAAGTTGTCAAGTTTGGAGACTCCTGGTCTTAGGGTGCCAGGATGAATAATTAGCCAGTGGAACCACCTGCCTCCAGAAGCGGTGAGTGCTCCAACACTGGAAGTTTTTAAGAAGAGACTGGACAGCCATTTGTCTGAAATGGTATAGGGGGTTGGACTAGATGACCTCCAAGGTCCCCTCCAACTTTATTATTATTATTATTATGAAGAGTTTCTGATTTTTCCAAGCATTTTAAGTTCTCCATTCCTCCGTAGAGCAACAAGAGATGTGAATTTTCTTTGATTCCTTTGGGGAAAAAAAATCAATTTCCTTTGCTGTTCAGAGACGTCTGGAAGCAGTCGACAACTAAAATAGCCTGCATTTTATAGAACTGTGCCTGGGGTTGGTTTTTTTGAGCCACGTTCCTCAACGTAGGGGTTGATGTGGTCAAGATATTCTCTGTTTCTTATAGCACTTAGCAATAACAATAGCCCTTAGACTTATAAACCGCTTCACCGTGCTTTCACAGCCCTCTCTAAGCGGTTTACAGAGTTTACATATTTGCCCCCAACCATCTGGGTCCTCATTTTACTGACCTCAGAAGGACGGAAGGCTGAGTCAACCTTGAGTCGGCCAGGATTGAACTCGTGGCAGGCGGCAGAGTCAGCCTGCAATGTTGGATTCCAGCCACTGCCTCACCACCTCTCGTGTATTTTTTTTGCAAGGCATTTTGATGATCAAAGTCTCCAGAGAATGCCTGTTAAGCGCACAAAGAGCCCGTGGATCAGGTGAAAAGAAGCAAGAAATAAAAGCAGAAAGTCATAGGAGGATATTTGTAGCTCAGGGTTGAAATGTGGGGTCCTCGGCCCTCTCCGACAATGGTTGTTTTCTTGCAGACGTTTCATTAACCAGCTAGGTAACATCATCAGTGCCAGAAGGGAGGAGGATTAGCAGTGAGGAGGACGAGGAGGAGGAGGAGGAGGAAGAGGAGGAGGAGGAGGACGACGACTGTGGGGTCCTTGATGCTCTCTGAGTTTGGTGCTTTTCTTGCAGACGTTTCTTGACCCAACTAGGAAACATCATCAGTGCCAGAAGGGAGGAGGATTAGCAGTGAGGAGGAGGAGGAGGAGGAGGAGGAGGAGGAGGAGGAGGAGGAGGAGGAGGAGGAGGAGGATGACGACTGTGGGGTCCTTGGTGCTCTCTGAGTTTGGTGCTTTTCTTGCAGACGTTTCTTGACCCAACTAGGAAACATCATCAGTGCCAGAAGGGAGGAGGATTAGCAGTGAGGAGGAGGAGGAGGAGGAGGAGGAGGAGGAGGAGGAGGAGGACGACTGTGGGGTCCTTGGTGCTCTCTGAGTTTGGTGCTTTTCTTGCAGACGTTTCTTGACCCAACTAGGAAACATCATCAGTGCTAGAAGGGAGGGGGGTTGGAGGAGGAGAAGGAGGAGGAGGACTGTGGGGTCCTTGGTGCTCTCTGAGCTTGGTTGCTTTCTTGCAGACGTTTTCAAAGTGGATTTATTACGTTTTATTACTCCACTAGGTGACATCATCAGTGCTGTGATGTTACCTAGATGAGTAAGGAAACGTCTGCAAGGAAACGTCCAAGCTCAGAGAGTGCCAAGGATCCTGCAGAAACTCACTGGATGCCCAGGGAAAAGCAACATGGAATAACCATGGTTTTTTTTTTTCTTCCAATAGGCTGCCAGGTGTGAGTTCAAGGTATCGATGGTTATCATCCACAAAGCCGGCATGGCAGAAGTCCCAACCTCCTCCCAGGACTGTCCGACACCTGGTTGCTGCTTTTCTGGTCAGAATTGAGAAATGATCTGGGTCACTTCCATTAAGCAAGGTTATCTTGCTGGATCTGGGAGCCACGCCTTCTCTGTTGCAGTACTGAACCGGTGGAACAGCATGCCTCTGGAAAGCCTTTTAGCTAACCCCGTCGGCCTTTCCTAAAGCTTGAAGAGCCGGATACAGGCAGTCCTCGACTTACAGCAGTTCGTTTAGTGACCACTCAACCTGACACTGAAAACAAGGGACAGGAACGAAGGAGAAACTTCCTGACAGCAAGGACAATTAACCAGTGGAACAGCTGGCCACCAGAAATTGTGGGCGCTCCCATCCTTGGAGGCTTTTAAGAAGAGACTGGACAGCCACTTGTCTGGAATGGTTTAGGGTCTCCAGCCTGAGCAGGGGGTTGGACTAGAAGACCTCCAAGGTCCCTTCCAGCTCCATTCTGATTTATTGACTTATATGCCAACTGGCATATAAATTTATGCCAGTTGGCACGGATCCAAATTTTGATCACGTGACCGTAGGCTGCCGCAACGGTCGTAAGTGTGAAAAACTGTCACAACTCACTGTTTTCAGGTCGCCAAAGGTGATTACATGACTCTGGGACCCGGCATTGTCACAAATAGGAACCAGTTGCCAAGCATCGAAAATTTGATCATGTGACCTTGAGGATGCTGCAATGGTCGTAAAGGTGAAAAACGTTTATATAAGTCCCTTTTTTTTAGTGCCGTTGTAACTTTGAAAGGTCACTAGATGAACGGCTGTAAATTTGTGGACTACGTGTAACAGAATAACAGAATAGCAGAGTTGGAAGGGACCTTGGAGGTCATCTAGTCCAACCCCCTGCTCAGGCAGAAAACCTTAAACCATTTCAGACAAATGGTTGTCCAATCTCTCTTTAAAAGCCTCCAGTGTTGGAGCATTCACCGCTTTTGGAGGCAAGGAGTTCCACTGGATAATTGTTCTGACTGTCAGGAAGTTTCTCCTTAGTTCCAGGTTGCTTCTCTCCTTGGTTAGTTTCCATCCATTGCTTCTTGTCCTGCCTTCAGGTGCTTTGGAGAATAGCTTGACTCCCTCTTCTTTGGGGCAGCCCCTGAGATATTGTAAGGTTGCTCTCCTGTCACCCCTTGTCCTTCTTTTCACCAGACTAGATATATCCAATTCAATTCAATTCAGAATCAAGCTGGAAGGGACCTTGGAGGTCATCTAGTCCAACCCCCTGCTCAGGCAGGAAACCCTACACCACTTCAGACAAATGGCTGTCCAGTCTCTTCTTAACGACTTCCAGCGTTGGAGCAATTCACAGCTTCTGGAGGCAGGGGGTTCCACTGGTTCATTGTTCTCACTGTCGGGAAATTCCTCCTTAGTTCTAGGTTCAGTCCATCAATCCATCCATCCATCAAATCAATCATTCAGTCAATCCGTCGGGCAGCCCATAATGATACGGGAGGGCAAATCCAGCATTCCACCATTGTGGAAGTTATAAGGTTATGAAAGCATTCAGCTTCTTGATATTTTTGAAAACAAAACTGTTGAAGAGGACTTTTGATTTATCCCTGGTGCCATCTGGGGAAACCAGATCAGGGGTGTCAAAGTCAATTTCATGGAGGGCCGCATCAGCATTGCGGTTGCCCTCGGGGGTGTGTGTGGCCTGGGTGGGTGTGGCCTACTGGGTGGGCGTGGCTAGAGTGTGTGTGGCCTGGGTGGGCGTGGCCTACTGGGTGGGCGTGGCTAGAGTGTGCATGGCCTACTGGGTGTGCGTGGCTAGAGTGCGTATGGCCTACTGGGTGGGCGTGGCTAGAGTGCGTATGGCCTACTGGGTGGGCGTGGCTAGAGTGCGTATGGCCTACTGGGTGGGCGTGGCTAGAGTGCGTATGGCCTACTGGGTGGGCGTGGCTAGAGTGCGTATGGCCTACTGGGTGGGCGTGGCTAGAGTGCATATGGCCTACTGGGTGGGCGTGGCTAGAGTGCGTATGGCCTACTGGGTGGGCGTGGCTAGAGTGCATATGGCCTACTGGGTGGGCGTGGCTAGAGTGCATATGGCCTACTGGGTGGGCATGGCCAGCTCTACATCGTTCGCATCAAGGGTGCCTATGGGGGCCTGGGCAGGAGTGGGACAGATCTGGGGGTCTCTGGCAGAAGGAGGGTCTCTGGGCCAGGGCCAAGGCAGTGGGGGCCGTTCCCTCACTGTTTCCAGGATGGCTTCGCGGGCCACATGAAACCACTTCGCGGGCCGGATCTGGCCCCCGGGCCTTGTGTTTGACAGGTCTGCGCTAGAGCTTCCATCGCATGGTGGCACCTGCCGTTTTTACTTTCTTTTTTTTTTTGACCCCCAACATGGAGCAAAATGCCTTCTTCACAACCCCAGAAGCATGCAGGCTACTTGTGCTTTTTACATAAATCAAAGAGAGAGCCAACTTGGAAAGAAGAATTTTCCTGGCAAGCGAGAACCATTTATTTAGGTTCCTGAAAGTGGAGGGGGCTCCATTGCTGTTTTTTTTTTTTTTTCAAAAAATAGACTGGCCAATTACAGCTAGTCCTCCAGTTACGACCCCGACGGAGCCCAAACTTTCTGTTGCTAAGCGAAACGTTTTGTTAAGTGAGCTCCGTCCCATTTTTACAACTTTGCTTGCCACAGTTGTAAAAGTAAATCCTTGCAGAAGTTAAGTTAAGAACGCGGCAGTGAAGTGGAGCCGGCTTTTCCCCCATGGACTTCGCTTGTCGGAAGGTCGCAAAAGGGGAATCACGTGATCCCGGGGCACTGCGACCGTCGTAAATATGAGTCAGTTGCCCAGTGGCCGAATTTTAGTCACGTGACCACGGGGACGCTGCAACAGTTTTGTGAAAAACAGTCATAAGTCACTTGTAATTTTGAACAGTCACTAAGGATGGTATAAGGATTCCTGCCTTGGCTGCGGGGGGGGGGGGGGGGTCAGACTGGAAGACCTCGGAGGTCCCTTCCAGTGCTAGGATTCTATTTCATTTATTTCATTTAGTTATTTTAGAAAATGTAGACTGCCACCAACTCGCGGATGGAGACTCAAGGTGGCTTACGCAGATGTAAAAGCACCCTATAAAAAGAATAAAAAATAACAGCATAATAAAATAATAAACCCCCTGCCCCCCCCAGTGACGACATTTCTATAATATTGTGATTTTTTTTTGTATCCGCTTTGATGGCTCTTAGTGAGTGGGATATTTCCCTGCCACCCATCCCTCCCTATTATCAAATAAAGGCAAACTTTGCAAAACTTCGTTCCCTCCCAGTTGATGGAGGAACTGTGTGGAAAATCCTTAAAAACCGGGATGCAGAGCAAGGAAGGAATTCTTTTTCACATCTGGAGGGCTGCATTTTTTTTTCTTGTGCAACAACAGGCAAAAGACACAGGGGGTCCCAAGACAGCAAGAAATAGGTGTGAGGAACAAAAACAACAACAAAAACCCACTTTGCAATAGCGGCCACAAAATTAGGTGGAAGAAGCCTGCAGAAGTGAAAGCCAGAGTGCGAACATTGTTGTTTCTTTGTGAGGGTGTGAAGATGATGGTTTCTTCAAAGAAAAGGGAAGTATCCCTTCCTTTTGTGACCACGGTTTAAAAAGGATTGCGGTTTTGAAGAAAGGGTTTCTTCTCAACCGTCAAGAGCAGTTCATTCGTGGCCTCCATTACTGGCTAGATGAATAAAAAGTAGGCTGACAATGGTTCGTTTAGCGACCATGCAAAGTTACGAGGTCCCTGAAAAAGGGACTTGTGACCGTTTTTCACGCTTACGACCTTTGCAGCACGCGATCAAAATTTCGGCGCTTGGCAACTGACTCATATTTATGACGGTCACAAAAGAAGAGGGGGTCAGCCCCTTCTCCAAAGAAACCTGAAGGCAGGAGAAGAAGCCACGGATGGAAACTAACCATGGAGAGAAGCAACCTGGAACTAAGGAGAAACTTCCCGACATTGAGAACAATTAACCAGGGGAACAACCTGCCACCGGAAGCTGTGAATTGCTCCAACACTGGAAGTTTTTAAGAAGAGACTGGACAGCCATTTGTCTGAAATGGTATAGGGTTTCCTGCCTGAGCAGGGGGTTGGACTAGATGACCTCCCAGGTCCCCTCCACCAGCTCCGTTCCAATTGGTTGAGCGCTGGCAGTTCCCAGGTGAGAGTTGGTCAATTATGTAAACAAAGGAGAGAGGTTTGGCCCGGTGCCTGGACTGAGAGTGTTAAAAGTGTGAGAAAGGAGAATAAAGGAGAAATAAATTTAACCTTCTGTGTGTGTATAAGAGGCACTTGCACATTGACTCATTCAGAGTCAGGTGGACTGGAAATTTATTTATTTCAAGGCAAAAGTTTCCCCTGTCCAATTGTGTCCACGTCTTGGCCGAGGGTGCTCGCGTCGTCTGAAGAATTCACCCGATAACTTAACATCCATGATACTAACTTAACAACTGCAGTGATTCCCTTAGCTAGCGTAGCGAGAAAGGTCGTGAAACGGGGCAAAACTCACTTAAGAACCGACTCCATTGTGGTCGTAAGTGGAGGACTACCTACGCAGAGGCAAATAAGGGCGGGATGGTCAGATTCCTCATTCGGCTTCAACAGTCAGGAGTTTGGCCACATGGCCAGCAATTTCCTCGTGTTGCATTAGGAACTATTTACTGATAGTGCAATATCCTGTCTTGGAAAAGCCGGTCTGCACACACGTTACTCATGATTACATTAAGGAGTGGCAGAGCAATGCAAAAGTGGCTTTTCCCAGCTTGTAGTTTAAGATCACGTCTGGTGTCTGTTCTCATCAGCTGAGAAATCCCTTGGGTTGTGGCTGGCGTGCTCTGTGGATGCCTTAATGGGCACGATGGGGGTTGTAGTCCTCTCAATGGGTGGGCAAGGATGTTCTAGGACAGACCTGTCAAACACAAGGCCCGGGGGCCAAATCCGGCCCGTGAAGTGGTTTCATGTTGCCCGCGAAGCCATCCTGGAAACAGCGAGGGAACGGCCCCCACTGCCTTGGCCCTGGCCCAGAGACCCTCCTTCTGCCAGAGACCCTCAGATCTGTCCCACTCCTGCCCAGGCCCCCATAGGCACCCTTGATGCGAACGATGTAGAGCTGGCCACGCCCACCCAGTAGGCCATACGCACTCTAGCCACGCCCACCCAGTAGGCCACGCCCACCCTGGCCATACCCACCCGGCCCCCTGAGGGCAACCGCAATGCTGATGCGGCCCTCCATGAAATTGAGTTTGACACCCCTGTTCTAGGAAATGAAATTATTCTACAGGCCCAGCTCTAGCGCACGATATATATACACACCCACACCCACACCATGAAACGTCTGTAAGAAAGCAACCAAGCTTGGAGAACACCAAGGACCCCACAGTTGTTGTTGTTGTTGTTGTTGTTGTTGTTGTTGTTGTTGTTGTTCTTCTTCTTCTTCTTCTTCTTCTTCTTCTTCTTCTTCTTCTTCTTCTTCTTCTTCTCCTTCTCCTTCTCCTTCTCCTTCTTCTTCCTCCCCCTCCTCCTCCTCCTCCTCTTAATAATAATAATAATAATAATAATAATAATAATAATAATAATAATAATAATAATAATAATAATAATAATAATAATAATAATAAAGTTGGAAGGGACCTTGGAGGTCATCTAGTCCAACCCCCTGCTCAGGCAGGAAACCTTATACTATTTCAGGCAAATGGCTGTCCAGTCTCTTCTTAAAAACTTCCAGTGTTGGAGCATTCACCGATTCTGGAGGCAGGTTGTTCCACTGGTTAATTGTTCTCACTGTCAGGAAGTTTCTCCTTAGTTCTAGGTTGCTTCTCTCCTTGACGAGTTTCCATCCGTTGCTTCTTATCCTGCTTTCAGGCGCTTTGGAGAATAGCTTGACTCCCTCTTCTTTGGGGCAGCCCCTGAGATATTGGAACACTGCTATCATGTCACCCCTCACCCTTCTCTTCATTAAACTACACATACCCAATTCCAGCAACCATTCCCTATATGTTTTAGCCTCCAGTCCCCTGATCATCTTTGTTGCTCTTCTCTGCACTCTTTCTAGAGTCTCGACATCTTTTTTACATCATGGTGACCAAAACTGGATGCAATATTCCAGGTGTAGCATTGTAAAGTGGTATTAGTACTTCACTTGATCTTGGTTCTATCCCTCTGTTAATGCTTCTTCTTCTTCTTCTTCTTCTTCTTCTTCTTCTTCTTCTTCTTCTTCTTCTTCTTCTTCTTCTTCTTCTTCTTCTTCTTCTTCTTCTTCTTCTTCTTCTCCTCCTTCTTCTTCTCCTCCTTCTCCTCCTCCTCCTCCTCCTCTCCACAAACCCCCCTCCCTTCTAGCACTGATGATGTTAGCTAGTTGGGTCATGAAACGCCTGTAAGAAAAGCACCCAGCTCGGAGAGCACCAAGGACCCCACCGTTAGCTCTCTTCCCCCTCCTCCTGTTTGTGCTGGGTGGCACAAGGGGGTTGGACTAGAAGCCTCCAGGGTCCCTTCCAGCTGGAGGATTGCGTGATTCTCTTCCATATTGTTCTACAGGTGAATTCCTAAAGCGGAGGAAGGCCACTTCTAAACTCGTTGAGAGATGCCAGCTGGCCTTTTGGTGACTATCTCGATCTTTCCTCTCCGTGGCAACGTTAGCATCAGTGGTTTGCCCTGCTGGCCTTCTTTCAGGTTGTGCTTTTGGACCTCACAATGGAAACCCACAAGCTTTGACGCTAATCGGACCTGAGGGTTTTAATCCAGCATCAGCCAAACACCTGTCAGGTGCTGCCATCTAGTGGAGACCTGGTGATTCTACCGACCGCGTTCTTAAAAAGATTTTTCTCTGCAGCAGCAGCCCGTTTATTTACATTTTTATTTATTAAGACTTTTTACATCTCACCTGTATTATTTGTATAAATAATTCAAGGCAGCGAATATATCTGATGCTACTCCCTCCTCCTCTTTTCCCCACAATAACAACCCTACGAGAGAGAGAGAGAGTGCCACAAAGCAAACTAGTTGGTTTTCCTACCGAGGGCTGCACTAGAACTCACCGTCTCCTGGCGATTGGCCCAATGTCATGTTTTAGGTCCGTGTCATGTATGGGTTTCACTTTGAGAGCAGGCAACTGAATTTCATGTTTGATGTGTGCCGTTGTGCCCACAGTAAAAAACGACAATAAACATTATCTTATCTATCTTATCTCCTGGCGATTGGCCCAATGTCACCCAGCCGGCGTTCATGCCTAAGGCAGAACTAGAACTCACCATCTCCTGGTGATTGGCCCAAAGTCACCCAGCCGGCTTTCATGCCCAAGGCGGGACTAGAACTCACCGTCTCCTGGTGATTGGCCCAAAGTCACCCAGCTGGCTTTCATGCCCAAGGCGGGACTAGAACTCACCGTCTCCTGGTGATTGGCCCAAAGTCACCCAGCTGGCTTTCATGCCCAAGGCGGGACTAGAACTCACCGTCTCCTGGTGACTGGCCCAAAGTCACCCAGTCGGCTTTCATGCCCAAGGCGGGACTAGAACTCACCGTCTCCTGGTGATTGGCCCAAAGTCACCCAGCTGGCTTTCATGCCCAAGGCGGGACTAGAACTCACCGTCTCCTGGTGATTGGCCCAAAGTCACCCAGCTGGCTTTCATGCCCAAGGCGGGACTAGAACTCACCGTCTCCTGGTGATTGGCCCAAAGTCACCCAGTCGGCTTTCATGCCCAAGGCGGGACTAGAACTCACCGTCTCCTGGTGACTGGCCCAAAGTCACCCAGTCGGCTTTCATGCCCAAGGCGGGACTAGAACTCACCGTCTCCTGGTGATTGGCCCAAAGTCACCCAGTCGGCTTTCATGCCCAAGGCGGGACTAGAACTCACCATCTCCTGGTGATTGGCCCAAAGTCACCCAGTCGGCTTTCATGCCCAAGGCGGGACTAGAACTCACCGTCTCCTGGTGACTGGCCCAAAGTCACCCAGTCGGCTTTCATGCCCAAGGCGGGACTAGAACTCACCGTCTCCTGGTGATTGGCCCAAAGTCACCCAGCTGGCTTTCATGCCCAAGGCGGGACTAGAACTCACCGTCTCCTGGTGACTGGCCCAAAGTCACCCAGTCGGCTTTCATGCCCAAGGCGGGACTAGAACTCACTGTCTCCTGGTGATTGGCCCAAAGTCACCCAGTCGGCTTTCATGCCCAAGGCGGGACTAGAACTCACCATCTCCTGGTGATTGGCCCAAAGTCACCCAGTCGGCTTTCATGCCCAAGGCGGGACTAGAACTCACCGTCTCCTGGTGACTGGCCCAAAGTCACCCAGTCGGCTTTCATGCCCAAGGCGGGACTAGAACTCACCGTCTCCTGGTGATTGGCCCAAAGTCACCCAGCTGGCTTTCATGCCCAAGGCGGGACTAGAACTCACCGTCTCCTGGTGACTGGCCCAAAGTCACCCAGTCGGCTTTCATGCCCAAGGCGGGACTAGAACTCACTGTCTCCTGGTGATTGGCCCAAAGTCACCCAGCTGGCTTTCATGCCCAAGGCGGGACTAGAACTCACCATCTCCTGGTGATTGGCCCAAAGTCACCCAGTCGGCTTTCATGCCTAAGGCAGAACTAGAACTCACCATCTCCTGGTGATCGGCTCAAAGTCACCCAGTCGGCTTTCATGCCCAAGGCGGGACTAGAACTCACCGTCTCCTGGTGATTGGCCCAAAGTCACCCAGCTGGCTTTCATGCCCAAGGCGGGACTAGAACTCACCGTCTCCTGGTGATTGGCCCAAAGTCACCCAGCTGGCTTTCATGCCCAAGGCGGGACTAGAACTCACCGTCTCCTGGTGACTGGCCCAAAGTCACCCAGCTGGCTTTCGTGCCTAGGGTAGAACTAGAACTCACCGTCTCCTGGCGATTGGCCCAAAGGTCACCCAGCTGGCTTTCGTGCCTAGGGTAGAACTAGAACTCACTGTCTCCTGGTGACTGTCCCAAAGTCACCCAGGCAGCTTTCAATTTCCTGGTGGTAGTTCATCCCTTAACTCAATTAGGCAACATCATCAGTGCTGGGAGAGAGAGTTTTTAGAGAGGAGGAGGAGGAGGACGACGACAACTGTGGGATCCTTTTTACTATCTGAGCTTGGTTGTTCTCTTGCAGATATTTCTCTAAAAAAAGGTTAAATCATGGCAACTGCACCCAAGTTTGTTATCTGAGATATTTCATTGCTCATCCAAGTAACTTCATCAGTCAAAATGAAAAAAAAAATTAATTAGGCATAGAGTCGTTGGAATGTACCAACTTTTTTTTTTAAAAAAAAAGACTGATGAAGTTATTTGGATGAGTAACAAAATGTCTCAGATTAACAAACTTTGGCCCAGTTACCATGATTTAACCTTTTAAAGATAGTTTTGCCCTGGATGCTTGAGTTTTCATTGACATATTGCGGACATTTCATTACCCGTCTGGGTAACATCATCAATGCTAGGAGGGAGTTTGTAGAGAGGAGGAGGAGGAGGAGGAGGAGGAGGAGGAGGAGGAGGAGGAGGAGGAGGAGGAGGAGGGCTGTGGGGTTCTTGCTACTCTCTGAGTTGGGTGGTTTCCTTGCAGACGTTTCATGACCCAGCTAGGTAATATCATCAGTGCTAGAAGGGAGTGGGGTTTGCAGAGAGGAGGAGGAGGAGGAGGAGGAGGAGGAGGAGGAGGAGGAGGAGGAGGAGAAGAAGAGGAGGAGGAGGAGGAGGAGGAGGAGGAGAAGAAGAAGAACAGGAGGAGGAGGAGGAGGAGGAGGAGGAGGAGGAGGAGGAGAGAGGAGGAGGAGGAGGAGGAGAAGGAGGAGGAGGAGAGAGGAGGAGGAGGAGGAGAGAGGAGGAGGAGGAGGAGGAGGAGGAGGAGGAGAGAGGAGGAGGAGGAGGAGGAGAAGGAGGAGGAGGAGGAGGAATGTGGGGTCTTTGGTGCTCTCTGAGTTTGGTTGTTTTCTTGCAGACGTTTCATTACCAAACTAGGTAACATCATCAGTGCAATGATCTTGCAGTTATGTGCGTACAGCCTTCTTCTTCTGCCATTTCCTCAGAGTCTCAGCCCCATCCCACCGAAGAATTCCTCAAAATCTCCCACCAAGGTCTGAGCCTTCTTGAAGTCAACCAAGATCTGGAAATTGATGCCACCTTCTGGAAACCATTTAAAATAAAACCATTCAACAAAGCCATCAGCATAGCTTTGGAAAGGTTGGTAACCTCTCTCCCACTTCCATCTGCAGTTGAATTCTTCAACTCATGAATTCTTAAGTTCAGAGATAGCAGTTTGGCTCCCGATGGTTATGCAGATGTTTCCTCTCCTTGACAGCAGAAGTGGAGGTCCTCTTTTACCCAGGTCATCATGGTTGTCTCAAAAATGCTTTCCCAAACGGGCAACTGGAGTTTCTGGGTTTGTTTCTTTGAAAACATTTTGCTTTTCACCTAAGATGAACAGAAGAAGCTTCTGGGATGAGAAGGGAAACGTTTTCAAGGGAGGAAAAAAAGCAAGGAAATCCAGTTGCCTTTTGGGAAAAACACCTTTGGGACTAGCCAAAGAGTTTAGAGTTAGGATCCAGTTTGGACTTTAGGATAAGGGGGAATTGGAAGAAGAGGCACAGTTGGGTGACACGGATGAGATCCTGAGAGGTGAGGAGCTTCCTGAACCCAAGACCAGGTATGACACCGTGGGTGGATATGGTGCAAGGTCGGAGAGCGTTCAAAGATAGGAAGATATTGTACAGAAGAAGTCAGTTAAAGTGCGGAGAAGAGCAACTAAGATGTTTAAAGGCCTGGAGCAGGGGTAGGCAACCTCGACTCTTTTATGACTCATGGACTTCAACTCCCAGAATTCCTGAGCCAGCCACGCTGAGGGGAAAAGGAGAGGTTTCCAAGCTGAGCCAAGCTGGCTCAGGAATTCTGGGAGTTGAAGTCCATGAGTTATAAAAGACCCGAGGTTGCCTACCCCTGGCCTGGAGACTAAAACATACGAAGAACGGCTGCGGGACTTGGGTCTGGCCAGTCTGGAGAAAAGAAGAAATAGGGGAGACACGATAGCAGCGTTCCAGTATTTGAGGGGCTGCCCCAAAGAAGAGGGGGTCAATCTATTCTCCAAAGCACCTGAAAGCAAGACAAGAAGCAACGGATGGAAACTCATCAAGGAGAGAAGCAACCTGGAACTAAGGAGAAACTTCCTGACAGTGAGGACAATTAGTGGAACTGCTTGCCTCCAGATGTTGTGGGTGCTGCATCACTGGAGGTTTTTTAAGAAGAGACTGGACAGTCACTTGTCAAAAATGGTATAGGGTCTCCTGCTTGAGCAGGGGGTTGGACTAGATGACCTCCAAGGTCCCTTCCAGCTCTATTCTGGTTTGATCGTATAAAGTGACAAATGTAAACTGAATTTTTATTTTATTTATTTTTTATTTTAATTCCATTTATATCCCGCCCTTCTCCGAAGACTCAGGGCGGCTTACAAGCTTAGCAGTAGCTAAGTAGAATTGCAAAACAAAATACAGGTAGTCCCTTGTCTTACAGCTGTGTTACAACAGCACTGGGAAAAAAGTGACTTACGACCGTTTTTCCACACTTACGACCATTGCAGCATCCTACCTTGAATGTTTTGCTTAAATGCTTCTGTCGGTAATTTTGCTAATTCCTGTAAACTACAGGTAGTCCTCAACATGCGACTACAATTGAGGCCAACATTTCTGTTGTTAAGCGAGATAATTTTCAAGTGAGTTTTGCCCATTTTACGACTTTTCTTGCCACAGTTGTGAAGTGAATCACTGCAGTTGTTAAGTTAGTAACACGGTTGTTAAGTGAAGCTGGCTTTCCCCATTGACTTTGCTGGTCAGAAGGTCACAAAAGGGGATCACATGACAGACACACACACACCCCGGTCACTGCGACCGTCATAAATATGAGTCAGTTGCCAAGCATCCGAATTTTGATCCCGTGACCCCGTGGGGATGCTGCAATGATCGTAAGTGTGAAAAACGGTCATAAGTCCCTCTTTTTGGTGCCGTAGCGAGTTTCAATGGTCACTAAATGAAATGTTGTAAGTCGAGGACCGCCTGTATTAAAAGTCCTGCAATTGTCACAGGGATAAATACGAACAGCCAAATAATTAATGCAACAGGTATGCTCACTTTTGGCTTCTCGAATTTACAGAATGTGCAATTCAGGCTTTAATGGGCCACAACCCAGCCATTGGTGGTTTATTATATTAACCAAGATTGAAACAACTCTGGGGAAAAACGCCACCCGCCTGGGGCAGCCCTTGCTCCTGCAGCGCCTCGCCGCCAGGGGGCAGCAGCGACTAGGAGCGCGATCCGTTCGTCCGCGGCGCATCAGCCAGAACGCGGCACCCAATAGGAAGGCGGAACCGTGTCGGGGGGGGCGTGGCTCCGTTTGCGAGCCGCCCGCTCCGATTGGCTCCCTCTAGCCCCGCCTTCCGCGCGAGCCCTGTCACGCGGCGGAAGCGCGGAGCCAGAGAACGTCCTCGCTTCGCTTTCTCTTAATTAAAAAAAAACAAAAAAACAAAACCGCAAACCAATTAACTGTTAAATAAATTAATTTAACTCCCGGGGGGGATAAACGGGAGCGGCCGAGAGAACTAAAGGAAAAGCCTCGCGTTGAATTAAAGAAAGTAAACCTCCCCCTCCCCAAAAAAAAACACCAACCACAAACCCCTCCCTCAGGGCAACTCGCGCGCGTCAGCGTCCACACGTGACGCGAGTCAGGCCGGTGAGGAAAGGGGGGGGGGGGAAGGAAAGTCGTGACAAATCCCGTCTCGTCTTTTCCGACTTTTGAGGAACGACGAAGCGCGTCAAAAAAAAAAAAAGAAAAAAAAAGCGCGGGCTTTTTTTTTTTTGGGCGGGGGCGGGAGGAAGGGAGCGGAGGAAGAAGTCTCGCGCGTTTTCACTCGCGGGCGGGCGCGCGCGCGTGACTCTTTGTGTGTGTGTGTGTGTGTGTGTGTGTGTGTGTGTGAGAGAGAGCTGGCATGCGCAGGCGCGGGCACGCCCCTCCCTTTCCCTCCCCCCCCGCCCCGGTGGCTGCGAGGAGGCCGGGCAGCGCGGGGGGTGACGCCCCCGGCCACGCCCCCGGCCACGCCCCTCCGCTCTTCTGCCCCCGCGCCGCCGCCGCTGCAGCCGCAGCATCGCAGCCCGGCCCGGCCCGGCGTCGCCCCCGCCGCTCGGCGCCCGCCTGCCCGTTGCCCTCCCGGGCGGGGAGGGATTGATGTGGAGGCCCAGAGCGGCCCCGCCGCCGCCGCCGCCGCCGCCATGCAGCCGCCGCCGAGGAAGGTGAGCGGGCAGGCGGCGAGGGTCTTGGGGGGGGGTTGCCCGCCGGGTCCTCCCTCGGCGCTGGCGGCTCCCCAGCAGGAGAAACGGCGCTGGCGGCGGTCGGGAGAGGAGGGGTGCCTGGGGGGGGCTTTGGGGGGGAGGAGGAGGAGGGAGGGGGCTTGGGGGGGTCTGCAGAGGCAGGGGAGGGGGTCGGGGCTGCAAGGCGGGCTTGCTTGAGGCTGCTCCGCCCGAGCCCCGGAAAGCCGAGAGGAGCCACCCGAGAAAAGCCGACCCGGACCCGGAGGCAGGCTTCCCACGCTCCAGAAGACACGGGTCCCGCCGGCGTGGGAATGCAGCTGCTTGGTTCAGTGCAAGGCGGAAGGCTGCTGGGCTTTCCAGCCTGAGAAGGAAGGGTGGAGGAGAGGCTGCTGGAGAGGGGAGAGGAGTGTGGGGGGGTCCTGGGACACCCCCCCCCGCTCCCTTCTTAGAAAGGGGCAGCCGACCCTGCTGGGCTGGAAAATTAGGAATTACTCCCGAGTAGGGCCAGCCAGGGTTTGAGACGCCTCTGCTGCTCGGCTCAGCCCCAGCTGCCTTCCCCACCCCTGGGGGCGCTCAGAGGTGGGGGGTGGGTGGGATTGCAGCTCCCATCCTCCCCAGCCAGCCTGCTTGGGCTAGGCAGGAAAAGAAGGAGGGGGACGGTGGAGGTCGAGGATAAGCCGGCTGGTCAGGAAAGGGCCGAGGTGCCCTGCATTGGCTTCCATCGGAGGAGGTGGAGGAGGCTGGGAAGGGCCAACTGACAACCCGTCCTTGGGTTGAAGACCCCCCCCCCCCAACTCATCTTTCCCTCCCAGCTTTCAAGGCCTTGGCCGGGGAGGAACTGTCCGGTTGGCCCCGATGCAAGGCGGCTATTTTTAGGGCCTGGGTCCCAGCCACGGAGGCTTAGGCCTGCCAGGACGCTTCTGTCTGGCCAGCGGTTGCCAAAAAGGGCACAAGCCCTCATCTGTGGGTCTCCAGAGGGGTGCAGGACCCCAGGCGTGAAGAACCAGGAGAAGACACACACCCCCCGTCCGTGGGGCACCCCTTGCAAGCCTCCCGTCGGGGAGATCTCCAAGTCTGTCGATCAAACACATTTAGACAGCCGCCCGTCTCTTGCATAGCTGGACACACACACACAGACACACACCCCGTCTTAGCCCCAACATAAAAACGTGTGTACTGTTTAAGCAACAACAACAGCAGCCACCCACACCCGGCGTGTGCCTGCGTGTTCAGACCTGGCTAAAATTCATCAGGGAAAGGAGGTTTAATTTTTGTCAACAAAAGGCAGGGCTTCCCAGTGGGGAGGGAGGGGGGAAGGAGGATGCCGATCCTGGCTTGCCCGACATCGGGGTTTAGCAAGCCACGTTCTGCCCCCTGTTTGCAGGCCGTCTGGTTTATTCCTCTGGTGGTTTGCGTGGTGTGCTTGACTTTCGTCCGGGTGGGGGAAATAACTGGAGTTTCCATCCAGGATACTGAGCTTTGCTTAGAGAAATATTTGTCCTGGGCCGTTCGGATGAAAAATACAAACAAGTTTAGCCTTTTGGTTAAAAAACAAACCGCAGGGTGGATTCTTTTTGGTTGTTGTTGAGAAAATTAAGGCTGCTTTTTTCTTTTTCTTTTTTTCCTTTCCCCCCTTGGGGTGGTTTTGCTTTTGCTTGCAGAACTTCGTTTGGAGGTGTTAGAAATAGGGGCATCTGTCTTGGGCAAAAAAAAACCCCAAAACCTTTTTTTGGAGCTGAGCTAACAGCAGGTAACGGAATACAGGGAGTTACGGTTACAATTGAGACCGAAAATGTACGTTGCTAAGTGAAATGTTGGTTAAGTGAGTTTGCCCCATTTTATGAGTTTTCCTGCCGCAGTGAATCATTGCGTTGATTAAGTCAGTAACACGGTCGTTAAGCGGATCTGGCTTTTCCCCCGCCCCATTGACTTTGCTTGTCCCAAGGTCGCAAGAGGGGATCACGTGACCCCGGGACGCTGCGACCGTCATAAACGTGAATCGTTTGCCAGTTTTGATCACGTGGCCCTGGGGATGCTGCAACGGTCGTATGAGTGAAGAACGGTAATAAGACATTGTTTTCACTGCCGTTGTAACTTTGAACGATCGCTCAATGAACTGTTGAGGACTACCTGTAACAGAGCTGGAAGGGACCTTGGAGGTCTTCTAGTCCAGCCCCCTGCTCAAGCAGGAGACCCTAACTCTTCCAGACAAGTGGCTGTCCAGTCTGTCCTTAAAAAACCTCCAGTTGTGGAGCACCCACAACTTTTGAATCGCTCAACCAGCTTCGTTTTTCTGCGTTTTCCACCTGGTTTTGTTCTTTTGAATGCAAAAACGGTTGG
This sequence comes from Vipera latastei, assembly GCA_024294585.1. Lineage (NCBI taxonomy): Eukaryota > Metazoa > Chordata > Lepidosauria > Squamata > Viperidae > Vipera > Vipera latastei. The sequence goes on from CM044357.1 coordinate 3,233,105, forward strand.
GCTTTCCCCTTTCTCTCTATATATAACGGTGTGAACGCAGCTCGCTCTCGGTTATTGCGGGGGGTGGGGGGGGAGAAAAGATTTAAAAAGCCATTTGTTAAGAGTATTTTCTAATACGGATTCCCAAGTTCCGTTGAGCATCTAGTAATAGTAATCATAAAGTTGGAAGGGACCTTGGAGGTCATCTAGTCCAACCCCCTGCTCAGGCAGGAAACCCTATACCATTTCAGACAAATGGCTGTCCAGTCTCTTCTTGAAAACCTCCAGTGTTGGAGCATGCACCGCTTCTGGAGGCAGGTGGTTCCACTGGCTAATTGTTCCAACTGTCAGGAAATTCCTCCTTAATTCCAGGTTGCTTCTCTCCTTGATGAGTTTCCATCCGTTGCTTCTTGTCCTGCCTTCAGGTGCTTTGAAGAATAGCTTGACCCCCAACTCTTCTTTGGGGCAGCCCCTGAGATGTTGGAAGGCTGCTGTCCTGTCCCCCCTCGTCCTTCTCTTCATTAAACTAGACACCCCCAATTCCAGCAACCGTTCCTGATATGTTTTAGCCTCCAGCCCCCCTGATCCTCTTTGTTGCTCTTCTCTGCCCTCTTTCTAGAGTCTCAACATCTTTTCTACATCCTGGTGACCGAAACTGGACACCACGATGTAAAAAAGATGTTGAGACTCTAGAAAGAGGGCAGAGAAGAGCAACAAAGAGGATCTACTCGAAACCTGGAGACTCCCAGCTGGGGGAATCAGAAAAAGGTGTGGTGGACTAGTGGGAAAAGCAGAGGATTACACAACAAATCTCTTAAGAACGGGCGTTTCATTTGGGGCACCGCGCACATTTTTGCGTTTATGACTTAGGACCATTTTTCACACTTAGGACCCTCGTAGCATCCCCAAATTCGGCCACTTAGCAATGGGTTCGTATTTAGGACGGTCGCAGTGCCCCGGGCTCATGTGATCCCCTTTTGCCACCACCTGACAAGCCTAATCAGTGGGGAAGCCAGATTCGCTTGTAACAACCGTGGCAAGAAAGGTGGTGAAATGGGGCAAAACTCACTTAGCCACTGCCTTGCAAAATATATATAAGTAAAGGTAAAGTTTCCCCCGCACACGCGTGCTAGTCGTTTCCGACTCTAGGGGCCGGTGCTCATCTCCGTTTCATAGCCGAAGAGCCAGCGCTTGTCCGAGGACGTCTCCATGGTCATGTGGCCGGCATGACTAGACGCCAAAGGCACACGGAACGCTGTTACCTTCCCACCGTAGTGGTCCCTATTTTTCTACTTGCATTTTTATGTGCTTTCGAACTGCTAGGTTGGCAGAAGCTGGGACGAGTAACAGGCGCTCACTCTGTTATGCGGCACTCGGGATTCGACCCGCCAAACTGCCGACCTTCTGATCGACAAGCTCAGCGTCCTAACCCACTGAGCCACCGCGTCCCTTAAAATATATATATATATATATATATATATATATATATATATATATATATATATATATATATATATATATATCTGAAGGTGTCTGATGGATTCTTTTCCAATTAACATAGTTAAAGAGCAGCAACTTTCAGGAGCTCCTTAGGGCTGGCCCCGGGGGCGGGGGGGCTGGGGAGAAGAGCTGCCTGTTAATAAAATGAGATAATTGGAAAAGGCGCTAGTCCTTAAGTTTCTTTTTTGCTAGCCTGGGCTAACCTGGCTTGAATCCCATCATTCCAGGTTTTTCCTACTAGCTCTTTGAGGGATATTCCCATTTTGCCCTTCGTTTCTGCATTCAGCGGTTCTTGTTTTTCAGACCGTTCCCACGAGTTCATTTAACTTTTTCACCGTGAGTGCCTTCAAAGCAGTGGAATATTAATATTTAAACCTTTTAACCTTCAGATAACATACGGTGTCCCGGTTGTTGACTCTAGCGAGAAGCCAGAGCATGGAAGGTTTCGTTTTTTCTTTCTATCGATCTGCCCTTTTTTTTTTTTTTTTTTAAGAGAGCTAGAGAAATTTTTCAAAGTGTGCTTCCTGCCGGCTGGAATTATTGTCGAGTTGTTCGTTTTTTTGGCGGAGGCTTGGCCTCCTCCGATGCAAAGGGTCACCTGAGTGTAAGGTGACTTTTCTGCAGAGAGAGCCAGGTTGTTTGATTATTTGGGAACCTGGCGAACGCGGCCGGCGATATCATTCATAATGCAGGAAATTTTGCATCTTGCATTGATCAAACGGATTCTGCTTCCAGGATTACGTTGGCGTCAAAGACATTGCTGTCTTTCGAGAAAGCTACGTCATGGCCATTTGGCTGTGGGGGTGAGCCGCTAAGGTAGTGGAATCGCAATATACGGGTAGTCCTCGACGTACGACCACAATTGAGCCCAAAATTTCTGTTACTAAGTGAAACAGGTTAAGTGAATTTTGCCCCATTTTACGAATTTTGCGACCATTTTACACACAGTTGTTAAGCACTGCAGTCGTTAAGTCAGCAGCCCGGTTATTAAGTGAACCCTTGCTTGTCGGGAGGTCGCAAGAGGGGAATCACGTGACCCCGGGATGCCGTGACCGTCGTAAACACGAGTCCGTTGCCAAGCGTCCGAATTTTGATCACGTGACCACGAGGATGCTAAGTGTGAAAAATGGCCGCAAGAGACTTTTTTTCAGCGCCGTCGTAACTTTCATCGGTCGCTAAACGAATTGTGAGCCGAGGCCTTCCTGTGTTTAGCAATTGCAGGTAATCTTCGATTTACAACCGTTCGTTTGGCGACCGTTTGAAGTTACAACGGGCACTAAAAAAGGTAACTGATGGCTGGTCCTCGCAGTTACGACCGTTGCAGCATCCCCGTGGCTACATGATCAAAATGCGGGCATTTGGCAAACGTGTGTGCATTTGCCATTTGCGAGCTTCCCAGCCGGCTGCAAAACCAGTGAAGGCAAATTCACTTAACAACTGCACGGTTCACTTAACGGCAGTGATTTGCTTAACAGCCGTAGCAAAAAAAGGTCGTGAAATGAGGCGTGGCTTACTTAATGACCGCCTTGCTTCGCAATGGAAATTGTAGTTGTCCCAATTGTGTGTTGAGGCCTACCTGTAATGGCCTATCAGTTACAGCAGAGTTTCCCAACCTTGGCAATGTTAAGACAACTGGACTTTAACTCCCAGAATTCCCCAGCCAGCCATGCTGGCTGGGGAATTCTGGGAGATGAAGTCCAGCCGTCTAAACATTGCCAAGGTTGGAAAACCCTGACTTTACAGCATTTATAGCAGGGGTCTTCAAACTGGGCCCTTTGATGACTTGACTTCAACTCCCAGAATTCCTCAGCCAGCATGCCTGGCTGAGGAATTCTGGGAGTTGAAGTCCACAAGTCATCAAGGGGCCCAGTTTGAAGAGCCCTGATTTATAGTCTTAAACGAGAAAGAAGTTTAAAGAAAATAATGTATACAAACTACATTTCCCCCCCTCTTTCCTAGGTGAAAATCACTCAAGAGCTGAAACTCATCCAGGCCGAGCAGATGACAAAACTTCAAGCGAAGCATCAGGCCGAATGCGACTTGCTTGAAGACATGAGGTAAAAATGAACAGCCAAATGTTTCCCTTCCCCTTGTCCGAGCTCCTTTTTGGAACAACCGTTTGTGTTACAAAACTCCAGGAACTGATGGAATTTCCTTTTAAGATTTCCTGCTTTCAAAACTCTTGAAGGCCTCGCCACAGCTGGAAGTTATCACTGGAACTAACACAATGCATGTTTTTCCCCAGCAGTTTTTAACAAAGATGGGAGACGAAGCGTCCAAAATGGTTGAGCTGCCTTGGCAGTTTCCCTTTTGGAGGGGTCGGATCCTGGCCAGCTTCACCTTAAAAAGAGCCAGAAGTGGAAATGCTTGTAAATTGGCTTTGGAGAAAAGCTAGCGAGATCAGTGGCGTTTATAAATGACAGGTGGTCCTCCACTTACCACCTCAGTTGAGATCCAAAATTTCTGTTGCTAAACGAGACATTTGTTTTGTGAGTTTTGCCCCATTTTATGTCTTTTCTTGCCACAGTTGGGAATAGAATAGAATAGAATAGAATAGAATAGAATAGAATAGAATAGAATGGATTACAGAATGGATTACAGAATAGAATAGGAATAGAATAGGAATAAGAATTAATAGAATAGAATAGAATTAGAATACAAATAAGAATTAGAATAGAATAGGAATAGGAATGAATAGAATAGAAATAAGAATTAGAATAGAATAGAATTAGAATAGGAATAAGAATTAGAATAGAATAGAAATAAAAATTAGAATAGGAATAGGAATGAATAGAATAGAAATAAGAATTAGAATAGAATAAGAGAATAGAATAGAATAGAATAGAAATAAGAATTAGAATAGAAATACAGAATGAATACAGAATGGAATACAGAACAGAACAAAATTAGAATAGAATAGTATAAGGACCTTGGAGGTCTTTTAGTCCAACCCTGTACCATCTCAGCTAAGTGGCTGTCTAGTCTCTTCTTAAAAACCTCCAGTGATGGAGCACCCACGATTTCTGGTGGCAAGCTGTTCCACTGGTTAATTCTTAAGTGAATCACTGCAGTTGTTGAGTTAGTAACACGGTTGTTAAGTGAATCTGGCTTCCCTCACTGACTTTGCTGGTCAGAAGGTGGCGAAAGGGGGTCACGTGACCTTGGGACCCAGCAACGGTCATCAGAATGCTGCCAAGTGTCCGAATTTTGATCAGACGACCGTGTGGATGCCGCAACAGTTTTTGCCGTGACGATGAAGCAAGTCATCATGGCAGTTGTTAAGTGAATCACGCGGCCATTAAGCGAATGTGGCTTCCCCCGTTCATTCTTGCGGGTCAAAAGGTCGCCAAAAGGGGAATCGCATGCCCCCGGGACGGACGCTGCAATTTTTTCTAAATACGTGCTGGTTGCCAAGCGCCCAAATGGGGCTGCTTTGCTGGTTGGAAGTGGTGGGGGGACTGATGATAAATCCCTTTTTCCAGCACTATTGTGAGTTTGACCAGTTGCTCAAGAAATGGTTGTAAAGTCAAGTACTCCTTGTATTCAGGTAGTCCTCGACTTACGACAGTTTATCTAGCGACCAAAGTTGCAACGGCCCCGAAAAAAAAGACTTACGACCGCTTTTCACCCTTAACGACTGTTGCAGCGTTCCCTATCGTCCCACGATCAGGATTCAGAGGCTTGGCAACTGACTCATATTTATGACGGTCTCGGCGTCCCCGGAGGTCACGTGATCCCCTTTTGCAACCTCCTGAGCAGCAAAGTCAACGGGGGCAAAGCCAGATTCACTTAACAACCGTGTGACTAACTGAACAACCGGAGTGATTCACTTAATGGTGGCAAGAAAGGTTGTATAAAGGGGCAAAACTCACTTAGCAAATGTTCTCACCTGGCAATCTAAACGTGGGGCACTCTCGTGGTCGTAACCTGAGGACTCCCTGTAGCGTTTAACGGCCTGAGTAGGACTTTTCTTCTCCTCCTTAGCATTTTATCCATTTCTATTTTAAAAGAATCCACGGGGATTGAAGCAGGTCGGATAAGCGCCTGGAGGAATAATGACGGGCTCGGTTTAGAGAGCATTGATTTCTCGGACAGGCTTGTGAAGAAATATTTGCATGTAATCAATAAATCGTCAGCGCGCTGGGGCTTTCTGATTGCAAATCCAGCAGGATCACAGGCGCCTTGCAAATTGCTCCGTCTAAAATGGCAGTGCTGAGGACTCTCATAGCAAATTTGCAAAGCGTTCGGCCCGATAAAGCCGTCGCGTCCGTCAGTAGTCATCTGTCACAGAATGCTCGTCAGGCATTCAGCTCATCCTGGTGTGTGGGTGTGGGTGTGTGTGTGTGTGTGTGTGTGTGTTGCCCGGTGGAATTTTTGCTGTGTCTTTTTTGGCGCGGAAATTGCCAGCCGGACCGGTTGCTTGCCTGTAGATTTATTTTCCGTCAGTGAGGATGGCCTTTTAAGATCACAAAAGAGTTTTTTCTGTGTGTCCAGATCTATTAAGTCTTTCTCTGGAAGTCGGTGGGGAGCTGAACAAAACGCCTCGCCGCCTTCTCATCTTTTGAGATGCAGTTCTATCACAAATGCAGGGCTGGCAAGAGTGCAGGGGCCATGCCACATACAAAACCTTTTTAAAAAAAAGTTGAAGCCTGCAAGTCGTCAAAGGGCCAGGTTTGAAGACACACACACACACACACACACACACCGGTCTAAATGCTGTTGCTGTCCCCAGAATCAATTGGAATATAGTCGGAAGGGACCTTGGAGGTCATATAGTCCAACCCTCTCCTCAGGCAGGAAACCCTATACCATTTCTGGCAAATGGCTGTCCAGTCTCTTCTTAAAAACTTCCAGCGTTGGAGCATTCACAGCTTCTGGAGGCAGGTGGTTCCACTGGTTAATTGTTCTGTCAGCAAATTTCTCCTTAATTCCAGGTTGCTTCTCTCCTTGATTGGTTTCCATCCATTGCTTCTCGTCCTGCCCTCAGGTGTTTGGGAAAATAAGTTGACCCCCCCTCCTCTTTGGGGCAGCCCCTCAAATACTGGAACGCTGCTATCATGTCTCCCCTATTTCTTCTTTTCTCCAGACTGGCCAGACTGGTCAGACCCAAGTCCCGCAGCCATTCTTCATATGTTTTAGTCTCCAGGCCAGGGGTAGGCAACCTTGGGTCTTTTATAACTCATGGACTTCAACTCCCAGAATTCCTGAGCCAGCTTGGCTCAGCTTGGAAACCTCTCTTTTTCCCCTCAGTGTGGCTGGCTCAGGAATTCTGGGAGTTGAAGTCCATGAGTCATAAAAGAGCCAAGGTTGCCTACCCCTGCTCCAGGCCTTTAAACATCTTAGTTGCTCTTCTCCGCACTTTAACTGACTTCTTCTGTACAATATCTTCCTATCTTTGAACGCTCTCCGACCTTGCACCATATCCACCCACGGTGTCATACCTGGTCTTGGGTTCAGGAAGCTCCTCACCTCTCAGGATCTCATCCGTGTCACCCAACTGTGCCTCTTCTTCCAATTCCCCCTTATCCTAAAGTCCAAACTGGATCCTAACTCTAAACTCTTTGGCTAGTCCCAAAGGTGTTTTTCCCAAAAGGTAACTGGATTTCCTTGCTTTTTTTTCCTCCCTTGAAAACGTTTCCCTTCTCATCCCAGAAGCTTCTTCACTTTCCTCACTGTTAGGAGTTCCTCCCGTCTTTCCTCCTACAGACAGTCCTCGACTTACGACTGTTTACTTAACGGCCATTTGAAGTTACCGTTGGCCTCCCCGGAGCTACTCCCCGTAGGCCCTCCTAGGAGATAAATGTTTGTAACGGCCCCCCCGGAAATCAGTTCTGAAAATGATGAATTGGCACCGTGCTTCCTCAACAGCTTGGCCAATTAAGGCTCGGTTATAACACAGATGTCAAAGCTTTTCATGCAAGATGGAAAGGGAATAACTCACAGACGGAAATATACAGAGGGCACCGTTGGAGGAGCGTTTTTTTTTTTTTTTTTTTTTGCTACCCCGATTGAAAAAGGATTTCCGCTTTGACTCGTGGAAAAAAAGAAAAGAAAAAAAAAAGAACTGAGCTGGAATTCCTCTTGCCCTGGAACTTCATACCTTTGAACTGCACAGGTATAGTATAGGTGGTACCTTGCTCAATAGTAGTGACTGTGAGAGGGATCTCGGAGTCCTAGTGGACCGTCACTTCAATATGAGCCAGCAGTGTGCGGCAGCTGCCAAAAAAGCCAACACGGTGCCAGGCTGCATTAACAAAGGGATAGAATCAAGATCTGGTGAAGTGTTAATACCACTTTACAATGCCTTGGTAAGGCCACACTTGGAATACTGCATCCAGTTTTGGTCACCACCATGTAAAAAAGATGTTGAGACTCTAGAAAGGGTACAGAGAAGAGCAACAAAGATGATTGGGGGACTGGAGGCTAAAAGATATAGGGAACGGTTGCTGGAATTGGGAATGTCCAGTTTAATGAAGAGAAGGACGAGGGGGGACATGATAGCAGTGTTCCAATATCTCAGGGGCTGCCCCAAAGAAGAGGGAGTCAAGCTATTCTCCAAAGCACCTGAACGCAGGACAAGAGGCAATGGATGGAAACTAATCAAGGAGAGAAGCAACCTAGAATTAAAGGAGGAATTTCCTGACACTGAGAACAATAAACCAGTGGAACAACCTGCCTCCAGAAGTTGTGGGTGCTCCAACACTGGAGGTTTTTAAGACGAGACTGGACAACCTTTTATTTGAAGTGGTATTGAGCAGGGGGTTCGGCTAGATGACCTCCAAGGTCCCTTCCAATTCTGTTAACTCTGTTGTGCTATCCCTGCTTGATAACGATGCTTTGTAGAAGTAGCCCTCCACTTACAGCCATTCATTTAGCAACCTTCAAAGTTACACTAGCGCTGAAAAAAGTAACCTACACCCCATCCTCACGCTTACGACCTTCTCAGCTTCCCCCAGTTAGGTGATCAAAATCTTGAGTTTTGATGCTGAGTTTTGCAGCATCCCGGGAGTCCCTTGATCACCTTTGTGACCTTACCAGCCGGCATCCGACATGCAAACTCAATGGGGTCAATTCACAATTTAAGTGATTGGCTTAAAAAAGTCATAAAAATTGGGGCCTGGCTCACTTAACGACCGCCTGGCTGGGCAACAATTGCGGTTGTAGTTCATCTCGGAATAAGATACGAGAACGGAATCCCTTTGACCAATTAATTTATCCTGTATAGCAGGGGTCTTCAAACTTGGCCCCTTTTATGACTTGTGGACTTCAACTCCCAGGATTCCTCAGCCAGGCACTCTGGTTGAGGAATTCTGGGAGTTGAAGTCCACAAGTCATAAAAGGGCCAAGTTTGAAGACCTCTGCTATGTAGAAAGGGTCCCCACATGTGGCCACTTTAAGACTTTTGGACTTCAACTCCCGGAATTCCTCAGGCAACCATGGCTGGCCTGAGGAATTCTGGAAGTCCCCACGTCTTAAAGTGACCACGTGTGGGGACCCCTGCTCTATAGGTAGTGATGTTCCTCAATCTCAGCAACTTTGAGATCTGGACCTTAATTCCCAGAATCCCCAAGCCAGCATAGGTTTCTGGGAGTTGAACTGTACCGCCCATCTCCCTCCGGGCCCTGCCATTACAACTTCTGAACGCAATAAAGATCCTCTGATTTTTTTTTTTTAAAAGTGTTAATTGAGCAGCGACGCACTTTTTATCATCCTTTAAATTTGAGCTGAAAAAAATCTCCCATCAGCCAACAACTCGGGTTTTGTTGGGTTTTTTTGCTCCTTATGGCTGTTGTAAAATATGCAGAGGCTGAAAAGTTTCTTGTCAACTTTGGGGGTGGGGGTGTTGATTACCTGTCTTGGCAAGTGAGAAGGTTGCCTCCCCCCCATCATCAGGACTTTTAAGTTAATTCAGATGTCAAATATGCATCGTTAATTGTTAGAGGTTAATGAATTAACACTTCTGTGTCACGCTGGAGATTTTTAAAGAGAAGATTTTTGAAGCGACTTGTAAGGCAACGGCTGCGTTCACTTAATTTCCATCTTTTCCAGTATTTCAGACGTTTCAATCCAGTCTAATCTCAGTTTAATTAATAATAATGATGACGATGATGATGATGTTGGAAGGGACCTTGGAGGTCATCTAGTCCAACCCCCTGCTAAGGCAGGAAACCCTATACCATTTCAGACAAATGGCTGTCCAGCCTCTTCTTAAAAACCTCCAGTGTTGGAGCATTCACTGCTTCTGGAGGCAGGTTGTTCCACTGGTTAATTGTCCTCACTGTCAGGAACTTTCTCCTTAATTCCAGGTTGCTTCTCTCCTTGGTTAGTTTCCATCCGTTGCTTCTTGTCCTGCCTTTGGGCGCTTTGGAGAATAGCTTGACTCCCTCTTCTTTGGGGCAGCCCCTGAGATACTGGAACACTGCTATCCTGTCCCCCCTCGTCCTTCTCTTCATTAAACTGGACATTCCCAATTCCAGCAACCGTTCCTCATATGTTTTAGCCTCCAGTCCCCTGATCATCTTCTTTGCTCTTCTCTGCCCTCTTTCTAGAGTCTCGACGTCTTTTTTAAATCGTGGTGACCAAAACAGGATGCCGCATTCCAAGGGTGGCCTTACCAAGGCCTTGTAAAGTGGTATTAACTCTTCACGTGATCTTGATTCTGTCCTTCTGTTAATGCAGCCTAGCACTGTGTTGTTGGCTTTTTTGGCAGCTGCAGCACACGGCTGGCTCATAACTAAGTGATGGTCCTCTCGCAGTTACTACTCTTGAGCAAGGTACCAGTTTAGCTGTCTTTAAAACTCTATTCCCTTGTGCCTGCGTAAAATCATCCTTGCTGTTTGATGCGTGTGTTAAAATCCCTATTTGCTTGCCTGCTGCCCGTAAGACTCCACTTGCAGAATCAGTCAATCGGTATAGAGGTGGAAGGGACCTTGCAGGCCTTGTACTTCAGGGGTCCCCAAGCTGTGGGCCACAGGACAGGCTAGCCACTGTGCGTGCATATGTGCGCACACCCCGTCATTTGTGCTAGTGCCACGGCCGTGGGGCGCTAAACCAGGAAGCCGTGTCACAGGGCGCAAAAATGGGCCGCCGCTGCACCTTGGGACGCGAAAATGGGGCGCCGCTGTGCCGTGGGGTGCAAAAACAGGACACCACTACACTACCAGGCACAAAACGGGACACCGCCACTCTGCAAGGCACAAAAATGGACACTGCGGCGCCACGAGGCACGGAAACGGGGCACAAAAATGGGGCACCACCACACCACCGGGCACAAAACAGGATGCTGCCACGCTGCAGGCACAAAAAATGGGCGCCGCTGTGCTGTGGCTCACGGAAACAAGGCACTGCGCCAAGCAAGAGTGGGGGGGCAGGGCTAGTGAGTATCATTTGGGTGCTACCCCCGCCCCGTTTGTGGTGCACGCATGCTCGCAGCCCCGCGCGCATGCACACACGTCAAATGCTTCCCCCTCCCTTTTCCTTGGGTCCGCCAACCGACAAAAGTTGGCGACCTCTGTTCTAGTCCAACCCCCTGCTCAAGCAAGAGACCCCATGCCGGGGGTCTTCCAACTTGGCCCTTTTATGACTGGTGGACTTCAACTCCCAGAATTCCTCAGCCAGCATGGGGGAACTATGGTCCCTTCATGACTTGTGGACTTCAACTCCCAGAATTCCTGTTTCAGCATGGTTCAGTTTGGAAACTCCCTTCCCCCTCAGCATGCTAAGTTTGTAAGCCGCCCTGAGTCTTCAGAGAAGGGCGGGATATAAATGGAATTAAAATAAAATAAATAAAAAATAAAATGGCTGGCTCAGGAATTCTGGGAGTTGAAGTCCACGAGTCATAAAAGGGCCAAGGTTGCCTACCTCTGACCTAGCCTGTACCTATACAGTTGGTTTTTCTGAGAAAAGATTTAAACGCTTGCCTTCCTTTTCCCAGCAAATGCCTGTCTCTCAACAATATTTTTCTAGCTTGGTTCATGCACTGACTGTACTGTTGAACGAAGAAGATTCAGAACGAAAAAGATGATAGATAGATAGATAGATAGATAGATAGATAGATAGATAGATAGATAGATAGATGGAGTGTATGCTTAGCCTTCCACCCCAGTGTTTCTCGGCCTGGCCAACTTTAAGCTGTGTGGACTTCAACTCCCAGAATTCCTGAGCCAGAATGGGGGAAACTATGGCCCCTTCATGACTCAGGGACTTCAACTCCCAGAATTCCTGAGCCAGCATGGGGGAAACTATGGCCCCTTCATGACTCAGGGACTTCAACTCCCAGAATTCCTGAGCCAGCATGGGGGAACTGTGGTCCCTTCATGACTCGCGGACTTCAACTCCAGAATTCCTCAGCTTGCCTGGTTGAGGAATTCTGGGAGTTGAAGTCCACAAGTCATCAAAGGGCCCAGTTGGAAGACCCCTGCTCTAAAATTATCGATAATCCCGTATGATTTTACAGGCCTTCATCCCTTTTTTTCTTTTCAGGTTACATTGTCAGTGGAGGATGGGTGTTCCAGCAGATATTCAAAACGTTTAACAAAAGTTTTATTTTGTTTGCTTGCTAAGGACCCTGAAACGAAAGTTAAGTAGGGACCCTAAAACCACAGCAACCTAGATCTGTATCTGCAGCTGTGAATTTCTTTTCTCTTTTGCTTTCATTTTTCGTAGCAAGTGAAGCAGCAAGGAAAACTCTTCATTTAGAACAAAACAGAATAACAAGAGTTGGAAGGGACCTTGGAGGCCTTCTAGTCCAACCCCCTGCTCAAGCAGGAGACCCTATGTTTGAAGACCCTGTGCCCTATGCCATTCCAGACATGTGCGCACACACACACACACACACACACAAACACACGCACGGTAGAGGATCATTTCCTTGTGTGTCCCTCTTAAGCATCTTAAATTCCTGTTCGTGGCAACTCAGGGTAGCCCTTGACTTACGACCATTCATTTACTGACCATTTGCAGTTACAACAGCAGTGAAAAAAGCGACTGAGGACAGTTTTTCACACTTACGACCGTTGCAGCATCCTGACGGACACGTGATCAAGATTCAGTCCTTTGGCAACTAGGATGTATTTAGGATGATTGCAGCGTCCCAGGATCACGTGGTCATCCATGCGTAAGTCTTCCCGGGTGGCTTCTGACAAAGGAGACTCAAGTGGGGGAGGTCAGATTTGTTTAACGGCCCCATGATTTCACTTAACAACGGGCAGCGACTTGCTTAATGACCGTGGCAAACCACTGTCTTACCTAGCAACAGAAATTTGGGCTCCCAATTATGGCCGTGAGTTGACGACAATCTGTAATTTTTAAGCCATTTTCGGAGCCGTTCCACATATACAGAAGTATTCAGAATAACAGAGGCAGAAGGGACCATGGAGGTCTTCTAGTCCACCCCCACCTGCTCAAGTAGGAGACTTTATACCACAGAGATGAAAACAAGTTTGACAGTGCCAAGAAGGCTTATGATATTTGCTTTCCAGGTAATTATTCTGAAAGGTAGAAAAAAGCAGGGCTTGGGTGAATTTAACCCTGGGATTCTGAGACAGAGGTAAACGGAAAGGGAACGAGGAAAACTGCAGAGAAACAAGTGTGACAATTCTCACGTGGTCAGAAACAAGAAAGCTTGATACTAGATCAGGCTGTTACCCAAACGAGGAACAGATGGAAACTTGTGTTTTCCTCCCCAAAGGGAATCCTGTCAAGCCCATCACATTGCGAGGAAGGGAGGAAGAGACAAAAGAAATAGGAACATAAATAGATCTCACATTTTCTGCATAGCGGTGAGTGGGGTTATTTTGTGAGGGCTTCATTGTGTTGCAACACCGAACCAACTTGTGGTCTCGGGTTCTGCAGTGTTTCGTTTGATGGCAGAATAGAATTAGAATAGAATTAGAATAGAATAGAATAGAATAGAATAGAATAGAATAGAATAGAATAGAATAGAATAGAATAGAATAGAATAGAATAGAATAGAATAGAATAGAATAGAATAGAATATATGGAATGGAATGGAATAGAATAGAATAGAATATATGGAATGGAATGGAATAGAATATATGGAATGGAATGGAATAGAAGAGAAGAGAAAATGTGGAATGGAATGGAAGAATGGAATAGAATAGAATAGAAATACAGAATAGAATAGAAATACAGAATAGAATAGAATAGAACAGAGCTGGAAGGGACCTTGGAGGTCTTCTAGTCCAACCCCCCTGCTCAAGCAGGAAGCCCTACGCCATTCCAGACAAATGGCTGTCCACTCTCTTCTTAAAGACCTCCAGTGTTGGAGTACCCACGATTTCTGGAGCCAGGTTGTTTCACTCATTAATTGTCCTCACTGTCAGGAAGTTTCTCCTTAATTCCAGGTTGCTTCTCTCCTTGATCAGTTTCCAATCATTGTTTCTTGTCCTTCACTCTGGTGCTTTGGAGAATAGCTTGACTCCCTCTTCTTTGGGGCAGCCCCTCAAATCCTGGAAGACTGCCATCATGTCTCCCCTATTTCTTCTTTCCTTTAGACTAGCCAAACCCAATTCCTGCAGCCATCCTTCATATGTTTTAGCCTCCAGGCCTTTGATCATCCTGCTTGCTCTTCTCTGAATGTTTTTCCAAACTCTCAACCTCTTTTTTGTGATAGGGTGACCAAAATTGGCTGCAGTATTCCAGGTGTGGCCTCACTGGGGTTTGATAAAGCGGTACTAACACTTTGCGTGATCTTGATTCTATGCCTCTGTTTATGCAACCCAGGATTGTATTGGCTTTTTTGGCTGTGGCCAAAGAAGACAGACGATGAGTAGATAAGCTTTCCTAGTTTGAATGATACAAGGTTTCCTGCCTGAGCAGAGAGTTGGACTAGATGATCTCCAAGGTCCCTTCCGAGTTTGTCATTTTGTTTATTCCTTGCAGAGGAAATACGTTGGATTCAAAATTTTCCAGAAATCCCGGGAACAAATACAGGTAGTCCTTGACTGAACAACCACAACCATAGCTGAGCCCAAAATTGCAGTTATTAAATGAGTTGTGCCCCATTTTTTTGCCACGGTTGCTAAGCGAATCACTACAGTCGTTAAGTGAATCAAGCGGTCGTTAAGCAAATCTGGCTTCTTTCCCCCCTGTCCCCCCTGACTTTGCTTGTCAGAAGCCAGCTGGGAAGGTCGCCAAAGGGGATCACGTGACCATTGTAAGTACCTGCCAGTTGCTGAGCTTCTGAATTTTGATCAGGTGAGCACGGGGACGCTGCAGTGGTCGTAACTGTGAGAAACGGTCAGAAGTCCCTTTTCTCAGTGCTGTAGAATTTCGAACGGTCAGTAAATGAACGGTTGTAAGCAGTGGTGGGATTCAAATAGGTGAATTTGAATGCCGCTTCTGGAAGTCTGTTCTGGGCCATGGGCAACAAAAAATTAGTGAGGAACTCTGGGGGTTGAAGTCCACAAGTCTTAAAGTTGCAAGTATGAAGACCCCTGAGATAGATAGATAGATAGATAGATAGATAGATAGATAGATAGATAGATAGATAGATTATAGAGATGGAGATAAGAGATACATAGTAGATAGATATGGAGATAGATGGATGGGTAGGTATGTAGGTAGTAGATATGGAGATAGATGATAGAGATGGAGATAAGCGATAGTGATAGATAGTAGATAGATATGGAGATAGATACAGTAGATAGATAGATAGATAGATAGATAGATAGATAGATAGATAGATAGATAGATGATAGATAGATAGATAGATGGAGATAAGAGATAGATAGTAGATAGAGATGGAGATAGAGATGGATGGATGGGTAGGTATGTAGGTAGTAGATATGGAGATAGATGATAGAGATGGAGATAAGCGATAGTGATAGATAGTAGATAGATATGGAGATAGATAGATAGATGATAGATAGATAGATAGATAGATAGATAGATAGATAGATAGATAGATAGATAGATTATAGAGATGGAGATAAGAGATAGATAGTAGATAGAGATGGAGATAGAGATGGATAAATGGGTAGGTATGTACGTAGTAGATATGGAGATGATAGAGATGGAGATAAGCGATAGTGATGGTAGATAGATATGGAGATAGACAGATAGATAGAGATGGATAGATGATAGAGATGGAGATAGAGATGGAGATAGATAGACAGATAGATAGATAATAGAGATAGAGATAGATAGGCAGGCAGGCAGTTGCTTTTTTCAGTGCCGTTGCACCTTCACATGGTCACTGAACAAATAGTTATAAGTTGAGGACTACATGCATTTGTGTATCGATCGATTAACTAACTTTACATACCGCCCATCTGACTCTTACAGCAATTCTGGGCGGCTTACAGAGTGAACTATATCTGGTTTTACCGCCAGCTTCTTGCGCTCGTGATTTGTATTTGGCCTTGAAATGGGGGCTCAAAGCATAACACTTGGTAGTTTTCGCACACCAGAAAGCTGCACAGTTCACACATGCCTCAGGAATCCTGCCCCGGAGTGAGAGATTAGGGCAGGTTTATTTCCTCTCCCCCCTTCCGCGCCAATTCCATCAGACTGAGTCAACTGTCTGTCGATGTCTCTGCCTTATAAAACACGTGGCGCTCTCTGTAAATCGGAATTTCGCAGATCCCTCAGAGTTGGATCCATCAGCTGCTGCTGCTGCTGCTGCTTCATGTACCGCCACAGTGACTCACCCGTGAATACCGTCCCTCAAAAATATTAGATCCGTGTCTAATATTGGGCATATCTTCAGCACGGGCGAAGGGGAAAAAAAAACAACAACACACCACCCGTTTCTCCGCTACTCCATTTAAAGCCAAACGGATAGATAATAAACATAATTGTCTGCGGATAAACTCATAAGTGCCAGGAACAGCGTGCCGCTGTTTCGCTCGGCACAGGATGGAATTTGGTCCGGTATGAAGCCGGCGCGATCGTTTAATTAGTTCCAGTAAGTTGGCTATTTTCATAACATCTAATTGCTCCAAAGCTGTGTTTTGAAGCAGGCCGGAGGGACACTGCTGGAATAATGCAGCTGGTGCTAATCACAACCTGCTCGGGCAAAAAAAGCAGGTTTTTTGAGTAGCGGCACGCCGAGGCTAGAAACCGGTCCTTTTGAGTCGTCTTAAGGACACGCCGGCCTGGGTTTCATTTCTCCGGTTTTATCAGGCTGTGGCATAAATTTGTCCAGGCTCCCCCCCCCCCCAAATAGCCTTTTTTTCTAAGTCAAGCCACCTATCACCTTTTAGGAAGATAGTAGTTAACTACACGTAGTCAAACCGTTCATTTAACGACCGTTCAAAGTTACAACGGCACTGAAAAAACTGACTCATGACCTTTTTTTTTTTTCTTCACACTTACGACGGTGACAGCCTCCCCCACGGTCAGGGGATCAAAATTCAGGGGGCTCATATTTACAACGCATTGAGAAAATATTCACACACACACACACACACACACACACACACACACACACACACACACCCTTCACTTTTATCAATTTTGTCAGGCTGCAGCCCGGATTCGACAGACAGTTGTTGAAAATTCTTTTTCTTTATTTTTTTTCCCCTCATTAAATCTACAGTCAGTACCCCATTGTGACAAAGTGAAAAGGTAATTTTGGAAATGTCTGTAAATTTGTTAAAAAGGGGGGGGGAACGGACAAGAGCGACTGGGGTCTGAAGACTTTTCGGGGTGCAGCGTCCCCAGGGTCACATGATCAAAATTCGGACGCTTGGCAACTGGTTCCTATTTGTGACGGTCGCCGTGTCCCGGCGTCACGTCATCCCCCTTTTGCGACCTTCGGCACAAGCCAAGTCAATGGGGTCAAGCCAGATTCATTTTACAACCGGGTTATTAACGTAACTGCAATAATAATAATAATAATAATAATAATAATAATAATAATAATAATAAATAATAATAATAATAACATCAATAATAATAATAATTAATAATAATAACATCAATAATAATAATAATAATAATAATAATTAATAATAACATCAATAATAATAATAATAATAATAATAATAATAATAATAATAATAATAATAATAATAATAAATAAAAATAAAAGTTGGAAGGGGCCATGGAGGTCATCTAGTCCAACCCTCTGCTCAGGCAGGAAACCCTATACCATTTCAGACAAATGGCTGTCCAGCCTCTTCTTAAAAACTTCCAGTGTTGGAGCATTCACAGCTTCTGGAGGCAGGTGGTTCCACTGGTTAATTGTTCTCACTGTCAGGAAATTCCTCCTTAGTTCTAAGTTGCTTCTCTCTCTGGTTAGTTTCCATCCGTTGCTTCTTGACCTGCCTTCAGGTGCTTTGGAGAATAGCTTGACTGCCTCTTCTTTGGGACAACCCCTGAGATATTGGAATACGGCTTTCATGTCCCCCCTGGTCCTTCTCTTCATTAAACTAGACATCCCCAATTCCAGCAACCGTTCCCTATATGTTTTAGCCTCCAGTCCCCCGATCATCTCTGTTGCTCTTCTCTGCCCTCTTTCTAGAGCCTCAACGTCTTTTTTACATTGTGGGGACCAAAACTAGGTGCAGTATTCCAAGTGTGGCCTTGCCAAGGCCTTGTAAAGTGGTATTAACACTTCATGTGATCTTGATTCTGCCCCTCTGTTATATGCAGGCTAGCACTGTGTTGGCTTTTTTGGCAGCTGCCGCACACTGCTGGCTCATAGTTAGGCGATGGTCCACTAGGACTCCGAGATCCACTTAAGTGATTCTCTTAATTAAGGTGGCAAGGAAGGTGGTTAGATGGGCCAAAACTCACTTAACTCTGTCTTAGCAGTGGGAATTTTGGACTCTGGTCATAAGTTGAGAGCCACCTGTCTATTTGATGTGCCTGGAGTGTCCTCTCAAACGTAGCTCTTCGCTGAGTATGAGATAACCAGCGGGTCTGCAGTAATGAATGGCCTTACGTCAGCGCATTCACCGAGGAATCTGGTTGCGTGGATGTAGCTATGTGATAACGATCACCGATTCTCAAGCTGCTGGAGAAACACGGTTGGGAAGGCTAGATTTTGTCCAAAGTACAAAGGCAATGTAATTTCTTAAACTTAGAACATTAGCCTGGTGGGAAGGAACTTGATGGAAGAAAGAGTTCTGCAAGCTGAGTAAATCCCTTTGCAAACATATTGTTCCACCTGAGTAAGACCCCTGCCTTGCTCTTCCTTATCAGGCCCTTTGATGGACAATGATTGCTCAGATAAGTTTGCAGCTGAGCAATTACTATAGAAGAAAAAGGGGTTAAAAAAAACAACAACAACCCAGCATTCAGGAAATCCAGCGTTTAGCGTCACAGCCAGTCTTCCTTTACTTCCCGCAACTCTCTTCAGGACAAACCCTGGAGCAATTTTCACATTTGCAGAGGGAACGCCGCTGTAATCTCTCCCTGGCGCTCTCTCTCTCTCTCTCTTTCAAGAATTGCTTGGATTAAAAAGCGCTGGTATCTTCGGAACATAGAAAAACCGGTGGCTGAAAAAAAATCGCCCGGCGATCCATTGGGTCTTGCCCTTCAAATGCTTTGCTTGTCGGCTTGCTTTCGTTTTACGTTTAACTTATTTATATATTATTTTTAATTTTTATGTATTTTTATTACTTTTATTTTTGTTTTACTTATTTTTATTTTTATTTTATGTGTTTTTATTTTTTTATTTTTAATATTTATCTGTGTCTGTATATCCATCTAATCTACCTCTACACCTCCGTCCGTCTATCTATCTATCTATCTATCTATCTATCTATCTATCTATCTATCTATCTACAGTTGCAAGAAAAAGTATGTGAACCCTTTGGGATTATGTGGTTTTTTGCATGAATTGGCCATAAAATGCGCTCTAAACGTCATGTAAGTCACAACAATAGAAAAACACAGTCTGCTTAAAATAATACTACACAAACATTAGTTGTTGTCATGTTTTAAATGAAGATAAGATGGAAACATTCACAGTGCAGGGTGGAAAAAGTATGTGAACCTTTGGACTTAGTAACTGGTTGACCCTCCTTTGGCAGCAATAACCTCAACCAAACGTTTCCTGTAGTTGCAGATCAGACCTGCACAACGATCTGGAGTAATTTTGGACCACTCCTCTGCACAAAACTGTTTCAGTGTAGCAATATTCTTGGGATGTCTGGTGTGAATCGCTCTCTTAAGGTCATGCCACAGCATTTCGATCGGGTCGAGGTCAGGACTCTGACTGGGCCACTCCAGAAGGCGTATTCTGTTCTGTTGAAGCCATTGTTTTGTTGAATTACTTGTATGCTTTGGGTCATTGTCCTGTTGCATCACCCATCCTCTGCGGAGCTTCAGTTGGCGGACAGATGGTCGTACGTTTTCCTGCAAAATGTCCTGATAAACTCTGGAATTCATTTTCCCATCAATGACAACAATCCGTCCAGGCCCTGAGGCAGCAAAGCAGCCCCAAACCATGATGCTTCCTCCGCCATGTTTCACAGTGGTTTTGATGTTGGTGTGCTGTGCCTTTTTTTCTCCACACATAGTGTTGTGTGTTTTTCCCAAACAACTCAATTTTGGTTTCATCTGTCCACGTTTGAAGTTTTCAAAAGAGCACCTGGATGTTCCACAGCACTACTGGCAAAATATACTGTGGACAGATGAAACCAAAATTGAGTTGTTTGGGAAAAACACACAACACTATGTGTGGAGAAAAAAAGGCACAGCACACCAACATCAAAACCTCATCCCCACTGTAAAACATGGCAGAGGGAGCATCATGGTTTGGGGCTGCTTTGCTGCCTCAGGGCCTGGACGGATTGTTGTCATTGATGGGAAAATGAATTCCAGAGTTTATCAGGACCTTTTGTCTGTATATCCATCTAATCTACCTCTACACCTCCATACGTTGGTCTGTCTGTCTGTCTGTCTGTCTGTCTGTCTCTCTGTGTCTGTCTGTCTGTCTGTCTATCTATCTATCTATCTATCTATCTATCTATCTATCTATCTATCTATCTATCTCTCTCCATCCATCCATCCATCCATCTAATCTTCCCCTATCTCTACGTCCACTCATCTCATCTCATCTCATCTCATCTCATCTCTGTCTGTCTATCTATCTATATCCATCCATCCATCCATCTAATCTTCCCCTATCTCTACGTCCACCCATCCCATCCCATCCCATCCCATCCCATCCCATCCCATCCCATCCCATCCCATCCCATCTCTGTCTGTCTGTCTGTCTGTCTGTCTGTCTGTCTGTCTATCTATCTATCTATCTATCTATCTATCTATCTATCTATCTATCTATCTATCATCTCATTTATCATCTGTCTACATCCATCCATCCACCCATCTAATCTTCCTCTATCTCTACATCCACCCATCTGTCTGTCTGTCTGTCTGTCTGTCTGTCTATCTATCTATCTATCTATCTATCTATCTATCTATCTATCTATCTATCTACCTACCTACCTACCTACCTACCTACCTACCTATCTATCTACCATCTACCTACCTACCTACCTCAGATGATGGACATGTGTTTATCCTCAATTACTGACCCACTACCTCTGCTGGAAGCTGGTTCCAAGCTTCTCCTACCTACTCTTTCCACGATCTTCTCCCTTTTAGCATGGCTCTTGAAGATCCCTCCTGTCAGTTTGAAACAGTTATGCCCTCATGCTCTTGATTTTTGCTTAATAGTGAAAATACCGCCTTCCAGAACCTTATTCAGACCCTTGAGATATTTAAAGTTCTTTTAAATATTCTTTAAATATTCTAGTTCTTTCTTTTGGCCTTTTCCTGAACAGCTGGGTGAGTTTTGAAAATGCAGACATCCTGCAGAGCTTTTTTTACCTATGGGTCAAAAGATATATCTCAGTTTCTGCCTTGCTTTGCATTCTACCCTCTAATTATTCTATTAATACTGTTGTTGCTTGTTCGAATTCTTGCAAGACATCAGATGCAGCTAGCAATTATTCTTGGATGCAGCTAACAAGTCTGTTGGCCTCCTCTGTTGAATGCCAGAAGGGTGTAATTTGTGCCAAAGTGTGTAAGTCCGTTTCAAAATGTTGGTAGTTTCAGGTTCAAGATCAGCAAATTCCTTTGCTTTTTTACTCCTCCTGGGATTTTTCCCGCTAGGATCCTACAGGCACACACACTTGTCAAAATTCTCTGCAAAAACAACACAACATGGACCTCTGAAGGTCTGTGAAATCAGGATTGGCAGCTGATCTGTTTTCTTGGAAGCTAAAAAAAATCTTCTGGCACTGAATATTGACTCGAGTATAAATGTACTTCCCGGAACAACAGAAGAGAATCCTGAAAACGTGGATTATAAGCCCGAAAATAGCATTGCCATACACTTCTTTTTCTTAGCCAAGTTAGGATATCTTATCCTGGATTATGTCTCTTTTTTATTTTTATTTTTTTAATTTTTTTTAGAAAAGGGAGTTAAATCAGCTATTTATTTGTGCGGGTACAATAATGTCTGGCGGGAAAATAAGACACGTTCCGAAATTCAGCTTCTTGGGATTTCATGTTATTGTGGGGAAAATAGGAGACAGGAGTATGGGTATTTTTGTCATCATGCGTTTTAGATCAGGGGTCTCCAAACTTGGCAACTTTAAGACTTGTGGACTTCAACTCCCAGAATTCCTCAGCCAGCATGGATGGACTTCACCTAAAATTCCTGTCAGCATGGATGGACTTCAACTCCCAGAATTCCCCAGCCATCCAGAAACAATACCCTAAGCCAGGGGTCTTAAAACGTGGCCCTTTTTATGACTTGTGGACTTCAACTCCCAGAATTCCTCAACCAATTCTGCGAGTTGGAGTCCACAAGTCATAAAAGGGCCATGTTTGAAGACCCCTGAACAACAACAACAATAACAATAATAATAACAACAACAATAACAACAACAAAACAACAACAACAACAACAACAATAATAATAATAATAATATGATGATGTTGTATTCTTGGCAAGCAATATGGAAGCAGTTCCTTCCCCTTTTCAGTCTAGCCTAGTATGGTGGGATTTCCTGTTTGTGTCTCATCCGAATCCTAACCAGTTCACACACTCCTTTGTTGTGTCAAGATCAGCCAAAATGGCTAGAGGCTACGCTTTCAAAGAGTGTTTCCTGACTTCAGTTTCCTTTCGTATAACTTAAAAAACCTTTCGCCTGCAGTGCTATTCACATTGCCTGGAGCTCCTAGCATAACCACCTTTACCAACTTCCCCCATTTAAAAAAATTTACATTATTTTTTTTTAATTTAAAAAAGCAATTCCCCTTAGCATTGCTCTGCATTTTTTTCCCCTGCCTCTTTTAATGATACCTTCCTTTCCCCTCTTTCATTAGATTTTTAGAACTAACGTTTTTATGCTACGCATATTGCACAATGTCTTTATTTTTATTTATTTATGTTTTTGTAGCGTGCGTTCTATCCTTCCCCCCCCCCCCCCCCCGTTCATGTCCTCTTTCACTTCCTCCTTCCACCAGGCATCCTGTTTCATAATTCCCATTTCTGTAGCTCCAGAGAGTTTTTCCACTTTAATTCAAGCAGCTCCCACATTAACTTACAAGGAACGGTTGCTGGAATTGGGAATGTCCAGTCTAATGAAGAGAAGGACGAGGGGGGACAGGAGAGCAGTCTTCCAGTATCTCAGGGGCTGCCCCAAAGAAGAGGCAGTCAAGCTGTTCTCCAAAGCGCCTGAAGGCAGGACAAGAAGCAACGGATGGAAACTGACCAAAGAGAGAAGCAACCTGGAACTAAGAGAGAAATTTCCTGACAGTCAAAATGATTATCCAGAGGGACAACCTGCCTCCAGAAGTTGTGAATGCTCCAACACTGGAAGTTTTTAAGAAGAGACTGGACAAACCATTTGCTAGAAATGGTATAGGGTTTCCTGCCTGAGCAGAGGGTTGGACTATATGACCTCCAAGGTCCCTTCCAACTTATTATTATTATTATTATTATTATTATTATTATTATTATTAAACAACTTTTATTCATTAAACATGAAACTCGGTCAACAGAGCACTCAAATTGACTGGCACTCATGGCTGACACGGGTTGCTGCCAGCATCCTAGGTATCAACCAGGTATCTTCTTAAAATGTAAGATGTTCCGAGTAGTGCAGTTTTTTGCTGGAGTTATTGCAGGAAGCAAAAAAAAAAACTGTGCTACTCGGAACAACAACAACAACAACATCATCATCATCATCATCATTATTATTATTATTATTATTATTATTATTATTATTATTATTATTATTATTATTATTATTATTTCCCTTATATCCAAATTCCACTCAATCTGATGGGGGATTAATCTGTCTTCTAATACTTTTTTTTTTTTACTGTTGGGCACTCTTCCTACAGTCATTCTACTTCTTCTCATGTGTACAGGGAGTCCTCGGCTTACAGCCATAACTGAACCGTGCCTAAGCAAAGCAGTTGTTAAGTGAATTTTTGCCCCATTTTACGAATTTTCTTGCCACGGTTGCTAAGTGAATCACTGCAAGTCAAGTTAGTAACACCATTGTTAAGTGAATCTGGCTTCTCCCATTTTCTTTGTCTGACAGAAGGTCGCAAAAGGGGATCACGTGACACATACACCCCCGGGACATGGCAACCGTCATAAACATGAACCACTTGCCAAATGTCTGGATTTTTATCCCCTGAACCTGGGGATGCTGCAACGGTCGTAAGCGTGAAAAACGGTCACAAGTCACTTTTTTCAGTGCTGTTGTAACTTCGAACGGACCCTAAATGAATGGTTATAAGTTGAGGACTGCCCATTTTTCACTCCCCCCCCTTTCCTCTGTCCATTTTTCCAAGATCCTGCCAAGACACTCCCCCCAAAAATTGCCCTGTCCTATGTTGAAAATAGCTCATCATCCTGGAATCCCTCCTACTTATCTCAGTCTTTCCTTAAAAGCAATAAAACCGATCTTGGTTCTAGATTGAACAGAATAGCGGAGTTGGAAGGGATCTTGGAGGTCATCTAGTCCAACCCCTTGCTCAGGCAGGAAACCCTATCCCAGGGGGTCTTCAAACTTGGCCCTTTTAAGACCTGTGGATTTCAACTCCCAGAATTCCTCAGCCAGGCACGCTGGCTGAGGAATTCTGGGAGTTGAAGTCCGCAAGTCATGAAAGGGCCATAGTTTCCCCATGCTGACTCAGGAATTCTGGGAGTTGAAGTCCACGAGTCATGAAGGGGCCATAGTTCCCCCATGCTGACTCAGGAATTCTGGGAGTTGAAGTCCACGAGTCATGAAGGGGCCAGGTTTGAAGACCCCCGCCCTATCCCATTTCAGACAAATGGCCGTCCAATCTTTTCTTAAAAACCTCCGGCGTTGGAGCACTCATGACTTCCGGAGGCAGGTCATTCCTTATAATATCCTTTATAATACAAACCAATTTTATCTGCGGGGCTTCCCCGCCCTCCCCCTCCCCCCAAAGTCATATATTTGAAGAAAACAGATTTGTGTCGGCAGATCCTTCTCCGTCGTCCCATCCTGAGCCACCGGAAGGCCTGGATTTTTTTCTCTCCCTCCATTTTCTCGTCCTGTTCGTACCACCTGTTTGTGTGGCTTCCCCCCCCCCCCTGCAGTGTCTTGATTCATAACATGGCCGTCTCCAAACCTCACGCGCTTCTCCCGTTATTACCAGTCACCGGAGCATGACGTGCATCGCTGATGTACGATTTTTTTTTTTAACTTTCATATGCATTCAAAGCGGGTCGAGATGGCCCCCGTTCATATACTTCACCACAGATATTTTAGTCCTGCCAGTCATAACCAAACCGGCGCCCTTCGCCTCCCTGGGTGCACGAACTCAGCCCCCACCTTGCTTTGTCTCTTATCGCCGCAGCATCCTCCTTTGCAGGCGTGCCGCGTGATTGCTTTTTGGCTTACGTCCGCCTCACGTGTCGATTCGTGCTCTTGAGGGTTTTGCTCCCCTCCCTTTGCAAAGTACAAAGACCTGGGGTTGGTCCAGAGAGATCTGCATCTGTTGTGGGTTTTGTCCACGAAAGCTTTGGATAGGAGAGACTCCTCCGGGGTTATTCATGGTTGAACTGCGAGGGCCCTTGGTGCTCTCTGAGCGGGGTTGTTTCCTTGCAGACGTTTTATGACCCAACTAGGTGACATCGTCAGTGCTAGGAGGGAGTGGGGTTTGCAAGGAGGAGGAGGACTGTGGGGTCCTTGGTGCTCTCTGAGCTGGGTGGTTTTCTGGCAGACATTTCCTGACCTAACTAGGTAACATCATCAGTGCTAGAAGGGAGGAGGAGGACGAGGAAGAGGAAGAAAAGGACTGTGGGGTCCTTGGTGCTCTCTGAGCTTGGTGGTTCCCTTGCAGACGTTTCATGACCCAACTAGGTAACACCATCAGTGCTAGAAGAGGAGGGGGTTATGGGGAGGAGGAGGAGGAGGAGGAGGAGGAGAACTCTGGGTCCTTGGTGCTCTCTGACCTGGGTGGTTTTCTTGAAGACATTTCATGACCCAACTAGGGAACCTCATCAGTGCTAGAAGGGAGGAGGAAGAGGAAGATTGGTGATAGAGGACATCTGTGGGGTCCCTGGTGCTCTCTGAGCTTGATGGTTCCCTTGCAGACGTTTCATGACCCAACTAGGTAACACCATCAGTGCTAGAAGAGGAGGGGGTTATGGGGAGGAGGAGGAGAACTCTGGGTCCTTGGTGCTCTCTGACCTGGGTGGTTTTCTTGAAGACATTTCATGACCCAACTAGGTAACACCACCAGTGCTAGAAGAGAAGGGGGTTGTGGAGAGGAGGAGGAGGAAATTATTTATTTATTTATTTATTTATTTATTTATTTATTTATTTATTTATTTATTTATTTATTAGATTTCTATACCAAAGGAGGAAGCTGAGCTGGGTGGTTTCCTTGCAGATGTTTCATGACCCAACTAGGGAGCATCATCAGTGCTAGAAGGGAGGGGGGTTTGAAAGGAGGAGGAGGGGGAGGAAGAGGAAGAGGATGACGACGACTGTGGGGTCCTTGGTGCGCTCTGACCTGGGTGGTTTTCTTGAAGACATTTCATGACCCAACTAGGTAACACCATCAGTGCTAGAAGAGAAGGGGTTTGTGGAGAGGCGGAGAAGGATGAGATGATGATGATGGTGGACCTTCGTGCTCTCTGAGCTTGGTGGTTTTCTTGAAGATGTTTCATTATCCAAACTAGGTAACATCATCAGTGTTAGAAAGGAAGGGGGCTTGTGGAGGAGGAGGAAGAGGATGACGACGACTGTGGGGTCCTTGGTGCTCTCTGAGCTGGGTGGTTTCCTTGCAGATGTTTCATGACCCAACTGGTGCTTCATTGATAGAGTTATTTTTAACTTCTGGATTGTTGGTCTGGTATTAATTTTGGTATTAATCTCTGCTGAACTGGGTGTGGTTTGCTGGTGCGGAGGTGTGTTTTTTCCCCCCTTTTGGGCTTTTTTTTTTAATTGCAGAGGTTGTTTACCTCTATGTGCCCGTTGATGGTCGATTTGTTTGGGTGGAGATTTTGGTGGGGGGGGGAGTGTATATTCAGATTAAAGACATGTTTGGAAGCCCCATACCTGTGGCATGAACACACGGAGTACTGTCGCAAACGCCAAACCCAACTTTTATTGCCCTAGATATGTGTGCTTTTATTGGCCATGACTGGGTACTTCTGTTAATAGTTAACTTAAAACAATAATAATAATAGTAATAACGATAACTTTATTGTCACTTTGAATGTACACCAATCGGCATACATCAAAATGAAATTTCGTTGCATACAGCTCTCAAAGGGTCACCACCTCCGATATATACTCCTTGTTCGGGGCCCGCTCAAATTTCACATTGTCCATTTTAGTCTCTAGGGAGTGAACGATGGCACACAGGACAGATGGAAATGGGGCTCCATGTGGATTAGCCCTCAAATTCGCTTGTATTCTGACAACCTCGCCTTCTTTCCTTTTTCTGATCCTGACTCTTCCACCTATTCCTTAAAGAGGCCTTGCTTCTTTTCGCCCCTGGAGCACGCTGCTGCCGCCGCCACCAACTCCTCCAAAAGCCTCTCTCTCTTCCTCTGGGCCTGCCGACAGCCTCATCCAGTTCCTTCGCTCCATAAGCTCCAGGTCCTCTCCTCCTCTGCCTCCTCTGGAAACAGCCCTGATTTGCAGTAGAATCCATCACTGGGCCAGCAGTCAGATCTTGCTGCTGGTAGAACAAATTCAAACAGCGCCGACGACTTTTAACGGTCTCACCAACTAGCAACTCGCCAGGCCAGCAAAGATTGTCGGTCGTATGTTACCTTAGTTCTACCATGTTGCTCAAACACATTAAAATCTTCCTGATCATGTGGCCTATAGCCCTTACTATCCCTCCCAAAACTATTCGCCTTCAAGAGCCAATGTAGCCGCAGCCATTCCAGGCGCCGCCATCTTAGAATGGTTAATGAGGTTGCTTGGTATAAATCCCACCAATGCGTCCTGGGGTGGCACATAAGCAGGTGTGAAAATGAAAGCCCCATCAGCCACGGACTTTCCCTTTTTAATGTCAATGTTTATCCATTCCCCTCGGTTGTTCCAAGCAAAATGTTATATATATATATATAGCAAGCGATTTTGCTTACATGGGACTTTACGGAAAGCTTTTTTTTTTCCCCTTCTGCAAGAAGCTTCGAAGATACGAAACAATATCATTTTTATTGCCGTCTGCAAATCCAGGCATTGTGTTGGGTGGCCTTGATGCTTCTCTAAAGTGTGACACATTTAAAATTCTGTTCTTTTGTCGGCCTGCTGCGGCTTTGGTCTCCATTTAAACCTGCCTTCCAGCTTGGTGGTCGTTCTTGCTACACCGTGTTGTGGTTGCAACACATCCTCTCCCTCCCCCCCCCCGCCCCCCAAACCAGGCAGAAAATTCTTTTGAGTTATATTTGCCACGACCTGGAGGGAATAAAGGCAGACCATAGTTCAGCCTAGAACTCATCAGAGAACAAGTTGTAAGTTGGGGGTGGTCATTAAGCAGGTCATGACATGACCGTGCCTGGTTTTATGACCTTTTTTGTGGTGGTTGTTAAGCAATTGCAGGGGTCATTGAGTGAACCCATTTTCCCAATGAGTGTTTTTTTGCTGGAAACCAAAAGAGTCAGACATACTGAGAGAGAGAGAGAGAGAGAGAGTGATCAATGGATGGATGGACACAGACATATAGGCAGGCGATAGATAGATAGATAGATAGATAGATAGATAGATAGATAGATAGATAGATAGATAGATGATAGATAGATAGATAGATAGATAGATAGATAGATAGATAGATAGATAGATAGAATGGATGGATGGATGGATGGATGGATGGATGGATGGATGGATGGATGTTGATCAATGGATGGACGGACACAGATACATAGGCAGGCAGATATAGGATAGAGTGGGGAAGGGAGGGATGGACAGATAGAAAATTGATAGATGATAGGTAGATGGAAGATAGATAGATAGATAGATAGATAGATAGATAGATAGATAGATAGATAATAACCAACAGATGAGAATAACCGGCAGCATCCTGGAGGGACACAGTTAAGTTGGTGGGTTTGAAAGCATGCAACTGCAAGTAGATCAATAGGTACCACTTTGGTGGGAAGGAAAACTGTGTCCCATGCGCCTTTGGCGTATATAGCCATGCTGGCCCCTGAGGTAACAGAATAACAGAGTTGGAAGGGACCTTGGAGGTCTTCTAGTCCAACCCCCAGCTCAGGCAGGAAACCCTTTACCATTTCAGACGAATGGCTGTCCAATCTCTTTAAAACTTCCAGTGTTGAGCCTCCACAACCTCTGGAGGCAGGCTGTTGCACTGATCAATCATTCACTGTCCGAAAATACCTCCATATTTCCAGATTGGATCTCCCTCCTGACAATCTCCCAGAATTCCCCAGATCTGCCTGTCTGTCCATCTGTTCCCATCCGTCCATCCATCCATCAATCAACCCATGTCTGTCTATTATCTATCTATTATCTATTCATCCATTCATCAATCAACCAGTGTCTGTCTGTCTCTATCTGTCCGTCCATCCATCCATCCATCCATCCATCCATCCATCCATCCATCAACCAGTGTCTGTCTATTATCTATCTACCTGTCTGTCTGTCTGTCTGTCTATCTATCTATCTATCTATCTATCTATCTATCTATCTATCTATCCATTCATCAATCAACCAGTCTGTCTGCCTTCTCTGTCTATCTGTCCGTCCATCCATCCATCCATCCATCCATCAGTGTCTGCCTGTCTACTATCTATCTATCTATCTATCTATCTATCTATCTATCTATCTATCTATCTATCATCTGTCTGTCTATCTATCTATCTATCTATCTATCTATCTATCTATCTATCTATCTATCTACCTACCTACCTACCTACCTACCTACCTACCTACCTACCTACCTACCTACCTACCTATCTATCTATCTATCTATCTATCTATCTATCTATCTATCTATCTATCTATCTATCTTGTCTGTCTGTCTGTCTATCCATCCATCCATCTATCTATCCATCTATCCATCCAAGCCAGCCAGCCAGCCAGTATGCCTTAAGATGGGTGGATCAGAGAATCATAAAGTTGGAAGGGGACCTTGGAGGTCTTCTAGTCCAACCCCCTGCTGGAGCAGGAGACTCTACACACCATATCAGACAGGTGTTTATCCCACCGCCTCTTACAAACCTCTATTGATGCAGCACCCACAACTTCTGGAAGGAAGCCGTTCTGCTGGTTTCAAGGTATAAATGAAAACAAATTGATCCTCCGCCTTATTCCTTTCCCGGTCCAGAAACCTTTGCAGCTGCCATCGAAGCGGCCACCGGTTGCGTCTGAGGCCCGACTCCGCCATTTTCACCGGTTCTACCCAAACGTCTCCAATTGTCTCTAAAAGAAGTTCGGAAATGGCCCGACACAGCAGCAGCCCCCCCCCCCCCCCCCGTGCCGGGCCCAGTGCAGGCTTCCGAAATTCTCCAATGTTGGTCGGTCAATTCCCGCGTCCGTTTGGAGGTGCCGAGTCCCAGGCCGAAGGGTCAAGTCTTACGGCCTGTTGTCGCCTGTTCTCTCGTTCGCAAAATAGTTGTCGAGTCTCCGGGGGGGGGGAAACGAGATGGGCTTTGTAGAGGCCGCTTAGGTTATTTTCATGCTCCATTTAATGAAAAGAATAAATTAAAGCGGGGTGGGGGGGAAGCTTTCTTCTCCTTAAATAACGGGATTAGCAAGAACGGGAGCCGGGCGTGGCGTTTGCCCGGCGTTTCCAGGATGCTGAATTGTTTTTCCCGCACGTCAAATGGGAGGGCAGCTGAGCCTCGTCGCAAACCTTGGTTTCCCCCTTAAGCGATGTTATTATGGTTATTCCCCCTTGCCGTTACCCAGGGAGGAGCTGTGGGTTCGAGGCTCTTATTATGACGGGGTGCAGCCTCCTTCCACGCTTTTGCGAGTATTTTTGTTTGCCGGCGAGGAATTCCTTGCAAAGGGGAATTCTAGAGATCCCAAACTGGATTTTTTTGGGGGGGTGGGGGGCGCATAGCTCTGTTGCTAATGTTAACTTGTTCTACTCCTTTGTGGGATGCGTTGATGCGGCTTACACGCGGGGCAGGTAGTCCTCGGCTTATGACCAGAATTGAAATTTCCGTTATTAAGGAAAGGTGGGTGTTTTATGTTGTGCCTGATTTTACAGCCTTTCTTTGTTTGGCCACGGTTGTTAAGTGAATCATGAGGTCGTTAAGGGAGCCCGGCTTCCCCCCCCCATTGGCTTTGCTTGGTGGAAGCTGGCTGGGAAGGTCACGTGACACACACACACACACTGGGATGCTGCAACCGTCTAAATACATGTCAGTTGCCAAAGTGCCCAAGTTTTGATCACATGAGCAAGGGGCATGCCGCAGCGGTCGTAAGTGCAAGGACTGGTTGTAAGTCACTTTTTCCAGTGCCGTTGTAGCTTTAATCAAAATAACAGAGTTAATCAGAAAAACAGAGTAACAGAGTGTGAACGGTCGCTAAACAAATGGTTGCAAGTCGAGGACTACCTGTAATGCATATTTGTGTGTGTGTGTGTGTGTGTGTGTGTGTGTGTGTGTGTGTGTGTGTTCCATGTTTATTCATGTGTTCGCCCTTCTGGTATTTAAAGGCTCAATATGCATCACTATCTTATAAACTAGTGTGAGGCAATAGGATAGGACCTTGATTGGGATATTGTTTATTTCTTGATTGTTAAAAAGGTAAAGGTTCCCCCGCACGTGCGTGCTAGTCGTTTCCGACTCTAGGGGCCGGTGCTCATCTCCGTTTCAAAGCCGAAGAGCCAGCGCTTGTCCGAGGACGTCTCCGTGGTCATGTGGCCGGCATGACTAGACGCCAAAGGTGCACAGAACGCTGTTACCTTCCCACCGTAGTGGTCCCTATTTTTCTACTTGCATTTTTACGTGCTTTCGAACTGCTAGGTTGGCAGAAGCTGGGATGCGTAACAGGCGCTCACTCTGCTACGCGGCACTCGGGATTCGACCCGCCAAACTGCCGACCTTCTGATCGACAAGCTCAGCGTCCTGAGCCACCACGTCTCTCGATTGATTGTTAGTCTAGTATTAATCTTGGTATTAAAGAAGAGAGAGAGAGAGAGAGACCCCGCTCCCTTCTTGCACTGATGATGTTACCTAGTTGGGTCATGAAACGTCTGCAAGTAAACCACCCAGCTCAGAGAGCACCAACGACCCCACAGTTCTCCTCCTCCTCCTCCTCCTTCTTCTCCTCCTCCTCCTCCCTCCTAGCACTGATGATGTTCCCTACTTGGGTCACGAAACGTCTGCAAGAAAGCCACCCAGCTCAGAGAGCACCAAAGTTCCCACTGTCCTCCTCCTTCTCCTCTCCTCTCCTCTCCTCTCCTCTCCTTCCTTCCTTCCTTCCTTCCTTCCTTCCTTCCTTCCTTCCTTCCTTCCTTCCTTCCTTCCTTCCTTCCTTCCTTCCCAGATGATGTTACCTAGCTGGGTCACGAAAGGTCTGCAAGAAAACCAGCCAAGCTTCTTGCATTTTGCTCGTGGAGCAAAGTGGCTTGTAAAATGTGGCGTGCGCCGAGTCGGTGCGACCTTTGAAACCTGGAACCGAACGGAAGGAAGCCAGCCCTTGGCACACCTTTGGCACGACCCGTAAAACAGCTGCCACCCCAGGCTGCTCTCAGGACTGCAGGTAGTCCTCGGACGTACGACCACAGCTGAGCCTCCAATGCCTGTTGGCAAAGCAAGCCGCTTGTTAAGTGTCTCTTGCCCCATTTGACGATTGGTCTCGCCAGGGCGGTTAAGTGTGAATCGTGGCAGTTGTTAAGTCAGCGACACGGTCGTTAAGTGAATCCGGTTCTCCCCCCCCCCCAATCGATTTTGCTTGTCAGAAGGTCACAAAAGGGGATCGCATCACACACACACACACACACACACACACACACACGGACATGGACACAGAATCCACATCACTTTGGTCCGTTTTCTCTTTTTTAACCAATTTACACACATTTCTAAAATTCTCTTTTCACTTTGTGAAAAAGAGAATCTACTGTGTGTAGATTAATGAGGAAAAAAAGTGAATTTAAAGCCCCTGAAGGCAGGAGAAGAAGCAACGGATGGAAACTAATCAAGCAGAGAAGCAACCTGGAATTAAGGAGAAACTTCCTGACAGTGAGAACAATCAACCAGTGGAACAACCTGCCACCGGAAGTTGTAGGTGCTTCATCACTGGAGGTTTTTAAGAAGAGACTGGACAAACCATTTGCCTGAAATGGCATAGGGTTTTCGGCCTGAGCAGGGGGTTGGACTAGATGACCTCCAAGGTCCCTTCCGACTCTGTTATTCTATAACAGAGAGAAGCAACCTAGAACTAGGGAGGAATTTCCTGACAGTGAGAAAAATTAACCAGTGGAACCCCCTGCCTCCAGAAGCTGTGAATGCTCCAACACGAAGTTTTTAAGAAGAGGCTGGACAGCCATTTGTCTGAAATGGCCTAGGGTTTTCTGCCTGAGCAGGGGGTTGGACTAGATGACCTCCAAGGTCCCTTCCAACTTTATTGTTGTTGTTGTTATTCCAGCACTACCTGCAAATGGGTGCGTTTTCTTGTTTATACTTCATTTTCCGGCGTGTTGCGTGTTCTGCGCACCTAGGAAATACGGTCCCAAATTCCCACCCAAAATTCCCACTGACCTTGACGAAACGTCCTCGCCAGATATTTCCCAATGATTTAAGCCATGTAAGTCGGGCTTATTCACCACGCGTCACAAAGCATATTAGAGCCTGTTTTAGCCTCAAAGGATTGTGGATCCCGTCCTCAAGAGGCGCCTAATCATACGTCTCAAGAGACACCCCCCCCCCGATAGGATGAAAGGATATAAAACTTTCCGATGAAGGACGACACGCCTTTTGCACTCCTCTTTTACATGCAAAGCTCGACACTTCTTCAGTGAATGTGAAAATCGAAATACATGAATTGGAAAGAAAGTTCAGAAAAAAAAATGGGGGGTGGAAATTCTGATTAGTTCAGTTTCGGCTTCCTGAACCAACTGTGAACAAAAGGCAATTATCGCTGAATAAACTGATGGTTGCGTCCTTTCTGAATATGGCACGGTAAGGAGAAGTGCCCATGGGGGTGTGGGTGATGGGTTATGTGTCATCAAATGGCTGTCAACTCTTAGCAGTGATAAGAGTGATGGAAATCAATTCAAGGAAATGGATATATTGGGGGGAAGTGCACCAGGCACTTGGGCCTAGTGGTGAAGGCACCAGGCGAGTAAGTGGGAGACTGGCATTAATCCCGCCTTAGGCCAATCACCAGGTGACAGTGAGTTCTAGTCCTGCCTTAGGCATGAAAGCCAACTGGGTGACTTTGGGCCAATCACCAGGAAACGGTGAGTTCTAGTCCCGCCTTAGGCATGAAAGCCAACTGGGTGACTTTGGGCCAATCACCAGGAGACGGTGAGTTCTAGTCCTGCTTTAGGCATGAAAGCCAACTGGGTGACTTTGGGCCAATCACCAGGAGATGGTGAGTTCTAGTCCTGCTTTAGGCATGAAAGCCAACTGGGGGACTTTGGGCCAGTCACCAGGAGACGGGGAGTTCTAGTCCTGCTTTAGGCATGAAAGCCAACTGGGGGACTTTGGGCCAATCACCAGGAGACGGGGAGTTCTAGTCCTGCTTTAGGCATGAAAGCCAACTGGGGGACTTTGGGCCAATCACCAGGAGACGGTGAGTTCTAGTCCTGCTTTAGGCATGAAAGCCAACTGGGTGACTTTGGGCCAATCACCAGGAGACGGTGAGTTCTAGTCCTGCTTTAGGCATGTAAGCCAGCTGCGTGACTTTGGGCCAGTCACCAGGAGACGGGGAGTTCTAGTCCTGCTTTAGGCATGAAAGCCAACTGGGTGACTTTGGGCCAGTCACCAGGAGACGGTGAGTTCTAGTCCTGCTTTAGGCATGTAAGCCAACTGGGTGACTTTGGGCCAATCACCAGGAGACGGTGAGTTCTAGTCCTGCTTTAGGCATGAAAGCCAACTGGGTGACTTTGGGCCAATC
The DNA here is from genome assembly GCA_024294585.1 of Vipera latastei. Lineage (NCBI taxonomy): Eukaryota > Metazoa > Chordata > Lepidosauria > Squamata > Viperidae > Vipera > Vipera latastei. The sequence continues at coordinate 3,268,117 of CM044357.1, forward strand.
ACCAGGAGACGGTGAGTTCTAGTCCTGCTTTAGGCATGTAAGCCAGCTGCGTGACTTTGGGCCAGTCACCAGGAGACGGGGAGTTCTAGTCCCGCCTTAGGCATGAAAGCCAACTCGGTGACCTTGGGCCAGTCACCAGGAGATGGTGAGTTCTAGTCTTACCTCAGGCATGAAAGCCAGCTGGGTGATTTGGGGCCAGTCCTCCTCTCTGAGCCAAACCCACCTCACTGGGTGGTTGTTGTGGGGAAAACTAAGAGGAGGAAGGGGCATTAGCTATGTTTTCCGCCCGCAAATTCAGACCTGGCACTGCATATTTTTCCCTGCCGCTGACCTTTCGGCACTTTTGCGTTTGGAACTGACTCGTGCATCATCAAGGGTCGAACATCCACGTGTGAAGCAATCCCGGTGAGTTGAAAACCCGGTGCAGTTGTTCAAATTCGGACGGCTGCTGGCCGCCTTCTGGGATCTGCAGATGGAAGCTGTGTGAGTCGAGTCTGTGCGGAGCCATTCTTTGTCAACTTCAGAAGAGACGTGGGCGTCAAGCTCCCAGAATTCCCCAGCCAGCGCGGTGTGAAGGAATTCCCACCGTGCGTTTTGTGGGGCTTCTTCCTAAGCCAGCCAAAAATCCCTGCTTCAGTTGTGCAGGGACAGGTAGTCCTCGACTTAACGGCCAATCGTTTGGTTGGGCGCTTGGCAACCGCATTTACGACGGTCGCGGTGTCCCCTGGGTGTGTGTCACGTGTTCCCCCTTTGCGACCTTCTGACAAGCCAGGTTAATGGGGGAGTCAGATTCCCTTAACGGCCGGGTTACTGGTTTCACAATTGCACCAAGCTCAGAGAGCATCAAGGACCCCACAGTCCTCCTCATTCCACTCCACGAACCCCCCTCCGTTCTAGCGCTGATGATGTTCCCTAGTTGGGTCATGAAACGTCTGCAAGAAAATACTTAAGCTCAGAAAGCACCAAGGATCTCAAAGTCCTCCTCCTCCTCCTCCTTTTTCCTCCTCCTCCTCTTCTTCGTCTTCTCCTCCTCCTCCTCCTTCTTTTCCTTCTCCTCCTCCTCTTTCTCTTTCTCTTTCTCCCCTCCAACCCCCTCTTCCCCCTCCTCCTCCTCCTCCTCCTCCTCCTCTTCTTCTTCTTCGTCTTCTCCTCCTTCTCTTTCTCTTTCTCTTTCTCCCCTCCAACCCCCTCTTCCCCCTCCTCCTCCTCCTCCTCCTCCTCCTCTTCTTCTTCTTCGTCTTCTCCTCCTTCTCTTTCTCTTTCTCTTTCTCCCCTCCAACCCCCTCTTCCCCCTCCTCCTCCTCCTCCTCCTCCTCCTCCTCTTCTTCTTCTTCTTCTTCTTCTTCTTCTTCTTCTTCTTCCTCCTCCTCCTCCTCCTCCTCCTCCTCCTCCTCCTCCTCCTCCTCCTCCTTGCTTCTAGCCCTGATGATGTTCCCTAGTTGGGTCATGAAATGTCTACAAGAAAAATGCCAAGCTCGGAAAGCACCAAAGACCCCGCATTCCTCCTCCTCCTCCAATCCTCCTCTCCTCCCTTCTGGCACTGATGATGTTCCCTAGTTGGGTCACGAAACGTCTGCAGGAAAACCACCCAGCTCAGAGAGCACCAAGGGCCCCACAATTGAACCTTGACTTACAGATATTCTCTTCCATCAACAATCTGCTCCCGTTGACCTTTGTTCTCAAAGCGTAGCCATACCCGGATATTTGCAGTGCACTAATCATTTGGCCATGGGACATCACTCCATATGGAATATTAGAGTATGGAATAAAACACCCATGTGTTGTTGACTTGTATCCTGCCTTTATTATGTTGATAAGCAACTCAAGATGTCAAACATATCCAACACAACCTCCTCCTCCTATTTTCCCTGTCAGGTGGGTTGGGCTGAGAGAGAGGGTCTGGCCCAAAGTCCCCCAGCTGGCTTTCATGGCTAAGGCGGGACTAGAACTCCCCGTCTCCTGGTGATTGGCCCAAAGTCCCCCAGCTGGCTTTCATGGCTAAGGCGGGACTAGAACTCCCCGTCTCCTGCTGATTGGCCCAAAGTCCCCCAGCTGGCTTTCACGCCCAAGGCGGGACTAGAACTCCCCATCTCCTGGTGATTGGCCCAAAGTCCCCCAGCTGGCTTTCATGGCTAAGGCGGGACTAGAACTCCCCGTCTCCTGCTGATTGGCCCAAAGTCCCCCAGCTGGCTTTCATGGCTAAGGCGGGACTAGAACTCCCCGTCTCCTGCTGATTGGCCCAAAGTCCCCCAGCTGGCTTTCACGCCCAAGGCGGGACTAGAACTCCCCATCTCCTGGTGATTGGCCCAAAGTCCCCCAGCTGGCTTTCATGGCTAAGGCGGGACTAGAACTCCCCGTCTCCTGCTGATTGGCCCAAAGTCCCCCAGCTGGCTTTCACGCCCAAGGCGGGACTAGAACTCCCCGTCTCCTGGTGATTGGCCCAAAGTCCCCCAGCTGGCTTTCATGGCTAAGGCGGGACTAGAACTCCCCGTCTCCTGCTGATTGGCCCAAAGTCCCCCAGCTGGCTTTCATGGCTAAGGCGGGACTAGAACTCCCCGTCTCCTGGTGATTGGCCGAAAGTCACCCATCTGGCTTTCACGCCCAAGGCGGGACTAGAACTCACTGTCTCCTGGTGATTGGCCCAAAGTCCCCCAGCTGGCTTTCACGCCCAAGGCGGGACTAGAACTCACCGTCTCCTGGTGATTGGCGCAAAGTCACCCAGCTGGCTTTCATGCCTAGGGCGGGACTAGAACTCACAAGTCTCCTGATTTTTAGTCTGGTGTCCAAACCACTAGACCAAACTCCTGAATTTGTGATGGCCATTAGGTCTGCATATTTGGCTTCAGTAGATAAGACTCTTTTTTTAGAGCTAACAGGTATGATGAATTGAGCAAAGTAAATTGTTTACAGACATGGTCACTGCCCTGTGTTTGCCAAAGCCTTTGAGTTGGAGAGTCAACAGAAACAGGTTCAACTGGCAAATCAGCCAGACGGATATTTTCCTGTCCTGGGAATCTGGAGACATTTAATTTACTGGACGTTCACAATGCTCAATCTGGGCAACCCTATAGGATTTGCACACACGTCAACTCAGAGTAGTATTAGTACTGTTGAACTTTACTTGTTTGGATATATGTTGGTAACCTGGTGACAATTGGCTAATTGGGGACACTGTTCAGGCACCTTTATGCTCCATGCTGGGTACGTTGTGATGGGGAGCAACCTTGAGAGAAGATTTTTGCAAGTGGGTTACAGGAAGAGAGAGATGCACCGTGTTTATCTTCTAGTTGGTGCTAGAATTCCACTAGAATATGAGTAAACTCCATCCCCTACTACCGGTTGCACTGATGATTTTACCTAGTCATGAAATGTCTGCAAGAAAACAACCAAGCTCAGAGAGCATCAAGGACCCCACAGCTCTCCTCCTCCTCCTTTCTTCTAGCACAGATTATGTTCCCTAGTTGGGTCACGAAACGTCTGCAAGAAAGCCACCCAGCTCAGAGAGCACTGAGGACCCCACAGTCCTCCTCCTCCTCCTCCTCCTCCTCCTCCTCCTCCTCCTCCTCCTCCTCCTCCTCCAGCACTGATGATGTTCCCTAGATGGGTCCTGAAATGTCTGCAAGAAAACCAACCAGCTCAGAGAGCACCCAGGACCCCATAGTTCTCCACCACCACCACCACCTCCTCCTCCTCCTCCTCCTCCTCCTCCTCCTCCTCCCCATTCCACTCCCTACTAGCACTGATGCTGTTGCCTAGTTTGGAAAACCACCAAGCTCGGAGAGCACCAGGGACCCCCCTCCCCGTTCTTGCCAGCCCCGTTGGACTGTTTGAGCTGGCTTTTGCTCTGCAAAGGACTGCCAGAATGCAGCCAAATTTGGCCAGAGGGATGTGGAAAAAAAACAACGTATTTTGTCTTCCCAGACGCATGAAGATGACATGAATGAAAACCTAGCGGGGCTGCTAAATCCACAGCGTGGCTTTCGTTGAGCTCAAGGGCCAAATCCTCCGTGCTCCAGGGAATCCCCTCAAAGAGCTGGAAACACATTCCAGGGCTTCTGCCTACCGAGCCCTGAGGAAATGCGTGTTTTTTTCTTTCCTCTTGTGCAGAATTTTTTTAAAAAAGTCTTTTTTACTGAAGAGCGCCTGCTTCAGAAGCGTTTCTAACAGCCCAGCTAGGAAGAGCGCAGAATTGGGTGGTGGGTGGTGGTAGCAAGCCTATTATGTTGTGTTGCAAAGGGGGTGATTATCTTGCTTATGGCCCAAATCGGCCTTGATGATGATGATGATGATGATGATGATGATGATGATGATGATGATGATGACGACGACGATTAAAATACAAATCTGCACAAAACCTTAAGCCATTTGCTTCTTCACGCTTGTGGGTTGGTTTCCGAACGTCGCGTTACCAGGCTAGGTAACAACTTCATCGGAGTTGGGGGTGTCGGTGTTCTCTTTATAAAGGCTTCAGCTGTGGGTGTGTCAAGGGAGGGTCTTGTGATGGTGTGGGTCGTAAGTATGAAAAACGGTCGTAAGTCCCCTTTTCCACTGCTGTTACAAAACTTCACGCAGTCACTAAATGAACAGTTGTAAGTCGAGGATTACCTGTATGCATTTTGGGAAGCTAGCAGAGAAAGATTGAGTGGTTTTCAAATTAGTGGGCCGTTTTGCTGTTTACTCAGTGGAGGATGCATTTGGGAAAATGCGTGTTGAGAGGCTATTAAGGGAATGGAGAGAATTGAGTAAATCTTCATCCCCTGATCAAAATTCTCTCTTTTTTTTTTGTTCAATATTTTATTAATTTTTTGTAGTCACAAATCCTTAATATTTTTTATCAGCAACATATTGCCTGAGTTCCAGTGTTTAGTTTACTAATACATGTTAAACTCCTTTCTGTCTACCTCATTTTTCTAGCCATTGCTAAAATGTACTCCATGTTCTGAACCATGGATCTTCAAACTTGGCCCTTTTATGACTTGTGGACTTCAACTCCCAGAATTCCTCAACCAGGCACACCTGTTCTAAAGTATTCTGGATCTTCTTTCTCTTTCATTTTCAGTCTGTCCATTTCTGCACAATCTAAAATTTTCTTAAATTAATCTCTTCTTCCGCTGGTAATTCTTCATCTTTCCAGTGTTGAGCAAATACAATTCTCGCTGCAGTTAATACATGTAACATTAATTATATACATTCCTTCTCATAATTTCCTACAATTATACCTAACAGAAATAATTCTGGCTTAAAATCTGCTTGTTTTTTAGTCATTTTCTCTAACCATAGATAGATAGATAGATAGATAGATAGATAGATAGATAGATAGATAGATAGATAGATAGATAGATAGACAGACAGACAGACAGACAGACAGACAGACAGACAGACACACACACGACCAAAATCTTTTGGTTTTAGGGCGTGTCCACAAAAGATTATAGTATGTGCCTGGTTTTTGTCTACATTTCCAACAGTTGCTAGACATATTTTTAAACATTTTTGCTAACCTCACAGGTGTTAAGTGCCATATGCAGAACATTTTGTGTAGGTTTTTTTTTGTAAGTCACTGCCTTGGTTATTTTAGAATTTCTTTCCCAAAGGTTTTGCCAGTTTTCTAACACTACGTTATGCCCAAAGTTTTTTGCCCATATTATCATTTTTCTTTAATTGGTTCTTCTTCCATCTTTAAACTTAACACATACTAATACAGTTTCTTAATCAATTTTTTCATCTGCTGTCAATAATACCTGGTCAAATTCTGTCTGTTCTTTGTAAAATCCAGATATTTTAACATCTTTTTCATATCTCGTTTGACCCTGATCAAAAATCTCTTATTGAACAGCAAATTAATCTTGTGTTTTTTATTTTTTTTATAAAAAAAATAGCATTAGGGTGCTAAGGTCATAGATGATTAATTCTCAGCTTGCTTCTCTACATTGGCATGGCATCTTCTTTTTGTTGGGCGTGAGAATATATTTAAGAAGTATATCTACAGGTGGTCCTCGGCTTACGACAGTTCACAGTGACCATTCCTAAGTTACAACGGCGCTGAAAAAAACTGACTTAGGACCATTTTTCACACACTTTGCAACGACGGTGGCACACCCAAGATCACGGGATTAAAAACTCGGGACGCTTGACAACGGACTCATGTTTATGACAGTGGCAGTATCTTTTCCCCCCCCCCGCCTCTGGGGTCATGTGATCCCCTTCTGACAAGCAGTTGGGGGAGCCAGATTCAATTAACAACATTCACAACAGCAGGGTTACTAACATAACCCCTGCAGTGATTCACTTAACGGTAGCAAGGAAGGTCGTGAAGTGGGGCAAAACTCACTGAACAAATGTCTCACGGAAATTTTAGGCTCAGTTGCGGTCATAGGTCGAGGACTGTCTGTATTTGTGTGCTCTGTTGTTACTTATTGGGTGTATAGACCAGGGGTAGGCAACCTTGGCTCTTTTATGACTCGTGGACTTCAACTCCCAGAATTCCTGAGCCAGCATGGGGGAATTATGGCCTCTTCATGACTTGTGGACATCAACTCCCAGAATTCCTGAGCCAGCATGGGGGAACTGTGGCCCCCCTCATGACTCGTGGACTTCAACTCCCAGAATTCCTCAGCCAGCATGGGGGAACTATGGCCTCTTCATGACTTGTGAACATCAACTCCCAGAATTCCTGAGCCACAATGGGGGAACTGTGGCCCCCCCTCATGACTTGTGGACTTCAACTCCCAGAATTCCTGAGCCAGCATGGGGGAACTATGGCCCCTTCATGACTTGTGGACTTCAACTCCCAGAATTCCTCAGCCAGCATGGGGAAACTATGACCCCTTCATGACTTGTGGACATCAACTTCCAAAATTCCTGGGCTAGCATGGCTGGCTCAGGAATTCTGGGAGTTGAAGTCCACGAGTCATAAAAGAGCCAGGGTTGTCTACTCCTGGTATAAGCCACTAAAGCCTCCTAGCATTTTCCCTGGTATGCAGAAATATTAAAACACTGATGGGATGATTAAAGTGAGGGAAATGGTACGGGCTCCTCAACTTATGGACCCACGATTGGGACTAGAATTTCCGTTGCTGAGCAAGGCAGTTGAGTCACATCTGATTCTACGACCTTTATTTTTGCCATGGTCGTAAAGGGAATCAGCCCCATGGGCTCAGATTAACACAGATTTCAATTATTCCATCGCTTCCAAAATGATTGATGGGGACATATAAGCCCATTGTACCTTCACCACTGGCCGTAATCCTAGAAAGCAGCGATTGTTACGTTTTCAGCGTGTCTTGAGTTAAAATCTCTAATTCCAAGACTTATCCACCCCCTGTAAGAACACGTTTCTTAAGATTGTGATCGTTGTGGAAACGTACATCAGAAAATGGAGTAACCGAGTTGGAGGGGACCTCAGAGGTCTTCTAGTCCAACCCCCTGCTCAGGCAGGAAACCCTATACCATTTCAGACAAATGGCTGTCCAGTCTCTTCTTTAAAAAAAAACCTCCAGTGTTGGAGCATTCACAACTTCTGGTGGCAAGCTGTTCCACTGGTTAATTGTTCTAACTGTCAGGAAGTTTCTCCTTAGTTCTAGGTTGCTTCTCTCCTTGACTAGTTTCCATCCATGGCTTCTTGTCCTGCCTTCAGGTCCTTTGGAGAATAGCTTGACCCCCAACTCTTCTTTGCTGCAACCCCTGAGATATTGGAAGATGGCTATCATGTCTCCGTTCTCTTCATTAAACTAGAGATACCCAATTCCAGCAACCGTTCCCTATACGATTTAGCCTCCAGTCTCCTAATCATCTTGGTTGCTCTTCTCTGCACTCTTTCTAGTGTCTCAAAATCTTTTTTACATCGTGGGGACCAAAACTGGATGCAGCATTCCAAATGTGGCCTTAGCAAGGCAATTAATAAAGTAATATTAACACGTCTCGTGATCTTGATTCTGTCCCTCTGTTAATGCAGCGTTAGCTTCCCTTATACAACAGAATGAAAATGTCAGAGGGGAACTACATTTCTCTATCCGCTCTTCCTTTACAGCAAATATTAAGTTTGAAGGCATGCATATAAAACAGCAGTGATGAATACATGTGTGTAATATCTAACAGATGTTTTGTGCATGTGTATGTAGGCAAGCAAGCAAGGGCCTTTTCAGGATTTTAATGAGCGTTACAGAAGGCTTTTTGTCAATGCACAATGCCCAACGTTCTCCCCAAGAACGGCTGTGAAGAAAAAAGAAAATAAAAAATAAAAAGCAGGAAAAAAATTGCTCTCTGTTTGAATTTAAACTTTTAAATCCGAAAATTCTTGACGTTGTACAAAAATGCTGTACGTCAGATTGCTCAAGAAAAGAGTAAATGTTTTAGATCAGTTATTTATATGTTTTTTTCTTTCTTTCTTTTTTCTCACCTAGCAGACGCTCTTGGGAAATCTCGCTGCTTTAAAACCTTGTTTCTCTTGATGTTTTTGTAATAAAGTTCTGATTCTTGTAAGAGGGCTCCTGAGGTTAAAAACAGCCTTGTGAATTTGTATTCTAAGGACTGTCAGTAACGCCTCTGGAAAACACACACACACACACACACACACACACACACACACACACAAACACAAACACACAGACGTAAAAACCTGGGCTGAGGTGCTTTGGTGTTGCTTCTCCTCCCCAAGTCAAGTCTTTCTTCTGAAACGAAAAAGATTGAAATGTAATTGCTAATCCAGGCTGCCGTTTAAGGAGCAAGAGTCACAATTAGTCCTCGGCTTACGACAAACAATTTGGGACCAGAATTTCCACTGCTAAACAAGACGGTGGTTGAGTTGTGGCCAATTTTGCATGGTCAATTTTTTGTGGTGGTGGTGGTGGTTATACACGAATCGCCGCAGTTGCTAAGGGGATCCTGCAATGGTTAAAAGAAATCTCGCTTCCCCCATTGACTGGCAGAGAACGTTTTTAGATTTTTTAAAAATTTGTCTCGGTTTTGGATCTCTTTAAGAAGAAGATGGCAATATGCAGCTTGGGTGTGGAGAGGAAATCCTGTTAAATTCTGTCGTGTAAAAAAAAAAATCTACGTGGTCACTTAAGAGTTGATGGCACATACGGAAACCAAGGGTCCTTAGCGCTCTCTGAGCTGGGTGGTTTTCTTGCAGACGTTTCATCACCCAACTAGATCACATCTTCAGTGCTAGAAGGGAGGGGGGATTGTTGAGGAGGAGGAAGAGGAGGAGGAGGAAGACTGTGGGGTCCTTGGTGCTCTCTGAGCTTGGTTGTTTCCTTGCAGACGTTTCATGACCCAACTAGGTAACGCCATCAGTGCTAGAAGGGAGGAGGAGGAGGAGGAGAAGGACTGTGGGGACTTTGATGCTTTCTGAGCTTGGTTGTTTTCTTGCCGATATTTCATGACCCAACTAAGGAACATCTTCAGTGCTAGAAGGGAGTGGAGTTTGCAAGGAGGAGGAGGAGGAGGAGGAGGACTGTGGGGTCCTTGTTGCTCTCTGAGCTTTGGTGGTTTCCCTGCAGACATTTCATGACCCAACTGGGTAACATCATCAGTGCTAAAATAGAGGTGGGTTGTGGAGAGGAGTAGAGGGAAGAGGAAGAGGAGGACTGTGGGGTCCTTGGTGCTCTCTGAGCTGGGTGGTTTCCTTGCAGACGTTTCATGACCCAACTAGGTAACATCATCAATGCTAGAAGGGAGTGGAGTTTGTGGAGGAGGAGGAGGAGGAGGATTGTGGGGTCCTTGTTGCTCTCTGAACTTTGATGGTTTTCTTGCAGACGTTTCATCACCCAACTAGGTAACATCTTCTAGCATGGATGATGTTACCTAGCTGGGTCAGGAAACGTCTGCAAGAAAAAAAGCTAGCTCAGAGAGCACTAAAGACCCCCACAGTCCTCTTTCTCCTCCTCCTCCTCCTCCTCCTCCTCCCTCTCCTTCTCCCCCTCCTCCTCCTCCTCCTCCACCTCCTCCTCCCTCTCCCCCTCCCCTCCCTACTTTGGGTAATGAAACTAACTGCAGGAAAACAAGCAAGATCAGAGGGCACCAAGGACCCCTCATTTCAACCCTGAGCTACAAGTATTCTCCGTTATTGGCACATAGCGTAACTGACTTTTGAGAGAAATGCACAAATGGTGTATACTTCTGGTTTTTTAAAAGCCTGTTACCCTATTTTATGTCACAGTCAGAAGTGCGCTGCAGAATTCAAGACACGATCACAAACAGACAAAAAAAATGAACTTGGCAAGTCTGCCAATGAATCTTAAGCAGCATAATCCGTTTGTTTGTGGGTTTTTTTGAAGTGTGGGTGTGGCTTATTGTAGAATAAAATAATGCTAGAGTTGGAAGGGACCTTGGAGGTCTTCTAGTCCAACCCCCTACTCAAGCAGGAGACCTTACAATATGTTAGACCAATGGCGGTCTGGTCCCTTTTTGAAAGCCTCCCACTGATGGCATTCCCTCGGTTGCTTGCCCTCAGCATTAGGAAATTTCTCCGTAGTTCCGGGTTGCTTCTCTCCTTGATTAGTTTCCAACCTTTGTTTGTTGTCTTGCATTCTGGTGCTTTGGAAAATAGATTGTCCCCCGCATTTTTCAAGGAAACCCTCAAATATTGGAACACAGCTATCATGTTCCCCCCCTCGTCCTTCTCTTCATTAAACTGGACAAACCCAATTCCTGCGACCCTTCTTTGTATGTTTTAGCCTCCAGTCCCCTGATCATCTTTGTTGCTCTTCTCTGCACTCTTGCCAGAGTCTCGACACCTTTTTTACAATGTGGTGGCCAGAATTGGATGCAATATTCACGGCGTGATCTTTACCAAAGGCTTTGTAAAGCAGTACTTAGAACTACACGTGATCTTGATTCTGTCCCTCTATTAGTGCAGCAGCCTAGGATTGTGTTGGCTTTTTTGGTGGCTGCCACACACGGCTGGCGCCTATTTAGGTGATTGTCCACTAGGACTCCAAGATCCCTCTCGCGGTTGCCGGCACTGAGCCAAGTTTCACCTAGCCCAGCGGTAGGCAACCTTGGCTCTTTTATGACTCGTGGACCTCAACTCCTAGAATTCCTGAGCCAGCCATGCTGAGGGGAAAGGGAGAGGTGTCAGAATCCATTTATATGACATTTCATAAATGTATAGGTAGAACATTGTGCTTATTCTGGGGATTCTGCCATCTCTCCGAGGGGGGGGGGGAGAGGATGGTTTACAACTGAAAAGGAAGAAGCAATAACCATAAAACCAAGGAGAGTTCCCTTTCCCACGGAAGGGCCTGACACCTAAGTAAATGATGGGAGCCTGACCAAATGGATGAGGGGAGGGGGCTGAAATGGGAACGCTTTATATAGGATTGAAATGTAACTTTGTTAGATTCCGTCTTGTATTGCCACAATCGATTCCATCCTAGTAAACATTTTCCTTTTGGACTAAACTTGCGTCCAAGAGTTCTTATTTCCTAAGATGTGGATTGAGGTGGGTCCTGACAAGAGGTTTCCAAGATGAGCCATGCTGGCTCAGGAATTCTGGGAGTTGAAGTCATGAAGGGAGCCATAGTTCCCCCCATGCTGGCTCAGGAATTCTGGGAGTTGAAGTCCGCAAGTCATGAAGGGGCCATAGTTCCCCCATGCTGGCTCAGGAATTCTGGGAGTTGAAGTCCGCACGTCAGAAAGGGGCCATAGTTCCCCCATGATGGCTCAGGAATTCTGAGAGTTGAAGTCCACGAGTCATGAAGGGGCCATATTTCCCCCATGCTGGCTCAGGAATTCTGGGAGTTGAAGTCCACAAGTCACGAAGGGGCCATAGTTCCCCCATGCTGGCTCAGGAATTCTGGGAGTTGAAGTCCACAAGTCATGAAGGGGCCAAGGTTGCCTACCCCTGACCTAACCTGTACCTATACAGTTGGTTTTTCTGGCCTAAGCGTAAAAACCTTATTTTTATCTACACTGAATTTCCGTTTGATTTGCTGGCATTTTATTGTTATGCACCTAATGACCAGTAAAGTGATAACCGCCATTCAGCTGGAGATAGGCTTTGATTTAACCTGTGGTACCGAAGTGTTCACACATGCAGCGGTGGGCAGCCTCTTCCCTACGGTATAAGCAAGGAAGATTTGAGTGCAAAATAACGCAAAGAAGGAAATAGAGGCGGGATATTAGATGATTTAGGGATGATTTAATCTTTTTTAAATTGTTTTTAACTTTTGTACTGGTTTGGTTTTAAATACCCTGTAAACCGCCCTGAGTCCTTCGGGAAAGGGCGGTATATAAAGCTAATAAAATAAAATAAATAAATAAATAAATGTGGGGGGAATCCCCAAAGCTGCGCTGAAACTTTACAGTACGATCTTTGTGGCTGTCCATTCTTTGTCTGAGCCTTGCCTTGAATGAATAATTCTAGGATCTCCTTTGGTCCATAGGTAGGCAGTGATTTCCACCGCTAGCCAGAATGTTTCTTTCCCGTTCCTTTACTAAAATCAGAACTACCAAACTTGGCCTGCAGTGTTGGAGCCTAAATGCCTAATTGGATGTTGCCTTTTTCTCCAGGCTTCTATAACCGAGATATTTAGGGGGTCCCTGGTGCTCTCTGAGCTTGGGGGTTTTCTTGGAGACGTTTCATTACCCAGCTAGGTGACATCATCAATGTTAGATGGGAGTTAGAGGAGGAGGACCACGACCATCATTGCGGGCTCCTTGGCACTGTCTGAGATGGATTATTTTCTTGCAGATGCTTCATTACCAAACTTGGTAACATCATCCATGCTAGAAGGGAGTGGGGTTTATATATTAGTGGCTTGCCCTGTGAGTGCTGAATTCTTGGTGGTCCCTTATATAGGTGGTTCCTATATAAACAGACAACAGTCCTCCTCCTCCTCCTCCTCCTCCTCCTCTTCCTCCTCTCTGCAAACCCTCCCTCCCTCCTGGCACTGATCATGTTACCTAGTTGGGTAACGAAATGTCTGCAAGTAGCTCAACTCAGAGATTAGCAACCCCTGATTTCAACCCTTAAGTATAAATATATTATCTTCTATCGGTTCAAAATATTTACGCTAGGGCAACACAAATAGAGCGGGCTCGTTTCTGGAGACAAACTTAAAAAGCCAGCCATGTACCCGAGTTTGGAGCCTGTGCATTTTCCTAATCTGGAGAGCTCTCATTAATTCACTTAATATTGATTTAGTTAGTTACATATTGGCACGGCCGCTTAAAAACTGGAGATAGGAATTGTCCTTTTGCGTGTGTGTGTGTGTGTGTGTGTGTGAAAGTGGTTTATTTCCAAACTCATCAACAGTCCCGAATCGTTGATCTGTTTTTCTCCTGAATTCATTTCTGATTTCCGTCCATCGGCGCAAATTTGCAGAGTTCGAACTGGGCTGATGTCGGGCTTTTTGTTGTTCGATCGCCTGGCTCTTCCCCGTGATTTTAACGACATTTTTTTCCCCTCTCTCGTCTTTTTTGTAGGACGTTCAGTCAGAAGAAAACGGCGATTGAGAGAGAATATGCCCAGGTAAGGAGCAGAACGTTGCGGCCGATTGTTGAAGAGTTTGCATTCTCTTTCCTGCAGATTTTTTAAATGGTTGCAAGCCGAGGATTATCTGTACTAGCAGACCAGGCTTGATCTAGAAGGTTCTTTCCTGATCTAGAAGGTTCTTTCCTGATCTAGAAGGTTCTTTCGGCCTCCACACACATCCAATTGTTCGTCTTCAACACATTTCGCTTAATTTCATTTAGTACTGTTTCATAGACTTATATACAGGGAGTCTTCGACTTATGACCATGGTTGAGCCCAAAATGTCTGTTGCTATGTGAGACAGTCATTAAGTGAGTTTTGCCCCGTTTTACGACCTTCGTTGCCCCATTTGTTAAGCGGATCCCTACTAATTGTTAAATTAGTAACACGGTTGTTAAGAGAATCTGGCTTTCCCAGTGACTTCGCTTATCAGCAGGTCGCAAAAGGGATCACACGTGACCCCGGGACAGTGCAACCGTCATAAATATGAAACAGTAGCCAAGAGTCTGAATATTGATCACGTGACCCTGGGGATGTCGCAACGGTTGTAAGGGCGAAAAATGGTAATAAATCACTATTTTTCAGTGCCGTTATAATTGTTGTGTGGTAAGTTAAGGACTACCTGTATATAACCTGCTCAGGCCTATGTACATAGTTACTTATACCACCCATTAGCTCAGGGGTCTTCAAACGTGGTCCTTTTATGACTTGTGGACTTCAACTCCCAGAATTCCTCAGCCAGGCACGCTTGCTGAGGAATTCTGGGAGTTGAAGTCCACAAGTCATAAAAGGGCCAAGTTGGAAGACCCCTGCATTAGCTGCTTAAAACCATCAGCCTTCAGTGGGTACAATATTACACGGACTCGGTTTGTAGCATAGATTATTTATCTCACATAGGCCAAGTTGAGAGGATGAGGGAAGAAAAACACACCAGAAAAAGACAAGAGGCAGGTGACTTCCAAGAAGACACATTTGCAGGAAATACAGAATATAAAATACAGAATAACAGAGTTGGGAGGGGCCCTGGAGATCTTCTAGTCCACCCCCCCCCTGCTTAGGCAGGAAACCCTAGATCATTGCAGACAAATGGCTGTCCAGTCTCTTCTTAAAAACCTCCAATGATGGAGCACCCACAACTTCTGGAGGCAGGTTGTTCCACTGGTTAATTGTCAGGAAATTTCTCCTTAGTTCCAGGTTGCTTCTCTCTTTGGTTAGTTTCCATCCGTCACTTCTTGTCCTGCCTTCCGGTGCTTTGGAGAATAGATTGAACCCCGGCTTCTTTATCCATTGCCCCTCAGATCTTGGACCATTGCTATCATGTCCCCCCTCGTCCTTCTCTTCATTAAACTAGACATCCCCAATTCCTGCAACCGTTCTTCCTATGTTTTAGCCTCCAGTCCCCTGATCATCCTTGTTGCTCTTCTCTGCACTCTTTCCAGAGTCTCGACATCTTTTTTATTTGAGGGGCTGCCACAAAGAAGAGGGGGTCACGTTGTTCTCCAGAAGGCAGGACAAGAAACAAACCAAAGAGAGAAGCAACCTAGAATTAAGGAGAAAGTGAGGACAATTAACCAGTGGAACAGCTTGCCACCAGAAATCACGGACGCTCCATCACTGGAGGTTTTCAAGAAGAGACTGGACAGTCAGTTATCTGAGGTTCTCCTGCTTGAGCGGGGGGCTGGACTAGAAGACCTCCAAGGTCCCTTCCAGCTCTATTCTATTATTATTCAAACTGGATGCAGGGTTCCACGTGTGGTCCTACCAAGGCATTATATTTGTTACCCTTTAGTGATCTACCAATATACCAGTTCTTTAAGTGAATTTTAGCTGATAATAGAGCCTTAGAAAGAAAAAAAGGTGTTTTCCTGTTGTCTGCCCACAGTATGTCTGCAGCACATTGGGTTGTTGTGTAAAAAAGAATTTGCTTTTCTGGGCAAGCCTGTTCTTCTGACAATGCTATTGTGTTTTGTTTTGTGGTTTTCCTCCTGCTCTTTAACAGACACAATTGTCATTTTTTTTCAAAATCTTTCTTTCCCTCTTTTCTTAAGGCAGGAGAAATGGACTAATTTGTTTTAGGGGGAAAAATACGTTCTAGTTTTCTAAGAAAAAAAAATGGAAAGGGTGTGTTGGAAGTCACAAATAGATTGTCAGTTTGTTTCAACCCCGGCTCAACATCTGTGAAAATCCATCATTCACGATCTCTCTCTCTCTCTCCTGTTAGACAGGAATCATAATCTGATGAAATCCGTTGGTTTAGAACAGGGGTAGGCAACCTTGGCTCTTTTATGACTCGTGGACTTCAACTCCCAGAATTCCTGAGCCAGCCATGCTGAGGGGAAAGGGAGAGGTTTCCAAGCTAAGCCATGCTGGCTCAGGAATTCTGGGAGTTGAAGTCATGAAGGAGCCATAGTTCCCCCATGCTGGCTCAGGAATTATGGGAGTTGAAGTCATGAAGGGGCCATAGTTCCCCCATGCTGGCTCAGGAATTCTGGGAGTTGAAGTCCATAAGTCATGAAGGGACCATAGTTCCCCATGCTGGCTCAGGAATTCTGGGAGTTGAAGTGCACAAGTCATGAAGGGGCCATAGTTTTCCCCATGCTGGCTCAGGAATTCTGGGAGTTGAAGTGCACAAGTCATGAAGGAGCCAAGGTTGCCTACCCCTGGTTTAGAAGGAGACTGTCAGTTTTGACCATGGATGACTATAGGTAGTCCTTGAATTGCAACCGTTGCTAAGCAAGACAGTTTTAAGTCAATCTTGCCCCATTTTACGACCTTCCTTGCCACCGTTGTTAAGCAAATCACTGCAGTTGTTAAGTTTGTAACACGGTTGTTAAGTGAATCTGGCTTCCCCGTTGACTTTGCTTGTCAGAAGGTCACAAAAGGGGATCATGTGACCTCGGGGCACTTTCGACCGTCATAAATATAGGCAGTTCTTGACTTATGACCACAATTGAGCCCAAAGTTTCTGTTGCTAAGCGAGACATTTGTTAAGTGAATCTTGCCCCATTTTACGACCTTCCTTGCCACAGTGGTTATGGGAATCACTGCAGTTGTTAAGTTAGTCACACGGTTGTTAAGTGAATCTGGCTTCCCCCATTGATTTTGCTTGTCAGAAGGTCGCCAAAGGGGATCAGATGACCTGGGCATGTTGCAACCGTCATAAATGTGAGTCAGTTGCCAAGCGTCTGAATGTTGATCACTTGACCCTGGGGATGCTGCAACGGTCGTTAAGCGTGAAAAGTGGTCACTTTTTCCAGTGCTGTTGTAACTTTTGCAGTGGTGGTGTAACTTTGGACGGTCACTTAAATGAACCGTTGTAAGTCGAGCACTACCTGTACATACCCGTTGCCAGGCATCTGAATTTTTATCACCTCGCCGCGGGGGACGCTGCAACGGTCGTTAAGCGTGAACAGTGATTGTAAGTCACTTTTTCCCCCGTTCTGTCGTAACTTTGAACAATCACCGAAGGCGCAGTCGTAAGTCCTGGATCACCTGTGCTCTGTTGTTTTGAAAGGCAGCAAGAGCTTTTGGCAGGATTTGGGATCAAAAGGATCACATTTGATCAGGTTTCTCTTTAGAAACCCATCTTTCCAGTCCTTCTGAATTTAAAATGATGGGGGAAAGGACGGCAAAGGAATTAATATTCTATATCGGTTGAGGACTAAAGTCCCTTTTGAAGCTTCTGAGTCATGCACTAAGAATTTGGATTGCTTAGCAATGCTTATTATGGGTAATAGATCCAAAACCAACACTTGTTGATCTCTCACTCTGGACCTTGTGCCTTGGCTGCCTGTAAAAATGCTAAATTATTGGGCATTTTGGAAGGAATCTTCCTGCAGCCTCAAGCCTACAGCTCAGCTGTATACACAATGGAAGAACATTGCTAAGATAAACTTGGACAAAAGGCTTGGAATATCCTGTTTTACCAGGCCGCCCGCCTTTTCTTCCAAAGAATGTCAGACAGTGGAGCTCTGACCTTAAGAAGAATTAATTTATCCCCCTCCAAAAAAAAAAAAAAGAAAGAAAAAGAAATTATTTTCCAGCTGCCCAACAAAGATTGTCTTTTTTATTATGTGGAAGATAACAATAAACCTGAAGGGGCACGTCGGCTTTGAACTTGTTATTCGAGCTATTCGTCCAGTTTTTGGTTTAAAGTTTGTTGTTGTTTTTAAATTAGATTAGATTAGATTAGGTAAAGGTAAAGGTTCCCCCGCACATGCGTGCTAGTCGTTTCCGACTCTAGGGGCCGGTGCTCATCTCCGTTTCAAAGCCAAAGAGCCAGCGCTTGTCCGAGGACGTCTCCGTGGTCATGTGGCCGGCATGACTAGACGCCAAAGGCGCACGGAAGGCTGTTACCTTCCCCCCGGAGTGGTCCCCTATTTTTCTACTTGCATTTTTACGTGCTTTCGAACTGCTAGGTTGGCAGAAGCTGGGACGAGTAAGAGGCGCTCACTCTGCTACGCGTCACTCGGGCTTCGACCCGCCAAACTGCCAACCTTCTGATCGACAAGCTCAGCGTCCTAGCCACCACGTCCCTAGATTAGATTAGATATCCTTTATTGTCATTTTTCCCCCCTGTGGGCACAACGGCACATGTTAAAAATAAAATTTAGCTGCTTGCTCTCATACATAACACATACATAACACACATTTAGAACATACTATGTACAACACATGTATAGACCTACACCCTTACCTATAAGTAACACCTAAATATTAATCACAATTAATATTTTAATGATTTTTAATCATTAGCACGGCTGGCCTTGAAAGAAATCCAGATAGTCCTCAACATACAGCCAGAGTCGAGCCCAATATTTTTGTTGCTAAGTGAGACATTTCTTAAGTGAGTTTTTCTCTCATTTTACGACCTTTTTTTTGCCACCGCTGTTAAGTGAATCACTGCAGCTGTTAAATCAGTAACACGGTTGTTAAGTGAATCTGGCTTCCCCATTGACTTTGCTCCGGAAAGTCCCAAAAGGGGATCACGTAACCCCCCTTTTGCCCCTTTAGGACCCTAAGTGTGAAAAACGGTCATAAGTCACTTTTTCCCACTGCTGTTGTAACTTTGGTGACTAAAAGCCAAGGGTTCCCCGTATCCTCAAAGAGTTTTTTTAGGAGGCAACTGGACTTCCTTGGTTTTCTTTGAAGATGTTTCGCTTCTCCTCCAAGAAGCTTCTTCGGCTCTGACTGGGTGGTGGGGAACGGAAGGATTTATACTCCTTGCAGACAGCTGGTCATTTGCATTCTTTGAGAGGGTCGTTGAGACCACTTGGAGGTTTGTCTGCGTCCTCAGGGTCACCCGAGTGGTGCAAACGGGGGATCTATCTATCTCCAGTCTACAACACAATTCGTTCAGCAGTTCCAAGAAGGCTCCACGCCCATTTGCACCACTCAGGTGACCCTGAGGACACAGGTAAGCCTCCAAGTGGCCTCAACAACCCTGTAAAAGAAGGCAAATGACCAGTTTTTCTGCAAGGAATATAAATATAAACGACATCATCCATCTCCAGTCTATAAGACAGTCCTTTCTGCAGTTCCAAGAAGGCTCCACGGGCATTTGCACCACTCAGGTGACCCTGAGGACACAGGTAAGCCTCCAGGTGGTCTCAAGGACTCTCTAAAAGGAGGCAAATGACTAGCTGCCTGCAAGGAATATAAACGACATCATCCATCTCCAGTCTATAAGACAGTCCTTTCCACAGTTCAAGAAGGCTCCACACCCATTTGCACCACTCAGGTGACCCTGAGGACACAGGTAAACCTCCAAGTGGCCTCAACGACTCTCTAAAAGGATGCAAATGACCAACTGTCTTCAAGGAATGTAAATATAAACGACACCATCCATCTCCAGTCTATAAGACAGTCCTTTCTGCAGTTCCAAGAAGGCTCCATGCCCATTTCCACCACCCAAGCGACTCTGAGGACACATATAAACCTCGAAGTGGCCTCAACGACCCTCTAAAAGGATGCAAATGACCAGCTCTCTGCAAGGAGCATAAATCCTGCCGTTCCCCACCATCCAGTCAGAGCTGAAGGTGCTTCGTTTTCAAAGAAAAAACAAATAAGTTCAGTTGCCTCCTAGAGAGAGAGAGAAAAAAAATGTACACTTGAAAACCAAATACAGCGCTAGAGGTAAAACATTTGTGTTTCCACCTTTGAATGGCCTTTTATACCTCTAATTAAAAGTCCAAAGTATAGGCTCAAGGTTTAGTTGGCTGTGCAAAAACTTTATAATGGATTTGCATTTTACACACCTGTCGCCATCTGTCTTGTTCTAGGTCAGGAGTAGGCAACCTCGGCTCTTTTATGACTCATGGACTTCAACTCCCAGAATTCCTGAGCCAGCCAAGCTGGCTCAGGAATTCTGGGAGTTGAAGTCCATGAGTCATAAAAGAGCCAAGGTTGCCTACCCCTGTTCTAGGTTCTGAAACTTTGCTCCCCCCCTCCCTTTTTTTTCTTTTCCTCCTTGTCTTTGTCCTCGAGAAAATAAAAGTAATAAAACTGGGTGAGCCCCTGAGGAATTCTGGGAGTTGAAGTCCCCAAGTCTTAAAAGTTGCCAAGTTTGGAGATCCCTGTTTTAGTTATTCTGTGATGATGAGAAGAAAGGAAACTATATATGGATTTCTTTCATTTCCCCCCCCCCCACAGGGATGGTTCTGGATTACCTCAGGGTGTTGGTATCGGGACCACAGCAATCTGTAGTAATGTCCCTTTACGGCCAGTTGGAAGCCTTAGTAGGTTGGGTAACGCCATTTTTACCAAAGAAATGTTCTTAGGTCAGGCTATTTATTTATTTTAGTCCCGCCTTTATTTAATAAATAACTCAAGTAGTGAACATACCCACTACTCTTTCCACCTCCTATTAACCCATAACAACAACATGTGAGGTGGATTGGGCCAAGAGAGGATGACTGGCCCAAAGTAATCCAGCCAGCTTCCATGCCCAAGGCGGGACTAGATCTCACCGTCTTCTGGTGATTGGCCCAACGTCACCCATCTGGCTTTCACGCCTAAGGTGGGACTAGAACTCCCCATCTCCTGGTGATTGGCCGAAAGTCACCTATGGCTTTCACGCCCAAGGCGGGACTAGAACTCCCCGTCTCCTGGTGATTGGCCCAAAGTTACCCATCTGGCTTTCACGCCTAGGGTGGGACTAGAACTCACCGTCTCCTGGTGATTGGCCCAAAGTCCCCCAGCTGACTTTCATGGCTAAGGCAGGACTAGAACTCACTGTCTCCTGGTGATTGGCCCAAAGTCACCCATCTGGCTTTCATGCCTAGGGTGGGACTAGAACTCACTGTCTCCTGGTGATTGGCCCAAAGTCACCCAGCTGGCTTTCACGCCTAGGGCGGGAGTAGAACTCACAAGACCAAACTGCTGAATTTGTGATGGCCATTAGGTCTGCATATTTGGCTTTGGTAGATAAGACTTTTTTTTTTAGAGCTAACAGGTATGATGAATTGAGCAAAGTAAATTGTTTACAGACATGGTCACTGCCCTGTGTTTGCCAAAGCCTTTGAGTTGGAGAGTCAACAGAAACAGGTTCAACTGGCAAATCAGCCAGACGGATATTTTCCTGTCCTGGGAATCTGGAGACATTTAATTTACTGGACGTTCACAATCCTCAATCTGGGCAACCCTATAGGATTTGCACACACGTCAACTCAAGAGTAGTATTAGTACTGTTGAACTTTACTTGTTTGGATATATGTTGGTAACCTGGTGACAATTGGCTAATTGGGGACACTGTTCAGCCACCTTTATGCTCCATGCTGGGTACGTTGTGATGGGGAGCAACCTTGAGAGAAGAGTTTTGCAAGTGGGTTACAGGAAGAGAGAGATGCACCCTGTTTATCTTCTAGTTGGTGCAAGAATTCCACTAAAATCACCGTCTTCTGGTGATTGGCCAAAGTCACCAGATGACTTCCATGCCCAAGGCAGGACTAGAACTCACCGTCTCTTGGTGATTGGCTGAAAGTTACCCATCTGGCTTTCACGCCTAAGGCGAGATTAGAACTCACTGTCTCCTGGTGATTGGCCTTAAGTCCCCCAGCCACCTTTCATGGCTAAGACAGAACTAGAACTCTCTGTCTCCTGGTGATTGGCTCAAAGTCACCCCAGCTGGCTTTCATGCCTAAGGCAGGACTAGAACTCACCATCGCCTGCTTTCTATCCTGGTGCATTCACCACTAGACCAAGCCGCTTATAATGTTGTAAACTTGGCATTGATTGGAAGGATTTTTTTTAATTAGCAATCCTAAATTCTTGATTGGAAAGGCTGGTCCGAGAGCATAATAAAGATACTTGATTTGAATTCTTGATTGATGAAGGCACTAGATGCCTCCGCCAGATGCCCAGGGTGGAGCGAAGGAGAATTGAACCCCATTATTTTGGGTGTTGTTTTCCCCCCCCCTCAGTTTAAGAAAGATAAGGAGTATGATCATGATTATTATTTTTTAAAAAAAGCCATTTTCCCCAGAGTGTGACTATGAAGCAATGCTTTTAGGATGCAGATGTTCAGAATGTATCCAGAGCGAAGGGAAGGGAAGAGAAAGGAAAGGAAGGGGAAGGAAAGGGAAAGAGAAAAAGGAAGGAAGGAAAAAAGGGAAGGGAAGGAGAAAGGGAAGGGAAAAAGGAAAGAAAAAAGGGACGTGAAGGGGGAAAGAAGGGAAGGGGAAGGAAAGGGAAAGGGAAAAAGGAAGGAAGGAAAAAAGGGAAGGGAAGGAGAAAGGGAAGGGAAAAAGGAAAGAAAAAAGGGAAGTGAAGGGGGAAAGAAGGGAAGGGGAAGGAAAGGGAAAGGGAAAAAGGAAGGAAGGAAAAAAGGGAAGGGAAGGAGAAAGGGAAGGGAAAAAGAAAAGAAAAAAGGGAAGTGAAGGGGGAAAGAAGGGAAGGGGAAGGAAAGGGAAAGAGAAAAAGGAAGGAAGGAAAAAAGGAAGGGAAGGAGGAAAGAAGGGAAAAAGGAAAGAAAAGGGAAGTGAAGGGGGAAAGAAGGGAAGGGGAAGGAAAGGGAAAGGGAAAAAGGAAGGAAGGAAAAAAGGGAAGGGAAGGAGAAAGGGAAGGGAAAAAGAAAAGAAAAAAGGGAAGTGAAGGGGGAAAGAAGGGAAGGGGAAGGAAAGGGAAAGAGAAAAAGGAAGGAAGGAAAAAAGGAAGGGAAGGAGGAAAGAAGGGAAAAAGGAAAGAAAAGGGAAGTGAAGGGGGAAAGAAGGGAAGGGGAAGGAAAGGGAAAGGGAAAAAGGAAGGAAGGAAAAAAGGGAAGGGAAGGAGAAAGGGAAGGGAAAAAGAAAAGAAAAAAGGGAAGTGAAGGGGGAAAGAAGGGAAGGGGAAGGAAAGGGAAAGAGAAAAAGGAAGGAAGGAAAAAAGGAAGGGAAGGAGGAAAGAAGGGAAAAAGGAAAGAAAAGGGAAGTGAAGGGGGAAAGAAGGGAAGGGGAAGGAAAGGGAAAGGGAAAAAGGAAGGAAGGAAAAAAGGGAAGGGAAGGAGAAAGGGAAGGGAAAAAGAAAAGAAAAAAGGGAAGTGAAGGGGGAAAGAAGGGAAGGGGAAGGAAAGGGAAAGGGAAAAAGGAAGGAAGGAAAAAAGGGAAGGGAAGGAGAAAGGGAAGGGAAAAAGGAAAGAAAAAAGGGACGTGAAGGGGGAAAGAAGGGAAGGGGAAGGAAAGGGAAAGGGAAAAAGGAAGGAAGGAAAAAAGGGAAGGGAAGGAGAAAGGGAAGGGAAAAAGGAAAGAAAAAAGGGAAGTGAAGGGGGAAAGAAGGGAAGGGGAAGGAAAGGGAAAGGGAAAAAGGAAGGAAGGAAAAAAGGGAAGGGAAGGAGAAAGGGAAGGGAAAAAGAAAAGAAAAAAGGGAAGTGAAGGGGGAAAGAAGGGAAGGGGAAGGAAAGGGAAAGAGAAAAAGGAAGGAAGGAAAAAAGGAAGGGAAGGAGGAAAGAAGGGAAAAAGGAAAGAAAAGGGAAGTGAAGGGGGAAAGAAGGGAAGGGGAAGGAAAGGGAAAGGGAAAAAGGAAGGAAGGAAAAAAGGGAAGGGAAGGAGAAAGGGAAGGGAAAAAGAAAAGAAAAAAGGGAAGTGAAGGGGGAAAGAAGGGAAGGGGAAGGAAAGGGAAAGAGAAAAAGGAAGGAAGGAAAAAAGGAAGGGAAGGAGGAAAGAAGGGAAAAAGGAAAGAAAAGGGAAGTGAAGGGGGAAAGAAGGGAAGGGGAAGGAAAGGGAAAGGGAAAAAGGAAGGAAGGAAAAAAGGGAAGGGAAGGAGAAAGGGAAGGGAAAAAGAAAAGAAAAAAGGGAAGTGAAGGGGGAAAGAAGGGAAGGGGAAGGAAAGGGAAAGAGAAAAAGGAAGGAAGGAAAAAAGGAAGGGAAGGAGGAAAGAAGGGAAAAAGGAAAGAAAAGGGAAGTGAAGGGGGAAAGAAGGGAAGGGGAAGGAAAGGGAAAGGGAAAAAGGAAGGAAGGAAAAAAGGGAAGGGAAGGAGAAAGGGAAGGGAAAAAGAAAAGAAAAAAGGGAAGTGAAGGGGGAAAGAAGGGAAGGGGAAGGAAAGGGAAAGAGAAAAAGGAAGGAAGGAAAAAAGGAAGGGAAGGAGGAAAGAAGGGAAAAAGGAAAGAAAAGGGAAGTGAAGGGGGAAAGAAGGGAAGGGGAAGGAAAGGGAAAGAGAAAAAGGAAGGAAGGAAAAAAGGGAAGGGAAGGAGAAAGGGAAGGGAAGGGGGAAAGAAGGAAAGGGAGAGAGGAGAAGGAAGTAGAAAAAGGAAGGGGGAAGGGAAAAGGGAAGGAGAAAGGGAAGGTAAAAAGGAAATGGGGGGAAGGGAAAGGACAGGACAGGGAAGGGAAAGGAAAGTTTCCATGCAATCTATGTAAATTACGATCCGATCTCTACGGCCCTGGATGTACAGTAGCCAGCTTGTTTTCGCGGCAGGCAGGCCGATGAAAGGCCTTCTGTCCACCCTCTCTGCCCACAGACTTTCCCGAGAAAGGAAAAGGGGAAAGGACGGAAGTGTAAGCCCGGCCAAGGGAGCTCGCGAAGCCCACCCAGCCCGGGCCCAGATGCCAAGGGTAGGAAAAGAGGTAGCAGCAGCAGCAAAAAAAAAATATGCATATATTTCTTTCTTTCTCACCATTTTTGAACAGCCCGTCTCAAAAGAGGGTCTCTGGGCAACGTATAATAAAATGTTTTTTTTAAAGTATAAAAACAGTATATAGAAAAGCTAAAGGTTGAGGACAGAGGTGCCCAATCTTGGCTACTTTATGACTTGTGGACTTCAACTCCCAGAATTCCCCAGCCAGCATGGCTGGCTGGGGAATTCTGGGAGCTGAAGTCCACAGGGTCTTAAAATTGCCATATTTGGACACTCCTGATCAAAGTGCTGGGGTTTGCTCTCTTTTTATATACTCTTGACGTTTGATAAGAGTGTCCTTCGTTACTGTTTGATTATTTATTTGTTCATTCATTTATTTATCACGCTTGTATTACACACACACACACACACACACACACACACACCACTGACGTAACTTTGCGGTATTGTTTTCTTCTTGATTGCTAGTCCGGTGCGAATGTCGATTGCTGGTGAGAAGTGGGGGGCGTGTTGGTCTTTTTGTTTCATTTTGGGTTTTTTTTTTTGATTGTCTCTTTTGAGGTATGTAGATGTTGTGTATCTGTATGTGCCACGTATACAGTGTCCTGCCCTGTCAGTGCTGGTGGGACTGTTCTTGGTTGTTCCTTGTTTCAGTTGTTGTTTATAAGAACACTCCCGCCAACACAGACAGAGCAGACTACTTGTAGATAAACAGCAGCAAACCCCACTCCCTTCTGGCCCTGATGATGTTCCCTAGTTGGGTCATGAAACGTCTGCAAGAAAGCCTCCAAGCTCAGAGAGCACCAAGGACCCCACAGTTCTCCTCCTCCTCCTCCTCTCCACAATCTCCACTCCCTTCTGGCACTGCTCGAGCTACCTAGTTGGTTCATGAAACGTCTGCAAGAGAACACCAAGGACCCCACAGTCCTCCTCCTCTTTCTCCTCCTCCTCCTCTTCTTCTTCTCCACAATCTCCACTCCCTTCTGGCATTGATGATGTTACCTAGTTGGGTCATGAAACGTCTGCAAGAAAACTGCCAAGAGAACACCAAGGACCCCCCAGTCGTTGTCCTCCTCCTCCTCCTCCATCTCCACTACCTTCTGGCATTGTTGATGTTACCTAGTTGGGTCATGAAACATCTGCAAGAGAACACCAAGGACCCCACAGTCCTCCTCCTCCTCCTCCATCTCCACTCCCTTCTGGCATTGATGATGTTGGGTAATGAAACGTCTGCAAGAAAACAGCCAAGAGAACACCAAGGACCCCACAGTCCTCCTCCTCCTCCTCCTCCTCCATCTCCACTCCCTTCTGGCATTGATGATGTTGGGTAATGAAATGTCTGCAAGAAAACAGCCAAGAGAACACCAAGGACCCCACAGTCGTCGTCCTCCTCCTCCTCCTCCTCCTCTCCACAGCGTCCCATTCCCTTCTACAACTGATGATGTTCCCTAGTTGGGTCGTGAAACATCTGCAAGAAAACAGCCAAGAGAACACCAAGGACCCCAAAGTCGTTGTCATCGTCGTTGTCGTCGTCCTCCTCCTCCTCTCCACAATCTCCACTCCCTTCTGGCACTGCTCAAGCTACCTAGTTGGTTCATGAAACGTCTGCAAGAGAACACCAAGGACCCCACAGTCCTCCTCCTCTTCCTCCTCCTACTCCTCTTCTCCACAATCTCCACTCCCTTCTGGCATTGATGATGTTACCTAGTTGGGTCATGAAATGTCTGGAAGATAACTGCCAAGCTCAGAGAGCATCGAGGATTCCTTAGTCTTTCTCCTCCTCCTCCTCCTCCTCCTCCTCCTCCTCAGTCCTCACTCCCTTCTACCACTGATGATGTTACCTAGTTGGGTCATGAAACGTCTGCAAGGAAACCACCCAGCTCAGAGGAGCACCAAGCTCCTCACGATTTGCTCCGTCGCGATAGCACACCCCAGGTTTTGCAGAGTGGAACACTGTCCTTCCGTCTTTAGGAAAGAATTACCCTCTGCAGCTGCTGCTTCTTTTTTTTTTTAAAAAAAAATCCTTTTTTGTAAAGATCTGAATTACGTGTTCTCAGATGGCCCAGTAGAATCCCGCCCCTAAACCGCCTCCGGCTCTGAAGAAGTCTAAACCGTCGGCACACGAGCATACAAAGTAGAATAAACCCTGCCGGCGTGGGAGTTCTAAGAGTTTTCTGTGGTTTGCGTAATCACTGCGGACATACAGGTGGCCCAGTTCATTGAGTGATCAATTGAAGCTGCAGCGGCACTGGGAAAAAAGGCAACTTGTGATCCTGTTTCGCAGCGACGGCCTTTGCAGCATCCCCAGGATCCAACGTGATCAGAATTTGGCCACTGACTCACATTTATGACGGTGGCCGAGCCTCCCGGGAGTCACGGCGATCCCGTTTTTGTGACCTCCCAGCAAACAAAAGTCCACGGGGAAGCCAGATTCACTTAATAACCGTTTTGCTCACTCCTTAACCAAGGCAAGCCCGTTCACTTAACAGCCGTGGCAAGAAAGGTTGCCAAATGGGGCAAAATTTGGTGAACCGCTCTTTTCACTTTGCCACGGAAACTTTGGGCACGAGCCTGCCTGTAATGGAACTTCTCGTGCAGCCATTAGAACGGCAGTCACCCTTTTTTATTTATTGTTTTTATAAAATTTAATTTTTTTAGGACAGAGGCCTCTTGTTTCCTGGCCACAGGGTGCATTTAAACAGAAGCATTATATATATATATATATAAAAAGTGTGTTGTGGACAAGGTGGTGGACTGTTACGCTTAATTAGCATCGGGAGTGACTACAAAATACCCTAATTTGGAAGATCTGCTGATTATCCCTCGATAAGAATCAACTCCCCTGAAGGGAGATTTCAATGAGCCGGTTAAACTCCTTATATATCATGGTTTGAGGAGCTGATAAGGAGGCAGAGCATTTGCGTATGCTGAATGACCATGTGGGGTGAGAATTTTTCTTATGCTGCTATTGACAAACCCTGGAGCAGTAAAGAGACGGTGGTTAGGGGCAAAATTAACCCAGCTTCTGGCTTTAGGCAGTTCTAAAGATCGTCTTTGTTTGCAAATTCATCTGCCAAAAATTGCCAGAAATTAGAAATGTTGCATTTTATTATTTATTCCTCCTCCTCCTCCTCCTCCTTCTCTTCCTTCTCCTTCTCCTTTTTCCTATTATTCTTATTCTTATTCTATTCTTATTCTGTTATTATTCTATTATTCTATTATTCTGTTCTTATTCTGTTCTATTATTATTATTATTATTATAAAACCTTTATTCATAAAACATGAAAGTCAGTCAACTGAACACTCAGAAATAATAATAATAATAATAATAATAATTATTATTATTATTATTATTATTATTATTATTATTATTATTATTATTATTATTATTTATCATAAGGTCAGCCAGATGATCAGACCAGATTTGGCATTTTTGTCTATAAGTCCTTACCAAGGACCTGGGATAGGCAGATGTGGATGCTTGATGGGGTTACAGATATTGTCGCAGGGTGGATGCCGTTCCTAGTAAGGCCGCCTTTGGCAACTGACTGATGGCAATTTTGTCGGTGTCCAAGGGATGCTCCAGATGTTTTGGGATTGTAGCCAAGGCGCCTCTCACTACCGATACAACCTTTGCTTTCTTTCCCGGCAGTTGTTCTATTTCTATTTTCAGCTCTTTGCATCTTTGATTTCTTTTCCCCCAAAACTGCATTGATCCTTTGTTCATGACCCTTGGAATGGTGAAATGCCCAATTTAGGTAAAACAATGAAAATCAAGCATGTGTTCCCCACCTAGGCCTAGTCTGCGGTGTGCTGGTGAAGATACCGCTCTAAGACTAGAGAGATGTGAGTTCGAATTCCCCGGTTGGCTTTTGGACAGTCACTCTCCCTCAAGCTTGCTAAAAGGCGAGACCCCTGAAGGCAGTGGCATAATTGAACAAAATAAATTGGTCCATGGAGTCGGGGGCTGGGGGGGGGGGGTCCAGCGAGAATGCTCCTATTTTGCCTTGATCGTTCAGCCTTCGTTCTGGTCATGCCATTCACAAATAGTTTTAGCAGGTTAAGCAAATTGCTGAAGACCATGTGAAATGTTAATACCACTTTATAATGCCTTGCTAAGACCCCCACCTGGACTATTGCATCCAGTTTTGGTTACCGCAATGTAAAAAAAAAAAGATGTTGGGACTCTGGAAAGAGTGCAGAGAAGAGCAACAAAGAGGATCAGGGGACTGGAGGCTAAAACATATGAAGAACAATTGCAGGAATTCAGTCTTTCTAGTTTAATGAAGAGAAGGACGAGGGGGGACAGGATTAGCAGCCTTCCAACATCTCAGGGGCTGCCCCAAAGAAGAGGGAGTCAAGCTATTCTCCAAAGCGCCTGAAGGCAGGACAAGAAGCAACGGATGGAAACTAGTCAAGGAGAGAAGCAACCTGGAAATAAGGAGAAATTTCCTGAAAGTGGGAACAATTGATCTGTGGAATTACTTGCCTCCAGAAGTTGTGGGTGCTCCATCACTGGAGGCATTTAAAAAAAAAGACTGGACAGCCATTTGTCTGGAATGGTATAGGGCTGGGGTAGGCAACCTTGGCTCTTTTATGACTCGTGGACTTCAACTCCCAGAATTCCTGAGCCAGCTATGCTGGCTCAGGAATTCTGGGAGTTGAAGTCCACAAGTCATAAAAGAGCCAAGGTTGCCCACCCCTGGTATACAGTCTCCTGCTTGAGCAGGGGGTTGGACTAGAAGACCTCCAAGGTCCCTTCCAACTCTTGTTATTCTGTTTTGTTCTAAATGAAGAGTTTTCCTTGCTGCTTCACTTGCTACGAAAAATAAAAGCAAAAGAGAAAAGAAATTCACAGCTGCAGATACAGATCTAGGTTGCTGTGGTTTTAGGGTCCCTACTTAACTTTCGTTTTAGGGTCCTTAGCAAGCAAACAAAATAAAACCTTTGTAAACGTTTTGAATATCTGCTGGAACACCCATCCTCCACTGACAATGTAACCTGAAAAGAAAAAACGGGATGAAGGCCTGTAAAATCATATGGGATTATCAATAATTTTAGAGCAGGGGTCTTCCAACTGGGCCCTTTGATGACTTGTGGACTTCAACTCCCAGAATTCCTCATCCAGCATGGGGGAAACTTTGGTCTCTTCATGACTTGCGGACTTCAACTCCCAAGATTCCTGAGCCAGCATGGGGGAAACTTTGGCCCCTTCATGACTTGTGGACTTCAACTCCCAGAATTCCTCATCCAGCATGGGGGAAACTTTGGCCCCTTCATGACTTGCGGACTTCAACTCCCAGAATTCCTGAGCCAGCATGGGGGAACTATGACCCCTTCATGACTTGCGGACTTCAACTCCCAGGATTCCTGAGCCAGCATGGGGGAACTATGACCCCTTCATGACTTGCAGACTTCAACTCCCACAATTCCTCATCCAGCATGGGGGAAACTTTGGTCTCTTCATGACTTGCGGACTTCAACTCCCAAGATTCCTGAGCCAGCATGGGGGAACTATGGCCCCTTCATGACTTGTGGACTTCAACTCCCATAATTCCTCATCCAGCATGGGGGAAACTTTGGCCCCTTCATGACTTGTGGACTTCAACTCCCAGAATTCCTCATCCAGCATGGGGGAAACTTTGGCCCCTTCATGACTTGCGGACTTCAACTCCCAGAATTCCTGAGCCAGCATGGGGGAACTATGACCCCTTCATGACTTGCGGACTTCAACTCCCAGAATTCCTCAGCCACCATGGGGGAACTATGGCCCCTTCATGACTTGCGGACTTCAACTTCCAGAAATCCTCAGTCAGGCACACTGGCTGAGGAATTCTGGGACTTGAAGTCCATAAGTCATTAAAGGGCCACGTTTGAAGACCCCTGGTTTAGAGGCTTTCCTCAGTTTTTCATCAGCACAGGTTGTCCTCGACTTGCAGTCACAAACGGGACCAGGATTTCTGTGGCTAAGCGAGGTTGTTGTTAATGAATCATGCTGGATTTTACAACCTTTTGGCCACAGTTGTTAAACGAAACGCTGCAGTTGTTCAGTGAAACAGGCGGTCATTAAGTGCATCCCTCTTCCTCCATTGACTTTGCATGTCAGATGCCGACTGGGAAGGTCACAAATGGCGGGTCATGTGACCCCGGGATGCTGCAACCATCATAAACGCAGGCCGGTTCCCAAGCAACCAAATTTCGATCACGTGACCGTGGGGATGCTGCCACCGTCATAAGCGCGAGGATCGGTTGTGAGGAGGGCATATTTGTCCCTTTTGCGAAAGCCAGATTGTTGTCTGTGAGGTTTCAGCTGAGGGATTTTGCCCCAGACTATTTTCCCATCCCATAATATCGCTGCAATGTTTCCTTGCTGCTTATTCTTTTCAGGCTGTTGCTTTGTTATAGCTGTAGGCCAGGGGTCTTCAAACTTGGCCCTTTTATGACTTGTGGACTTCAACTCCCAGAATTCCTCAGCCAGCAAAGCTGGCTGAGGAATTCTAGGAGTTGAAGTCCACAAGTCATAAAAGGGCCAAGTTTGAAGACCCCTGCTGTAGGCTGTCTGTTTTTTTTTTAATTTTATTTTTTTCTTTTAACTTTGATTTTAATGATAAGTATTAAGGCACAAATTAAATTATTAAGGTTCCTCCTCCTAACCAAATATTATCCCAGAGGCCGTGTTCTTCAGTGTTTATTCATCCTAGCTGGTCTCAGGTCGATACATGTACGGGCAGTCCTCAACGTACGACCACAGCTGAGCTACAAAATTTCTGTGGCTAAGTGAGACATTTGCTAAGCGCGTGGGCCCCGTTTTTATGGCCTTTCTTGCGACGAGTTGTGAGGTAAATCATTGTAGTTTTTTAATTTGTCAACTGCGGTTGTTAGGAACCTGGTTGTTAAATGAGTCTGGCTTCCCCTCCCTTACCCCCCCGATGCAAAAGAGGATCACGTAACCCCGGGACACTGTAACCGTCATAAATACGAATCAGTTGCCAGATGTCTGAATTTTTCATCACGCGACGATGGGGATGGTGCAAGCGGTCTTTTAAGTGTGGAAAACCGTCATAAGTCACTTTTTCCAGTGCCCTTTTAACTTCGGTCACTAAACGAAGCGTTGTAAGTGGAGGACTGCCTGTCGTTTGATGGATAAAAGGTAGTGTTTTTTTTAAAGGATTTTGTTAATTTTCTATTGTTACAATTGGTTAGGGCTTAATGTTGTCTGGGTTGGTTTTTTTTGCTTCGTAATCAAAGTTAAGTTCTTACTCTCTGTCTCGTTTTTCCAGCCATTGATAAAATAAGTTCCATGTTTGAAAGTATCCTGAGTCTTTTTATTCTTTGATTCTCAATGTAAACCTGTCCATTTCAGCACAGTCCCGTTATTTTCTTGATTATCGCTTCATCTAATGGTGTTATCTCATTTTTCCAGTGCTGAGCAAATGCAATCCTTGCTGCTGTTGATGATGATGACGATGATAATAATGATGATGATGTTGGGAGGGACCTTGGAGGTCATCAAGTCCAACCCCCTGCTCAAGCAGGACACCTATACCATTTCAGACAAATGGCTGTCCGGTCTCTTCTTGAAAACCTCCAGTGTTGGAGGATTCACAGCTTCTGGAGGCAAGGAGTTCCACTGGTTAACTTCTCACTGTCAAGAAGTTTCTCCTTATTTCTAGGTTGCTTCTCTCCTTGGTTAGTTTCCATCCGTTGCTTCTTGTCCTGCCTTCGGGCGCTTTGGAGAATAGCTTGACTGCCTCTTCTTTGGGGCAGCCCCTGAGATACTGGAACGCTGCTCTCCTGTCCCCCCTCGTCCTTCTCTTCATTAAACTGGACATTCCCAATTCCAGCAACCGCGTTCCTTATATGTTTTAGCCTCCAGTCCCCCGATCATCTTTGTTGCTCTTCTCTGTACTCTTTCTAGAGTCTCGACATCTTTTTTACATCATGGTGACCAAAACTGGATGCAGTATTCCAGGTGTGGCCTTACCAAGGCATTGTAAAGTGGTATTAGTACTTCACTTGATCTTGATTCTATCCCTCTGTTAATGCAGCCTAGCACCGTGTTGGCTTTTTTGGCAGCTGCAGCACATTCATAGATGTAATGTTACCTGTCCTTTGATGGATAAAAGGAGGTTTTTGAATGCATGTCAGTCTGTAAATCTGGAATAATGGTCCTTCAAGAAAAGGTTTTTCTCTCCTGGAGCAGAGTCGGTCCTGCCTCAGGCAGGGAAAAATAAACTTCCCAGCCCTGTCCATCCATCAAAGCCGCCTTGACATCTCGCTGAGATCCAGAGAGATTCCCTTCGGCTGAATCGGCTCTCTCCATTCAAAAATCACTCCGTGGCAGCCACGCCAGCCAGCCGCCTAAACGAAATTTGCTTAATGGCTCTTGGAAATGGTAACCTCGTTACCGGGAGGGAATTGAACGCGGGTAGACTTTAATTAAATATCAGATTGGACACCAGCCCAGAAGCATCACTCGGGCGAAAAAGAGATATGTGTGTGTGTGTGTGTGTGTGTGCGCGCACGCGCGCGCACAAACGAGGAGAATCCCAAATTTTTACCCCTTTGTGCCGGCTGTGGGATAGGTATTTTTTGTCGTTCTGGCAAGAGAGTCTGTGCGCCGTGCTGTTTAAGCTTGCCCTGGACTTGGAAGTTTTCCTCCTTTGCCCTCCCACACAAATCACAAAAAGACAACAATTGTAGGCTGCATTCATAGAGGGGTTAGTATCCATGGGGAAGTGGCAGTAACAGAGAGTCCTCGGATTACGACCACGTTGGAACCCGAAATTTCTGGGGCTAAGCGAGACAGTTGTGTGAGTTTTGCCCCTATTTTGCGACCTTTCTTGCCACAGTTGTTAAGTGAATCACTGCACTTGTTAAGTTAGTAACACGGTTGTTAAGTGAATCTTGTCCGTTGACTTTTGCTTGTCAGAAGGTCGCCAAAGGGGATCACATGACCCCCGGGACACTGCGACCATCATAAATAGGAGCCAGGTTGCCAAGTGTCTGAATTTTGGCCATGGGGATGCCGCCATGTTCATAAAAGTGGAAAACGGCGATAACTCACTTTTCCCCCCGTGCTATTATATCTTCGAACAGCCACTAAATGAATGATTGTGAGCCGAGGGCTGCCTAAAAATACCCCAGCTGAGCACGTGACCTGAGATAGATAGATTTTCCTGCAGAAATCAATGTCTCAATGAGGCCATTTGATAGATCGCCCTGTGGATTTTGATTTGCTTGCAAAACCTCAAGACAGTGAAAGGTGGACAGCAGGCCCCAGGATTGATTTCAGGCCAGGTAAATGGGCAGTTTAGATATTAACATGTAAAATGTCAGCACTCAAAGCAGCTCTCTCTAGGTCAGGGGTGGGCATCCTTAGAATAGAATAGAGTAGAGTAGAGTAGAAATAAGAATAGAATGGAATGGAATAAGTTAATAGAATATAGAATAGAATGGAATGGAATGGAATAAGTTAATAGAATATAGAATAGAATATTAGAATGGAATGGAATGGAATAAGTTAATAGAATATAGAATAGAATATTAGAATGGAATGGAATGGAATAAGTTAATAGAATATAGAATAGAATATTAGAATGGAATGGAATGGAATAAGTTAATAGAATATAGAATAGAATATTAGAATGGAATGGAATGGAATAAGTTAATAGAATATAGAATAGAATATTAGAATGGAATGGAATGGAATAAGTTAATAGAATATAGAATAGAATATTAGAATAGAATGGAATGGAATAAGTTAATAGAATATAGAATAGAATGTTAGAATAGAATGGAATGGAATAAGTTAATAGAATATAGAATAGAATATTAGAATAGAATGGAATGGAATAAGTTAATAGAATATAGAATAGAATATTAGAATGGAATGGAATGGAATAAGTTAATAGAATATAGAATAGAATATTAGAATGGAATGGTATGGAATAAGTTAATAGAATATAGAATAGAATATTAGAATGGAATGGAATGGAATAAGTTAATAGAATATAGAATAGAATATTAGAATGGAATGGAATGGAATAAGTTAATAGAATATAGAATAGAATATTAGAATGGAATGGAATGGAATAAGTTAATAGAATATAGAATAGAATATTAGAATGGAATGGAATGGAATAAGTTAATAGAATATAGAATAGAATATTAGAATGGAATGGAATAAGTTAATACAATATAGAATGGAATGGAATAAGTTAATAGAATATAGAATGGGATGGGATGGAAGAGAGGAGAGGAGAGGAGAAATAAGGAATAGGATAGGATAGGATAGGATAGGATAGAAATAAGAATAGAATAGACGCTGGCTGAGGAATTCTGGGAGTTGAAGTCCACGAGTCATAAAAGGGCCAAGTTGGAAGACCCCCCCCCCTGCCTTACTGCAACAGAGGGAGTCTGTTGCAGACACTTGTTTCTCTCCCTCCCCTTCCCCACACTTCTCTTTTGCCCTTTCCCTTTCCCTACTCCTTGGGTATTTTCATCTTTTACATTATAAACGAACGGAACGATAAAAACAAGCAAACACGAGTCGGCTCCCAAGCGCCTGCCTTTCGATCACGTGACCACGGGGCGTGTGTCACGTGATCCAAACGCAGAAGCTTGGGAGATGACTGGTGTTTTGATTTATTTTGTTTTATTTTTATCGTTTCATTCACGGGGGAGTTTGCAACGGCGGTCAGTGTGAAAAACGGTCCCGGATCCCTTTTTTTTTTTTTTTTTTCTCCAGTGATGTTGTAACTTCGAACAGTCACTCAAATGAATTGCTGTAAATCGAGGACTTGCCTGCACGATAGAAATAGCGTGAGAAATATAACCAAGTCTTTAGTTGGTAAAACTCTGAAATGTATTTCACCAGACTTGAAAAACAAATAGCATTTTCCCTCCTCGCAGAAAAAAAAAAAGGATCCAGTTAAAACCGGGATTTAACTTCCCTTGGATGGAATCTCCTGCTTTGTAACTCTTGAGTAATACAGAATGAGGTAGTCAAAGTGTGTGTGGGGGGGTGTTCTTAAAATAGCTTTTGTGGGCAGAAGTTTTTCTATTCTTGGGACATCATTCAGGGAGACGAGACAGCCTCCGGTTTCCAAAAATTGCCCTGGGCCGTTTTTTTTTTGGTTAGGACTCCTGTACGAACTCCGGACTGTTGGGGGGGGGGGAATGAAACTCAAAATTTCCCATCGCTTCCTGTCCAAAGGCTGGCCTGAAAGATCATTTCTTATTTTGCTTTTTGCTGCATGCATGGATGGATGGATGGGTGGCCATCCTCGGATTGGTTGATGGCTAAATTGTAAATTTGTGTTGAATTGTAATTGTTCGGATTGATTATTATTGATTTTTTTAATGAAATTTCTTTCAGTGTTCGTTCTGTTGTTGTGAGCTGCCCAGGGTTGGTTAGAATCGGGGTGGTGCCCTAAATAAATCAATGAAAGGTTTTTCTCCCAAGTGCCTTTTGTCCTTCAGTCTCATAGCAAGGTTATCTCCCTTCCATCCTTCCCAGGTAGGTAAAATGAGGACCCAGATTGTTGGGGGCAATAAGCTGACTTTGTAATAATGCCGCTTGGGCCCCCCCGAAAGCCCTAATAAGCAGGCATATACATAGAATGAAGGCTATTGCTAAGCACATTGATTTGTGCTTTAAATTGTAAGCCGCCCTGAGTCTTCAGAGAAGGGCGGGATATAAATGGGATTAAAATATAAATATAAAAATATCTCGGAGATAGTTTATCTCTGTTGGAAAAAGTTCTTTTTTTTTTTTTTGCCCATCGGTGGTTCATCGTCTTTTTTTCCACATTTGGGGACAATAGTTGCTTTAGGACAGTCCTCAATTTACGATCCTGTGAAGAGCGTCCATTTTCAAACTTGGCGTATCTCAAATTCTAGGAAATTTCAAGAAAGCAATGATGATGTTCTCTAGTTTGGGCATGAAACCTCTGCGAAAAAACAGAGTTCATAGAGCATCAAGGACTCCACACTCCTCCTCCTCCTCTCCACAAACCCCTTCCCTCCTTGCACTGATGATGTTATCTAGTTGGGTCATAAAACGTCTGTAAGAAAACAAAGCTAGGAGGGCACCAAGGACCCCACAATCATCATCTTCTTCTTCTTCCTCCTCCTCCTCCTCCCACAAGCCCCCCTCCCTTCTAGCACTGATGACGTTCCCTAGTTGGGTCATGAAACGTCTGCAAGAAAACAAACCAGCTTAGAGAGCACCAGGGACCCCCCAGTCCTTCCTCCTCCTCCTCCTCCTCCTCCTCCTCCTCCTCCTCCTCCTCCTCCTCCTCCTCCTCCTCCTCCTCCTCCTCCTCCTCCTCCCTTCTAGCACTGATGGTGTTCCCTAGCTGGGTCATGAAACGTCTTCAAGAAAACAAACCAGCTCAGAGAGCACCAAGGACCCCACAGTCGTCGTCCTCCTCCCCCTCCTTCTCCTCTTCTCCTCCTCCTCTCCGCAAACCCCACTTCCTTCTAGCACTGATGAGGTTCCCTAGTTGGGTCATGAAATGTTTGCAAGAAAACTACCAACTTCAGAGAGCACTCAGGGCCCCACAGTTCTCCTCCTCCTCCTCCTCTTCACAAACTCCACTCCCTTCTAGCACTGATGATGTTCCCTAGCTGGGTCATGAAACGTCTGCAAGGAAACCACCCAGCTCGGAGAGCACCAAGGACCCCACAGTCTTCCTCCTCCTCTTCCTCCTCCTCCTCCTCCTCCTCCTCTTCCACAAACCCCATCCCCTTCTAGCACTGATGAAGTTACCTAGTTGGGTCATGAAACTTCTGCAAGAAAACAAGCAAGCTCAGAGAACACCAAGGATCCCACAGTCCTCCTCCTCTACTAACCCCACTCCCTTCTAGCACTGATGATGTTCCCTAGTTGGGTCATGAAACTTCTGCAAGAAAACCACCAAGCTCAGAGAGGACCAAGGACCCCACAGTCCTCCTCCTCCTCCTCCTCCTCCTCCTCCCCCCCCCAGCAGCCAACAGCCAGATAAGCAGGGATTAACTCCAAACAAACAAAGCAGAAAACAACTGCCTAGTGAAGGACTTACTAAGCAGACAAGCAGGCAAGCAGAGAAACAATCGAGAAAAGCAACGCTCTCGTCAGAGAAGCACCAGAGAGAAAACCACAGCTATTGGCATATAAACAGGGAGCAGACCTCCCACCCACCAGCGCTGATGATGTTATCTAGTTGGGTGATGAAACGTCTGCAAGGAAACCGCCAAGCTCAGAGAGCACCGAGGACCCCACAGCCCTCCTCCTCCTCCTCCTCTTCCTCACAAACCCCACTCCCTTCTAGCACTGATGATGTTATCTAGTTGGGTGATGAAACGTCTGCAAGGAAACCGCCAAGCTCAGAGAGCACCCAGGACCCCGCCCGTCAGCCCCGAGCTACAAACATTCCCTTCTGCCTGTCTTCAAAACCCAAACCAAGGTTAACCTCGGTCAGCTTTTTTTTTTTTTAAGATGAGCTGCCCCTAGCTTGCCTACTCAGGTGACTCAGAGAGAAAAGCTGAGCTTTGCAAGACATGTAAAAAAACACCAAAAAAAGCAGAATTCACAAGGAAGATGGTTATACAGGCAGGTCACCGTGGCCCTATTGTAGCTGTGAATGAGGCACACACCGCAAGCTTCTTGGCCACAGGAGATTTCAGGACATCCCTTTGGAAGCGTGCACTAGACAATCCAGAACAAAATTCAGGAGCAGTCCTGGGCTCTGGATCCAGTCCGCAAGTAATATTTCTATCCTTCCTGCCTCTTCCAGCTCCGCTCTCACGATCGGAACGATGCAGGGACAAAAATGCAGATGATTAATATCCAGCTTAGCCGTTCCGTAAATTCCATCAAAGCACGAACAAAGGAATCTGGAAAGTCCGGAATGAAACGTCCTGAAATGTTTAGCAAAGAGTTGATTTCCATCAACTCTTGCAGAATAAAATTTGAATTGAAAAGAATGTAGCGTAGAAGAGAAGAGAAGAGAAATAGAAAAGGAATAGAAAAGGAATAGAATAGAATAGAATAGAATAGAATAGAATAGAATAGAATAGAATAGAATAGAATAGAATAGAATAGAATTACATAATAGAATAGAATAGAATAGAATTACAGAATAGAATAGAATAGAATAGAATAGAATAGAATAGAATAGAATAGAATAGAATAGAATAGAATAGAATAGAATAGAATAGAATAGAAATAGGGAAGAATAGAATAGAAATAGGGAAGAATAGAATAGAAATACAGAATAAAATTAGGATAGAATAGGATAGAATATAGAATAGAGTAGAATGCAGAATAGAATAGAATAGAATAGAATAGAATAGAATAGAATAGAATAGAATAGAATAGAATAGAAATATAGAATAGAATAGAAATATAGAATAGAAGTAGGGAAGAACAGAATAGAAATAAGGAAGAATAGAATAGAAAAGAAATAGAATAGAATAGAACAGAACAACAGGAAATAATAGAACAGAACAATAGGAAATAATAGGATAGGATAGAATAGAACAGAACAGAATTCTTCATTGGCCAAGTGTGGACTGGACACACAAAGAATTTGTCTCCGGCGCAGAAGTTCTCGGTGTACATACAAGCAGCAAGTGATAAATCATGACCCTAATAATAAAATAAAATCATTACAAATCATCAGATGCAACCCTCAGCAATAGTCACAAGATACTAAATAAAAGGAACCAGCGTCCATCATAAGACACAAACCACAAAGTCACAGTACTGCACTGCTAAAGGAAAAGGTACGAGGCACGACGAGAAGGATAACAGCGGATGCAGCCCTACTACATAGCTTGGCACCCCAGGGGCATAAGAAAGACCGTGTTGTGGGAATTAGTTGTTTGGCAGGGTGGTGGCATGGGGGCAAGGGGGGGGAAACATCCTCCTGTCTGGTTGTTTTGGCGCGCGATGCCCTGCAACGTCATCTTGAGAAAAAATTCTCCTTTTACTGAATAAACAAGAGCAAAACAAGTCAAAAACAAACAAGCAAGTCAGCTTCAGAACAAGCTCTGCACTTCTAGCCGTTTACGAACGAGACCCCAAAATACGCCGCTCGCCACCACCGTGGTCTTCCGCGTTGCCGCTCCGGCGACACGTAATTGGCTTTCTTTTTTTTTCCTCCCCCCTTTTGAACACCCATATGCTTCACCAACACTGGGCTCTTTCTTTGCCTTCGGGAAAACCGGCGGAGGGGGGGAAGAGAAGAAAAAACACAACAACACCCTGGTGTGTTGTTTTTTTTTCCCCCGCTTGCGACTATTTTTGCATTCTTGGGAAGAGTGATTATTTGCATAATCGCCTTCAGTAGCACTGCGAGGAGGGCGTCGGGTGCCCGACGTGCCACCTGGTCCAGGACGAACGACGCGGGCTTTGTGCCGCCTTCATCACTCTCTGTCCTTCACACCCGGTTAAAATATTATAAAAACTCATCACTCGACAAAAAGGTTCGCCGTTTGAGGGGGGGAATGGGCTGCCGTCGGCAATATCTGGCGATCCTACACACACACACCCCGAAATAACTTGATAAAACTGCTTTGTGAAGCTCGTGAATATTTATGAGGAGGGGGACAAACCCTCCCTAAACTCGAACCCGTTTTTTTTGGTCGGCGGATACCCAGGGAGTCCTCGACTTACGACCACAGAAATGTTGCTCGGTGTGAAATTGGCGAAGGGACTTTTGCCCCATTTTTACGACTTTACTGGCCGTATTTGTTAAGCCAGGGGTCGTCCAACTTGGCCCTTTTATGACTTGTGGACTTCAACTCCCAGAATTCCTCAGCCAGGCACACTGGCTCAGGAATTCTGGGAGTTGAAGTCCACAAGTCATGAAGGGGCCGTAGTTCCCCTATGGTGGCTGAGGAATTCTGGGAGTTGAAGTTCACAAGTCATGAAGGGGCCGTAGTTCCCCCATGCTGGATGAGGAATTCTGGGAGTTGAAGTCCACCAGTCATAAAAGGGCCAAGTTTGAAGACCCCTGTGTTAAGCGAATGGCTGCACTTGCTCAGTTAGTGACACGGTTGTTAAGTGGAATCTGGCTTCCCCCATTGGCTTTGCTTGTCAGGAGGTCGCAAAAAGGGGATTGCGTGACACATACACACCCGGGACTCTGCGACCGTCGTAAAGATGAACGAGTTGTCAAGGGGCTGAATGTAAATCACGTGACCCTGGAGATGCTGCAACGGTCGTAAGTGCGAAAAAACGGTCCCAAGTCACTTTTTTCAGTGCCGTTGTAACTTTGAATGGTCACTAAATGAACGTTTGTAAGTCGAGGGACTACCTGTATAAAAATGGCCACCCAAAGTGGGCTGAGTTATTTTTAAAGGGGAGAAATGTGCACAGTGCAAATTGTGGCAGGGGATGGTCAGTCTTAATTTGCTATTTGGCATAGGAATATTGCTTACGCAGGTGGTCCTCGACTTATGACCACAATGGAGCCCAGAATTTCTGTGGCTAAGCGAGACCGCATTGGGTTTTGCCCCCTAAGTGTGAAAAACGGTCATAAGTCCCTTTTTTTCCCCAGTGCCGTTGTAACCTTAAACCTGGCCCCTTCATGATTCGTGGACTTCAATTCCCAGAATTCCTGAGCCAGCATGGCTCAGCTTGGAAACTCTCTTTCCCCTCAGCATGGCTGGCTCAGGAATTCTGGGAGCTGACGTCCACGAGTCATAAAGCGGCCTAGGCCTAGGCCAGGGGTAGGCAACCTTGGCTCTTTTATGACTGGTGGACTTCAACTCCCAGAATTCCTGAGCCAGCATGGCTCAGCTTGGAAACTCTCTTTCCCCTCAGCATGGCTGGCTCAGGAATTCTGGGAGTTGAAGTCCACCAGTCATAAAAGGGCCAAGTTTGAAGACCCCTGCCTTAAATGGTCAGTAAATAAAGCCTTAACAACTGTGCTACTGATTTAATTGCAGTGATTTGCTTAACAACAGTGGCAAGACTGGTGGTAAAACAGGGCGCAGCTCCCTTAATGACGGTCTTGCTTAGCAACAGAGATTTGGGGCTCAATTTCGGTCATAAGGCGAGGACTACCTAGGCATTTGGTTTTGGTAGCTAGCAAGCGGGAACAAGCCAAAGTGGCTCTCATTTTGAAGAAAGCTGTCGGTCTTTACAGTACAAGGCTTGACTTCACCTGAAGAGCCACAAAGTGCCATCAGGGGCTGCCCCAAAGAAGAGGGAGTCAAGCTCTTCCTCCAAAGCCCCTGAAGGCAGGACAAGAAGCAACGGATGGAAACTCATCAAGGAGAGAAGCAACCTGGAACTAAGGAGAAACTTCCTGACAGTGAGAACAATTAACCCGTGGAACCCCCTGCCTCCAGAAATTGTGGATGCTCCATCATTGGAGGTTTTTAAGAAGAGATGGGAAAACCATTTGTGTAGCAAGATATAGGGTCTCCTGCTTGAGTATGGGGTTGGACTAGAAGACCTCCAAGGTCCCTTCCAGCTCTGTTATTCTGTTCTGTTCTCCAAAGAGCAGGACAAGAAGCAACGGATGGAAACCAATCAAGGAGAGAAGCAACCAGGAGAAACTTCCTGACTGTGAGAACAATTAACGAGTGGAAGAACCTGCCTCCAGAAGTTGTGGGTGCTCCAACACTGGAAGATTTCAAGAAGA
The DNA here is from genome assembly GCA_024294585.1 of Vipera latastei. Lineage (NCBI taxonomy): Eukaryota > Metazoa > Chordata > Lepidosauria > Squamata > Viperidae > Vipera > Vipera latastei. Next base: position 3,310,287 of record CM044357.1, read on the forward strand.
GATTGGACAACCTTTTGTCTGACATGGTGTAAGGCCTCCTGCTCAAGCAGGGGGTTGGACTAGAAGGCCTCTTAAGGTCCCTTTCAACTCTGTGATACTGTTATTCTGAAAGACTTGCCTGGAGAAGTTGTGGGCGCTCCACCACTGGAACTGGTTTGAAGGAGAGACTGGGCAGCCATTTTGTCTGGAACAGTATAGGGTCTCCTGACTGAGCAGGGGGTTGGACTAGAAGACCTCCAAGGTCCCTTCCAGCTCCATTCTGATTAAGATAAATTGATGTTTCCTTACGCTCCTGAGAGTGCACGGACACGTTCAGCGAGCAGAACCCCTGAAAACGGAGGATCTTTGCGCATCCCTTCTCAAGGCATGGGGGAAAACAATTAGACGTCTGAAACTTCCTTAAAATTAGAGTTAATTCTTGAGCCAGGCCTGATGTTTATCTGTACGATTCTCACAATTCACTGTTTGCCAGGAGAAATTGTTCCCCCAGGCGCAGGAGAATTGCAGCATGCTCAGCCAAGCCCTGCCAGGTTAAACTGGTGCAGGCTTTCTTAGCTGGCACCTGGTTTTATAAATGAATGCTGCTCTCCACATTGTTATTAACAAAGGCCAGAAATGCTTGCTATCGTCTTAGGGCAGGGCCGGGCAACTAGGGGGCCTTCAGCCTCCGTTGTTAAGTGAATCATGCGGTTATTAAGTGAATCTGGCTTTCTTCTATTGACTTTGCTTGTCGGGAGCCAGCTGGGAAAGTTACGAAAGGTGATCCCATGATCCCAGGACTTTGCAGGAGTCATAAATACGTGCCAGTTGCAAAGCATCCCGATTTTGATCACGTGACCACGGGGGAATGCTGCAACGGTCGTTAAGCGTGAAAAACGGTCCTAAGTCTCTTTTTTCAGCGCTGTCGTAAAGTCAACGGTCTAAACAAATGGTTGTAAATCGAGGATTACCTACAGGAAAGTCGTTTTTTAAAAAAAACAGTTGATGCTTCCCACGCGTCAGGTATTCCTCCTACAGTGTCCATCGTTCAGCGAAGCGGTCACTAAGTGAAACTGCAACTGTGTTTACAATCTCATTTCAGCTTTCCTTTGCTTTCCTGCAAAAGCAGCAAATGTGAGGATCGGTCATAAAATTATTTTTTCCATCATTGTCGTAACTGTGAATGGCCACTAAATGGCAGTCGCTAACTGAGGACGATTGAACAGTTAAATGTCAGTCCCTTGGAGAACATTAGAAATTGATTTAATAAGTTTCCATACATCATATTTATTGAGCAATTATTGTCCATACAGGTGGTCCTCAACTTATGACCACAATTTTCTGTTGTTGCTAAGCGAGACAGTTGCTAATTGAGTTTTGCTCCATTTTACGACTTCTCTTGCGTGATGCCGAGACACTGCAGCCGTCATAAATATGAGACAGTTGCCAAGTGCCTGGATGTTGATCACGTGACCCTGGTGGATGCTGCAACAATCATAAGTGCGGAAAAAATGGGCATAAGTCCCTTTTTTTCCAGTGCTGTTGTAACTTTGAACGGTCAATAAATGAACTGCTGTAAGTTGAGGACATTGCGTGCATTGAGAGGTTACGCTTGGAATGCACGCAGTACTAGAGAACATAATAAAATGGAAGTTTTTGAGAAGAGACTGGACAGCCATTTGTCTGAAATGGTATACGGTTTCCTGCCTGAGCAGAGTTGGACTAGAGCTAGACGACCTCCAAGGTCCCTGCCAACTTTATTATTATTATAAAACTTTTATTCATAAAACGTGAAATTCAGTCAACTGAACACTCAAATTGACTGGCACTCATGGCTGACACGGGCTGCTGCCAGCATCCTAGGTATCATCCAGGTATCTCCTTAAAATGTAAGATGTTCCGAGTAGCACAGTTTTTTTGTAGCTTTGCTGGAGTTATTGCAGGAAGCTGCAATTTCTTGATGTGTTTTGCAAAGTTTTTGGACATCGTTCCCAGTGCCCCGATGACAATGGGTGTCCCCGTTACGCGTTTCATCCATAATTGCGCAGTTTCGATGGCCAGGTCATGGTATTTCGTAATTTTTTCCAGTTCTTTTTCTTCGACTGGCATCTCCTGGTATAGCGATATCAATGAACTGTACGCTTCGGTTCTCTACGACTGCGATATCCGGCGTGTTGTGTTCCAAATGGCGATCTGTCTGTATTCGGAAGTCCCACAAGATCTTCACCCTCTCATTCTCGACATCTTTTTCCACCCTATGTTCCCATGACTTTTCGGACACAGGCAAGTCGTATTTTTTACACAATGCCCAGTGGATTAGTTTAGCAACTCGATCATATCTAGCTTTGTAATCAGTTTGCGCGATTTTGCTGCACTCACATGTTAAATGTGAAACAGTTTCAGCTTTGTCGTTGCAAAGTCGGCAATTTGGATTGTCAGTAGATTTCTGTCTCTTCGCTTTCATGGCATTAGTTTGTAGTGCTTGTCCTTGAGCAGCCAGTATTAAGCCTTCCGTTTCTTTTCTCGATGGTTCCCATCTTAAGCCATGCCCATGTCAAGTTGTTATCACATCACCATCATCATCATCATCATCATCATTATTATTATTATTATTATTATTATTATTATTATTATTAGAATTTGAACATAAGAGTTATTCTCTATAAAGATCAAAATTCTGTAGCAAGCAAACTACTATCCCTCTTTCAGTCATAGCTTTTCGTGCCCCTGGTGAAGAAAAAAAAATAGATTTTACGGTCTGCTTGGCACGTGAATAAAATTAGAAGTAATTTATTTTCCTTTACACTTCACAAAATACACCGCTGACTTTGCAACTCGGCGGCAAAATTCAGACAGATTTCCCCCCCTCCCTTCCTTCCTGCACAACTGTTTTCACACCTAGCGATTTCTCTAGATCGTTGAAGTGTTAAAAATCCTTACTTTTCCAGCACCAAAGCAAATGCGTCTGCAGCCAGGATAAGAAATGTGTGGGGTTTTTTTTTTTATATAATACCTTAATCATTGTATAGGCTTGTGAAAATATATAAAATACAAAAGAGAAATTCAAAAAAAAACAACAATAGAAAACCAGAAGAAGGGGGAGGGAAAAGGAAGAAGTGATAGTGTAAAGAGGGAAAAGAAAAGGTAAAAAAAAAAAAGCACCAGCTTCTGACCGGAGATGATAACATCACAATCGCAGCTTTTTGCTTTTACACAACACTTTGTACAAACCATTTCTGCAACAATAAACCTGTCTATATAAGTCTAATAAAATAAATAATAAAAATAAATAATTAACAAAAACAAAACCAAGATTTTTTTTTTCTTTTTGATTGCAAGCACAAAATTTGGAAGCCATCTCAAAACAGAAGCAAAGTTAGATATATTCTCTTCTTGGGCTCAAATGGCATAGTGTCTCCTGCTTGAGCAGGGGGTTGGACTAGAAGACCTCCAAGGTCCCTTCCGTCAGTTTGACCATCTCTGTGTCTCTTTGCTCTGCAGAATAATATATACCTCTACTGACTGGCTTATTAATCTTTATCATAATATATATTAAGGGAATCCTACATATAATTTCGGTTTTGTTTTCGTTTTTTTAACCCTAAAGGGAGAAAACCCTTTTTTTCTAGTTTGGATATCTTGCTAACTTTAAACAGTACTCAAATATTATATATAAGAAGCAAAATGAAATGAAATGAAACAACAATAACAAAAAAAACCTCTTCATTTTAAACACAGAACCCAAAACTACATTACTATATTAGTAGTCTTCACATTTATGACCATCATAGCATCCCCGCAGTGACGTTATGGAAACGTGAGCGTTTGGTAATCCGGCATGTATTTTATGACAGTTGCAGTGTCCCAGGGATACGTGATTCAGATTTGTGACCTTCCCAGCCAGATTCTGCATTGGCTACCGGTTGCTCTCCGGGTGAGGTTCAAGGTGTTAGTGATGACTTACAAAGCCCTTCATGGCATGGGTCCGGATTACCTACGGCAACACCTGCGGCCGGCGTCAACTTCCCTCCGTCCAGTGCGCTCCCACAGAGAGGGCCTCCTCAGGGTGCCGCCGATCAAAGAATGCCGATTGGTGACCCCCAGGGGGAGAGCGTTCTCTGTGGGCGCGCCAGACCTCTGGAACCGCTTACCGGTCGAGCTCCGGATGGCCCCCGACCTTCGCTCCTTCCGGCGCGATCTCAAAACCTTCTTTTTCGAACAAGCTGGCCTGGTCTGACGGGATGGGGTTGGGTTTTTATAAATAGTTTTAATTTTAATATGTATTAATTATCACGGGCATAATGGTTTAATTATTTTTAATTTTTGTATTCTGTTTTTTATTATGTATTGCAGGGGTCTTCAAACTCGGCCCTTTTATGACTCATGGACTTCAACTCCCAGAATTCCTCAGCCAGCATGGGGGAACTATGGCTCCTTCATGACTTGTGGACTTCAACTCCCAGAATTCCTCAGCCAGCATGGGGGAACTATGGCCCCTTCATGACTTGTGGACTTCAACTCCCAGAATTCCTCTGCCAGCATGGGGGAACTATGGGCCCTTCATGACTTGTGCACTTCAATTCCCAGAATTCCTCTGCCAGCATGGGGGAACTATGGCCCCTTCATGACTTGTGGACTTCAACTCCCAGAATGCCTGAGCCACCATGGGGGAAACTTTGGCCCCTTCATGACTTGCGGACTTCAACTCCCAGAATTCCTCAGAATTCTGGGAGTTGAAGTCCACAAGTCATAAAAGGGCCAAGTTTGAAGACCCCTGGTATATACGGTGTATATATCTCTATTAACTCATTAATCTTTATCATTATTCATATTAAAGGAATCGCCTATATAATTTCAGTTTTGTTTCATTTTTGTTTTTAACCCTAAAGGGAGAAAACACTTTCCCTGATTTAGATATTTCGCTAACTTTATGAAAGGCCTTTTTCTTTGCTGGGAAATTTTCTGGATAGCATCGGCTGGAATACTTTTTCTAAAGAAACCTTTTTAAAGTGGCCAAACTCTTGCTTTCCACTGACATAGTTTAAATAGTTTAAAATTATTGCTGTTTATTTTTTAAAAAACGTCCCACTAGCTGGGGAAGCTTCAGGCTCCCAAGTGTGTATATTTTTTGTTTGTTTCTTTCTACAAAAATTCAGAAATGTATGGGCAGGAAGAGTGAATGGCAATCTCAGAGGCCTTTCCTGACCTGCCTTCTTCATCTTAATTTATTTTTGTTAAAAGAAAGCCGATTACAGGAAGCGAAAGTGAAAGGGTGTTGCCAGTATTTATATTTAAATGACAGAAGCCAGTGAGACAGTGAATATACCTTGCCTGGAAAACATAACCCGCTGTAAAGCCCCAAAGATTTGTGCCAAATCTGATTTTTTTTTTAAACAAAAAGAAAAAACTCTAAATTTGAAAGACGGCTATTTTTGAAAGGGTTATGTTGGCAGCGGAAAGCCTGATCGACTGAATGGCACCCCCTGTTTAAAAGAAAGGTTGAATTAGTGAAGTAATTTAGTCTGCCTGTGGTTTGGGATTAGAAAAATATGGCAGGACTGTAAATTGGATTGATTGTTCAGTGTTGAAAAGATGCCCAGTTCAGCCGAGAGATAAATGCAGAATTTGGACTAGACATTTCTCCCTAACATAGTGGGGATTCATTCGGTTCCTTTAAAGCAGGGCTAGGCAACCTTGGCTCTTTTATGACCCGTGGACTTCAACTCCCAGAATTCCTGAGGCAGTTGTGCTGAGGGGAAAGGGAGAGGTTTCCAAGCTGAGCCACGCTGGCTCAGGAATTCTGGGAGTTGAAGTCCACGAGTCATGAAGGGGCCAAAGTTTCCCCCCTGCTGGCTCAGGAATTCTGGGAGTTGAAGTCCACGAGTCATGAAGGGGCCAAAGTTCCCCCCCTGCTGGCTCAGGAATTCTGGGAGTTGAAGTCCGCGAGTCATGAAGGGGCTAAAGTTCCCCCATGCTGGCTCAGGAATTCTGGGAGTTGAAGTCCACGAGTCATGAAGGGGCCAAAGTTCCCCCATGCTGGCTCAGTCCACAAGTCACAAAGGGGCCATAGTTCCCCATGCTGGCTCAGGAATTCTGGGAGTTGAAGTCCACAAGTCACAAAGGGGCCAAAGTTTCCCCCACGCTGGCTGAGGAATTCTGGGAGTTGAAATCCACAAGTCATGAAGGGGCCATGGTTCCCCCATGCTGGTTGAGGAATTCTGGGAGTTGAAGTCCGCAAGTCATAAAGGGGCCATAGTTCCCCCATGCTGGCTGAGGAATTTTGGGAGTTGAAGTCCACAAATTGTGAAGGGGTCATAGTTTCCCCATGCTGGCTGAGGAATTCTGGGAGTTGAAGTCCACGAGTCACGAAGGGGCCAAACTTTCCCCATGCTGGCTGAGGAATTCTGGGAGTTGAAGTCCACGAGTCATGAAGGGGCCAAACTTTCCCCATGCTGGCTGAGGAATTCTGGGAGTTGAAGTCCATGAGTTATAAAAGAGCTGACGTTGCCTACCCCTGCTTTAAAGTTATCAAATACACATAGTCCCTCGACTTACTTACACTTCATTTAGTGACCATTCATATTTACAACGGCACTGAAAAAACGTAACTTACGGCCATTTTTGCACACTTATGACCGTTGCAGCCAACCCATGGGGTCATGTGATCAAAATTTAAATGCTTGGCAACTGACTTGTATTTATGACCTTTGCAGTGTCCCGGGGTCACGTGATCCTCTTTTGCAACCCTCTGGCAAGTAAAAGCCAACAGGGAAGCCAGATTCATTTAACAAACGGGTTACTAATTTAACCACTGCAGCGATTCACTTAACAACTTTGGGAAGAAAGGTCGTAAAATGGAGCAAAATTCGCTTAGGAAATGTCTCACTTAACAACAGAAATTTTGGGGTCAATTATGATCATAAGTTGAGGTACTACCTGTAATGTCCTAAATTCGCATAGTAAAAAGAAACTGGATTTTTTTTTTTTTAGCTGTATCCTTTCACTGTCTCCCATTATTTTATTCCACGGTGGTTGTCCGTAGCAACTAGACTACAAATCATGATCTTTTTCCCCCTCAGTAAAAAGGGAGGAACAAAGGAAGCAAATTTGGTTAATTAAAAGGTGTTTGGGGAGAAGAAAGAAATAGCTGTTTCATTGGAGAATCGTGTTAAGTTACGGTGGCAAAAACTAAATAAAAAATAAAAACCAGGAGTTTTGCTAGCACCTTTTTTCAACTTAAGGAATGTTCCGTTAGAAGTGAGAGCTTCTGCCTTTAAATAAAAATTTCTCAGTCTGAAAAGTCGCCACGGGGGCTCGTCTTGATTTATTTTATTTTATTTTATTTTATTTTATTTTATTTTATTTTATTTTATTTTATTATTTTATTTTATTTTATTTTATTTTATTTTATTTTATTATTTTATTTTATTTTATTTTATTTTATTTTATTTTATTTTATTTTATTTTATTTTATTTTATTTTATTTTATTTTATTTTATTTTATTTTATTTTATTTTATTTTATTTTATTTTTATTTATTTTAGAGAAACGTCCCGTGACTTTTTATAAGAACAACCGAATCCGAAAATAACTTGGTGCGATGCCTTTTGTGATAAACTCACTTTATCTTGACACGTAAATCGTATAAGGAGGACTTTGTGGCAGACCTGGAGGCTTGCCTTTTTTTCTCAAGAATTCCATTAAGATTATCATGATATAAAATAAAAATGGGATGGAATTAGAATTAGAACAAAATAGAATAGAGCGGGAAGGGACCTTGGAGGTCTTCTAGTCCAGCCCCCTGCTGAGTGAAAATAGCGGCAACTGGAAAATGGGGAAGGGAAAGAAGGGGGAAAGAGTGGTGTAGGACAAACTTATTTTTAAAAAAGCATTGACTGTTTTTCAGCCCAGTAAAGTACAAAATGGAATTACAGGAGGTCCTTGACTTATAACACTTCATTTAGTGACCGTTCAAAGTTCCGACGGCACTGGAAAAAGTGACTTACGACCGTTTTTCACACTTACGACCATTGTAGCATTCCCCTTGGTCCCAGGATCAAAATCCAGACGCTCAGCAACTGACTCATATTTATGACGGATTGCAGCATGATCCCCTTTTGCGACCTTCTGACAAGCAGAGTCAAGGGGGAAGCCAGATCCACTTAACAACCATGTTATTGACTCAACAACTGCAGTGATTCACTTAACGGTGGCAAAGGGAGGTCGTAAAATGGGACAAAAACTCACTTAAGGACTGTCTTGCTTAGCAGTGGAAATTTTTTGCTCCGTTGTGGCCGTAAGTTGACGACTGCCGTTCTGGCCTTGGCTTTTGACTTTACCAATTGAACAAGTCTGGGCCATTTCTAGAACAACAAACCAGGTTAATCAGCAAACCAAAGTCCAGAAGAGGGAAAGGGGAAAACCTGGATATCTTCTTTTCTCTAATTAATACAGTTGGTTTTTGCTATCTCGGCTAGCTCCATTGTTTTCCCCTGGATGGTTTGAAGCCTCCTTTCTAGAGATAAACATAAAAATGGGACCAGCAGCCTATTCCAGATGGATGGTGCTTCTCCCTTTCGTTAAGCAGGCCAGAAGAAACCATGAATTCTGGCTAATTCCTACAATCAGCAGATTTGTGGCACTATAAAGAGAGGAATTCGTTTGCTGTTTGCCTTGTGGCTGCACCGCTAGCAGCAGTTTCTGGGGTTTCGATCCCCATATTTGGGTCTTCTCAACTCTGTTTACCAGCCTTCTCCCTTGTTATTGTGGTTTCTGGTTTTTGTTTTTAACAGTTTACGAAGCGTTAAAAGTCTGCCAGGAAGTGTAGTTTACAGCTACTTTCATCAATAAATGAGGTTTTCAAGAAGAACCATGGATAGATCAGGAAATAACATTTTTTTCACCAAGGAAAAAATACTGGAGATAAAGGCACCAGGCTAGAAATTGAGAGAGGGTGAGTTCTAGTCCCGCCTTAGCCATGAAAGCTGGCTGGGTGCCTTTGGGCCATTCACCAGGAGATGGTGAGTTCTAGTCCCGCTTTAGGCATGAAAACCGGCTGGGTGACTTTGGGCCAATCACCAGGAGACGGGGAGTTCTAGTCCCGCCTTAGGCACGAAAGCCGGCTGGGTGTGTTTGGGCCAATCACCAGGAGACTGTGAGTTCTAGTCCCACCTTAGCCATAAAAGCTGGCTGGGTGTGTTTGGGCCATTCAGCAGGAGACGGTGAGTTCTAGTCCCGCTTCAGGCATGAAAGCTGGTAATGACTTTGGGCCATTCAGCAGGAGACGGTGAGTTCTAGTCCCACCCTAGGCATGAAAGCCAGCTGGGTGACTTTGGGCCAATCAACAGGACAGGGTGAGTTCTAGTCCCGCCTTAGGCATGAAAGCCGGCTGGGTGACTTTGAGCCAATCACCAGGAGACGGTGAGTTCTAGTCCCGCTTTAGGCATGAAAACCGACTGGGTGACTTTGGGCCAATCACCAGGAGACGGTGAGTTCTAGTCCCGCTTTAGGCATGAAAGCCAACTGGGTGACTTTGGGCCAATCACCAGGAGGCAGTGAGTTCTAGTGCCGCCTTAGGCATGAAAGTCAACTGGGTGACTTTGGGCCAATCACCAGGAGACGGTGAGTTCTAGTCCCGCCTTAGGCATGAAAGCCGGCTGGGTGACTTTGGGCCAATCACCAGGAGACGGTGAGTTCTAGTCCCGCTTTAGGCATGAAAACCGGCTGGGTGACTTTGGGCCCTTCAGCAGGAGACGGTGAGTTCTAGTCTCGCCTTAGGCATGAAAGCCGACTGGGTGATTTTGGGCCAGCCACCTCACAGGGTTTTTGTTGTGAGGAAAATAGGAGGCAGGAGCCGTATTAGATATTTTCATCAACTTGATTTCTTTATTAAAAAAATAATAAAGGCTAGGTGTAAAATAAAGTAACATTATATCATTACATGCTATGTTAATGCTTTGCAGGCCCAGGAACAGGAGCTAGATATTTATCATTATTATGGCATAAACTGATTTGGCCTGATTGAATAGGAACAGGAGCCTTTACATTTAAGAACCACAAAAATTCATTCTGCCAACGTAATTTTGATTAAGGAGCTACTTGGCATTCCGCGGAAAAGGATATCCTGCTAAGAAAAACCTTTTGTTTTGCAATAACATTATTAAATGTGAAAGATCCCAAGTGCTTTGTTGCAGACTTCAAAGGGGATTTCCCCCAGGGAAGTTCAGGGTCAAATATATCAAATTTATAATAGTTGACAGAATAGTTATTGTCCAAGTCTTATTCACAGTTTCCCCTTTCTCCGGAGGAGCATATTTTCTTCAAACTGTTAACCCATTGTCTGGAAACTATATTTCGTGGCCCTCTCCCTTTTTTGCATTTTGAACTTGAACGTAACAGTTACTCTCTCTAAAGATCAAAATTCTGTAGCGAGCATTGGAGTATCCCTCTTTCGGTCACTGATTTCCGTGCCTGTGGTGAAGAAAAAAAATAGATCTTACAGTCGGCTTGGCACGTGAATAAAATGAGAATTTTGTAATTCGACGACGTCCCGCAATAGAAGATCTTTGGAGCTCCACTCATTCTATTCTGTTCCTATTCTATTCTATTCTATTCTATTCTATTCTATTCTATTCTATTCTATTCTATTCTATTCTATTCTATTCTATTCTATTCTATTCCATTCCATTCCATTCCATTCCATTCCATTCCATATTTTCTATTCTATTCTATTCTATTCTATTCTATTCTATTCTATTCTATTCTATTCTATTCTATTCTATTCTATTCTATTCTATTCTATTCTATTCTATTCTATTCCATTCCATTCCATTCCATTCCATTCCATTCCATTCCATATTTTCTATTCTATTCTATTCTATTCTATTCTATTCTATTCTATTCTATTCTATTCTATTCTATTCTATTCCATTCCATTCCATTCCATTCCATTCCATTCCATTCCATTCCATTCCATATTTTCTATTCTATTCTATTCTATTCTATTCTATTCTATTCTATTCTATTCTATTCTATTCTATTCTATTCTATTCTATTCTATTCTATTCTATTCTATTCTATTCCATTCCATTCCATTCCATTCCATATTTTCTATTCTATTCTATTCTATTCTATTCTATTCTATTCTATTCTATTCTATTCTATTCTATTCTATTCTATTCTATTCTATTCTATTCCATTCCATTCCATTCCATTCCATTCCATTCCATTCCATATTTTCTATTCTATTCTATTCTATTCTATTCTATTCTATTCTATTCTATTCTATTCTATTCTATTCTATTCTATTCTATTCCATTCCATTCCATTCCATTCCATTCCATTCCATATTTTCTATTCTATTCTATTCTATTCTATTCTATTCTATTCTATTCTATTCTATTCTATTCTATTCTATTCTATTCTATTCCATATTATCTATTCTATTCCATTCCATATTTTCTATTCTATTCTATTCTATTCTATTCTATTCTATTCTATTCTATTCTATTCTATTCCATTCCATTCCATTCCATTCCATTCCATTCCATTCCATATTTTCTATTCTATTCTATTCTATTCTATTCTATTCTATTCTATTCTATTCTATTCTATTCAATTCTATTCTATTCTATTCTATTCTATTCTATTCTATTCTATTCCATTCCATTCCATTCCATTCCATTCCATAATTGATTCTGCATCTATAATCTCTGTTCTGTTCTGTTCTTTTCTATTCTATAGCAGATAGCTCTTGTGATCTAATACAGCAGCTTTTCTCAAACTTGGCTGTTTTTAAGATGTGGACATTCAACTCCCATAATTCCCCAGCCAGTTCTGTATAAGTGCTGCTCCCTGCTGAGCCTGTTCGGGTGACCTTTTCTGTTTTCTGCATATGGAGATGAGATGGATGCTACTCACTAAGTGGTTTGAGGCAGCTGAGAAGATTGAGCCTTTGGCAGTCTGAATTCCCAGCGGAGCAGAGCCTGTTTTCTCAACAAGTTAAAAAATAATAATAATAAAAACACTCTGATCCTGGGCATTATTTTGCGTGGAACACCCTTTATTTTTCCCCCTCTTTTTAAGCAGCAAAAAAAAAGTCCTTCAGATTTGTCCATTGCTGCTTTGTTTAAGTCAGGGGTCTTCAAACATGGCCCTTTTATGATACTGGCTGAGGAATTCTGGGAGTTGAAGTCCACAAATCATAAAAGGGCCAAGTTTGAAGAACCCTGGCTTAGGGTATTGTTTCTGGATGGCTGGGGAATTCTGGGATTTGAAGTCCATCCATGCTGACTGGGGAATTCTGGGAGTTGAAGTCCATCCATGCTGACAGGAATTTTAGGTGAAGTCCATCCATGCTGACTGGGGAATTCTGGGAGTTGAAGTCCATCCATGCTGACAGGAATTTTAGGTGAAGTCCATCCATGCTGACTGGGGAATTCTGGGAGTTGGTCCATCCATGCTGATTGGGGAATTCTGGGAGTTGAAGTGCATCCATGCTAAGTGGGGGATTCTGGGAGCTGAAGTCCACAAGTTTGAGGACCCCTGGTTTAAGTAATAACGATGGAATCAGGAATGGGTAGATCCCCTAATTATCAGGGTCCTCGCAGAGATATTTTAGCTCCTTAATTGATTTGTAGGCTGCCTCTCCTTTGGAGAGACACTCTTGAGGGATCAACAGATACTTGGATTTTCTTGAGAGGGACGATGCATCGATTTTCTTTTGTTGGCAGGAATATATGATATCACAGATGAAAAAGGGTTGATTCTTCCCCTCCCCCTACAACCTTTTACTCTTACTAGAAGAGGATTTTTTAAAAAAACAACCCAGATAAATCCTTCATAAAAGACCTACCATAATTTCTCTTAGTAAACTGATAAAATGTACGGTAAAATGGCATTTAATTACCTGTGAATCACTATAATATTTCCAATGAAAGTGATTGAATCGCTTTGATCTCAGACATTCTAACCGTTTCGTTGCTACAGTGTTATCCAACACCAGAAGTTTTTAACAAGAGACTGGACAGCCATTTGTCTGAAATGGTATTGGGTTTCCTGCCTGAGCAGGGGGTTGGACTAGATGACCTCTAAGGTCCCTTCCAGCTTTGCTTATTATTATTATTAGTATTAGTATTAGTATTATTATAAAAGGGGATCGCGTGACCGCCCCCCCTCCAGGGACACGGCGACCATCACAGATAGGAACCAGGCGCCCGAATTTTGATCACGCGACTATCACAAGCCGGCTTTGTTTTCAGCATCGTCGTAACGTCGAACGGTCGCTAAAATGGACTGTGGTAAAGCCGAGGACGGCCTGTGCAGAAAAGGGGAGTTTTCTGACGTGCTGTGCTCACGGCCCCGAGTTAAAAGTCACGCCAAGCCACCCGCCGTAAGCGGCTCCATCCTCGCACGCTCCATCCTTGCACGCTCAATGCAAGCGTGTCGGAGGTTAAACTATTGGTAGATTTCCCGGTTGGATTTGAACAGTGATGCTTTTTGTCTGCAGGAAGTCTTGGGAGCCAAACCAGCGAGTGTCCTTGAAGAGAACAAGGAGAATATTATGCGAAGCATTAGCCACGCACTCTCCTCTCCGTGCCGGTTTTAAAGCCATTTACGATTTTCCAGTATGAAACGACCCAAAACTGGCGCACATTTTAGCATACGAAGAGCCACGATGGCATTCGGGGTTTTGATTATTATTTTTTTTGTTTTGGTTTTTTTTAAGCCAGAAATGTTTAAACTTGATTTTTTAAAAAAATAAAATAAAATCTTGCCAACCCGACGACAAACAACGAGGGCTAGTAGCCTGCAGGGTGTGTTGAAACCACAGTGCTCTGATTTACAGAGTCTGGTATGTTGGGTCCTTGGTGCTCTCTTAGCTGTGTTGCTTTCCTGCAGATGCTTGACTGCTAAACTAGAGAACGTGGTTGATGCTAAACCACATTCCCTCCTAGCACTGATGATGTTACCTAGTTGGGTGATGAAATGTCTTCAAGAAAACCACCCAGCTCAGAGAGAACTAAAGACCTCACATCCCTCCTCCTCCTGTGTCTCTCTTGTTTGTTTTCTGTGCCAAAATGGACAAATATAGAGGTGCAAATGACAGACTCAGTAATTCCTCTGTATCAATTGACTTAATGGAATAGAATAGAATAGAAAATATGGAATAGAATAGAATAGAAAAAATGGAATAGAATAGAATAGAATAGAATAGAAAAAATAGAATAGAATAGAATAGAAAATATGGAATAGAATAGAATAGAATAGAATAATTAGAATAGAATAGAATAGAATAGAATAGAATAGAATAGAATAGAATAGAATAGAATAGAAAATATGGAATAGAATAGAATAGAATAGAATAGAATAGAATAGAATAGAATAGAATAGAATAGAATAGAATGAATAGAATAGAATAGAATAGAATAGAATAGAATAGAATAGAATAGAAAATATGAAATAGAATAGAATAGAATAGAAAATATGGAATAGAATAGAATAGAATAGAATAGAAAATATGGAATGGAATAGAATAGAATAGAAAATATGGAATAGAATAGAATAGAATAGAATAGAATAGAAAATATGGAATAGAATAGAATAGAATAGAATACAAATCTGAACATCTGAATTACTGCACAATCCTATTACAGAATAGAGTGTAGTTATTTGTAGTTATTTTGTCCTTCATAAACATACTTGGGAGGTCCCTTCAAAGCTTGCCAAAGACGTTGAGGTTCCGCAAGGACCCGTGATTTTGGGGTGGTTGTTTTTTTCCCCCCAATTGTCTGACCGGGATGAAATCCACTGTTGAGCGGTGCCCATTTTTTTTTCCCATTTCCCCGCAAGCTGCTCTGCCTTCTGTCTCCCCAAAGGGGGTTGGGGGAAGCATTTTATTCTGGCAGGAGAGCGCAGAAAGCTGCTCAAGAGACTTTTGGGAATGACAAAGAGGGCCAGGACTCATCATTTATTCATTATTTTAGGCTCTTTTATTAATGCAACTAAAGTTGGTTTCTCCAGTCGGCTGCTAAATCACTGCTAGCTAGCCGGCTCCGTGTGGGATCCTGTCGATTGGCTAAGCCGGAACCTGAGCAGGAAACGGATTCCTGTTAGCAAGACAAGATCAGCTGTTTACATTCCTGGTGCTTTTGTTTATTTTTTCCCCCCCAGTGTTTGTTTATTTCTTTGAATTATATCCCACCATTATTATTTTATTTTACAAATAACAAATATCCACTTTCCACCTAATGTTTTTCCCAGAGCAACAACACTGCGAGGTGGGTTGGGCTGAGAGGGAGTGACTGGCTGAAGATTACCCAGCTGGCTTTCATGGCTAAGGCGGGACTAGAACTCTCCGTCTCCTGGTGATTGGCTCAAAGTCACCCAGCTGCCTTTCATGCCTGAGTCAGGACTAGAACTCACCGTCTCCTGGTGATTGGCCCAAAGTCACCCAGTTGGCTTTCATGGCTAAGGCGGGACTAGAACTCACCGTCTCCTGGTGATTGGCCCAAAGTCACCCAGTTGGCTTTCATGGCTAAGGCGGGACTAGAACTCACCGTCTCCTGGTGATTGGCTCAAAGTCACCCAGCTGCCTTTCATGCCTAAGGCGGGGCTAGAACTCACTGTCTCCTGGTGATTGGCCCAAAGTCATCCAGCCGGCTTTCATGCCTAAGGCGGGACTAGAACTCACCCTGTCCTGTTGATTGGCCCAAAGTCACCCAGTTGGCTTTCATGGCTAAGGCGGGACTAGAACTCACCGTCTCCTGGTGATTGGCCCAAAGTCACCCAGCCGGCTTTCATGCCTAAGGCGGGACTAGAACTCACCGTCTCCTGGTGATTGGCCCAAAGTCACCCAGCCGGCTTTCATGCCTAAGGCGGGACTAGAACTCACCGTCTGCTGACTTCCAACCTGGTGCCTTTACCGGTAGATCACTCTGGCTCTGATGTAACTATTTACGTCAAGATCCAAGGAAATTATTTCAGAATGAAGGGCTTGCTCTTTTCATCCTGTGTATCTGGAGGACAGCCCTCACGTTACCTAGTTAGGTCATGAAATGCCTGGAAGAAAACAACTTGCAGCTCAGAAACCACCAAGGACCCCACGGTCCTCCTCCTCCTCCTCCTCTACAACTCCACTTCCCTCCTAGCCCTGATGATGTTACCTAGTTGGGTGATGAAACGTCTTCAAGAAAACAACCCAGCTCAGAGAGCACCAAGGATCCCACCGCCCTCCTCCTCCTCCTCCTCACCCCATTCCATTCTAGCCCTGATGATGTAACCTAGTTGGGTGATCAAACGTCTGCAAGGAAACAACCTAGAGAGCAACAAGGACCTCAAGTCTTCCTCCTCCTCCCTCCTCCCCTTCCTCCTCCTCCTCCTCTGCACAAACTCCACCTATACTAGCCCTGATGATGTAACCTAGTTGGGTGATGAAACAACTTTGCTGAGAAACCAACACGGGGACACACGCACAAACACACACACCGTTCAACCCTGAGCTACAAATAGTCTCTCCTATAAGTCTTAGATTATTTATGCAGCCTGGCCTTTTAATCCAATCAACCAAGGAAGGACTTTCCCATTTCCCACCAGAAAATGCCTGTGGAATATTTTAGAGTAGGATAATTAAGGATGGGACTAATGCCAGGATTCAATTCTGTTTGTAAATAAAGCCTTCTCTCTCTCTCTCTCTCTCTCTCTCTCTCTCTCTCTCTCTCTCTCTCTCTCTCTCTCTCTCTCTTCTTTCTTTTTCTTTTTTTTTAAAACAGGGGATGCAGAAGTTGGCTAGCCAGTACTTAAAGAAAGAATGGCCTGGCGTGAAAGCAGAGGAACGATCCGATTTCAGGTAATGCGCCCTTAAGTCACACCGTCGTTAAGTGAATCAAAAGGACGCTAAAGGACTCGCATTATACAACGGATGTGGAAGGGAACTGTCCAACCTGCAGCCTTTAGCAGGTGGCCTTAAACCTATGGAGGAGGAATTTTTTTTTACACACAGGTGGTCCTCAACTTTTAATTACCTTGTGAACCGCCCTGAGTCCCATGGGAGAAGGGCGGTATATAAGTTCAATAAATAAATAAATAAACTTACAGCCATTCATGTAGTGGCCGTTTGAAATTACAGCGGCGTTGGAAAAAACGGCGTATGACCATTTTTTGGCACACTCAGTGGCCGCTGTAGCATGAGCAGAGTTTGGGCTTAGCTGAGCTCCGAAAGAGAGATGGGCGGTTAAGAAATATCAATCAATCCCAATCCAGATGATCAATGAAAAGAAGCCTTATGTTGATGTGGTTATTTGCAGAAACATGAGAAAAAGCTCTACATTTAATTGTCATTTAGTTAAATAAGAACTGCATTAATTTAAGGTGTGCAAAAGAGAATATTATTGGAAGAAGAGGAAATCAAGTAAAGCTATTATACAGACTATAGAAATTAATTGTTATTGATGGTTTTTTTTTGAATACTAACCCAGACAGCACGGTGTTTACCAAATATTAAGGTGTCTGTTAAAAATCAATAAAACATATTTTTTTAAAATATATATACTGTATATATATCAGTCAATAAATACAAACTGGACTACCTGTTAAATACCTTTTTTTCATCACTGGAAGCTTTTAAGAAGAGACTGGTCAGCCCTTTGTCTGAAATGGTAGGGTTTCTGGCCTGAGCAGGGGGTTGGACTGGATGACCTCCAAGGTCCCTTCCAACTTGATTATTCTTATTATTATTTCTTCTCGAGGTTGGTGGCTTCCCTGCCAACGAAAGCTCACGCTGTTTCATGATCAGGTTTTTCTTCCAACTGTATTTCCCCCCCCCCCTGCTGTTCAGATTACCTAGTTAAAATTCCCCAGGTTTTGAAATTGAAAAATGTTCAGGCAGATTCACTTTGTAAATAAATCTGCACGGTGGGATAATAAGGCAGAAGTGGGGCCCCGTAAACGGTAAGCAAAGATGGGATGGAAGGCTTTTAACATTGGAAAAATAAAATTATATTAGATGGGTTTCAGGTTTTGGATGGGTTTCCCCCCCCCTTTTTTTTTTTTTTGCAGTAAGGCAGGTTTTTCGCAGTCTGAAGGTGAAGATACAGCCACGTGAAAAAATGACATTGTTTGATCATTTTCTCTTTCCCCCCCGCCGTTTCCTCCTCTCCCCTTCCTCTTCTTCCTCCTCCTTATCCTTCTTCCCCTCCTGCTTTTCCATCACCCTTCCCCTCCTCCTCCTTTCCACTGCCCTTCCTCATCTTCTGTCTCCTCCTCCGCCTGCTTTTTCATCCCTTTCCTCTCCTCCTCCCTCTTGCTCTCCTTCTCCTTTTCCCCTACCCTTCCTTCTCCTCCTCCTTCTCCTTCCCTTCCTCCTCCCCCCTCTTTTTCATCCCTTTCCTCTCCTCCTCCCTCTCCTTCTCCTTGCCACTACCCTTCCTCATCTTCTATCTCCTTCTCCTCCTTCTCCTCCTGCTTTTTCATCCCTTTCCTCTCCTCCTCCTTCTCCTTGCCACTACCCTTCCTCATCTTCTATCTCCTTCTCCTCCCTCTTTCTCCTTCTTCTCCTCCTCCTCCCCCGCTTCCCCTTCCCCTCCTCACTCTCCTTCCCTCCCTTCCTCCCTTCTTTTCATTGCTCCTTCCTTCCTTCCTTCCTTCCTTCCTTCCTTCCTTCCTTCCTTCCTCCCCCCCACTTCCCCTTCCCCTCCTCTTACTTCTCACTCCCCTCCCTGCCTCTCTTCTTTCCATTGCCCTTTCCTTCCTTCCTTCCTTCCTTCCTTCCTTCCTTCCTTCCTTCCTTCCCCCCACTTCCCCTTCCCCTCCACTTACTTCTCACTCTCCTCCCCTCCCTTTCCATTGCCCTTTCCTTCCTTCCTTCCTTCCTTCCTTCCTTCCTTCCTTCCTTCCTTCCTTCCTTCCTTCCTTCCTTCCTTCCTTCCTTCCTCCCCCCGCTTCCCTTTCCCCTCCTCATACTTCTCACTCTCCTCCCCTCCCTTCCTCCCTTCCTTTCCATTGCCCCTTCCTTCCTTCCTTCCTTCCTTCCTTCCTTCCTTCCTTCCTTCCTTCCTTCCTTCCTTCCTTCCTTCCTTCCTTCCTTCCTCCCTCCCTCCCTCCCTCCCTCCCTCCCTCCCTCCCTCCCTCCCCTCCTCCCCCACTGATCTGGTGTTGGACTAGATGACCCACAAGCTCCCTACCAACTCTGTTATTCCGTTTTTTGTGTCCGCAACGTAGGAGCCTCTATCCTGTCTGGAAATCATTTCTAGAAAGCACGGTGCAAGTGGCCCAGTCCAGGATCAATATCTGTGAAAACTATAAAAATCTCATTTCGGAACCTGCCAGGGCAGTGAAGGGCTTTAAAGAACAACAGCTGAAAAAGGTACATTCTGAGATTTTTGTTCTTCCATGGTGACTTGAGAGGCTAGACTCTTCAGGTGGTGTATTGGATTAGGCCAAAAGAGTAAGAGAGACTACGTAGCCTTTTGCAATAACCTCTGATAAACAAAGACGCCAACCATCCATAATTCCATTCCTTGCATAATCTCTGTGAACAGATTGTTTTCTGAAAGAATCTTTCCTTCCTTCCTTCCTTCCTTCCTTCCTTCCTTCCTTCCTTCCTTCCTTCCTTCCTTCCCTCCCTCCCTCCCTCCCTTCTTTTTCCTTCCTTCCTTCCTTCCTTCCTTCCATCCTTCCTTCCTTCCTTCCTTCCTTCCTTCCCTCCTCCCTCCCTCCCTCCCTCCCTTCTTTTTCCTTCCTTCCTTCCTTCCTTCCTTCCTTCCTTCCTTCCTTCCTTCCCAGCCATATGGCATGCATTTTGCTCCAAGAGCTGGCAGGCTGTGTGGTATCAGCAGCCACAGCAAAAGAACTTTTGTCTTGGTAAACGAAGCCAAACACACCCCACGTTGGTTGCAAGAATCCGAAAACTAAGCGTCTTTCGGAGGTGGCTTTGAAATTTTCCAAACGAGGCCTGGTTGGGCTTTGAAACCGAGGTGTGGTGCCTTCTGAAAACATTCGTGGAACGATCCCAAGATTTTTAAGGGTGCAACGGAAATGGAGACGTTTCAAGCAGGTTCCGCAAACGCAGACCCGGGCATCCGGCCAGGAGCCAAGTACAGAAGGATCCTTGTGGCTTCTTGGAGAGGGAAGGCTGAGCGAGGGGGGAAAAAATTGCTTTTTTAATGATTGTTATTGTAGAAATGCCGTAGTGGCTGAAAAAGTTCTTTTTTTCCCCCACCGCTGGGGAATCCTGGGAGTCGAAATCCGCAGATCTGAAAAGTTGCTAACGTTGAGAAACCGCGGTGTAAAGAGAGTTACAAAGCAAATTCGAGATGGCCCCGCTCTTTTTTCCTGCGCCTTTCGCTGTGATTTAGCCACAAAAATTCCTCTTTTGCGGAATTGCGGTGGAACCAACCGCCTGTCAGCAAGTCAGACAGCATCTCGTCTCTGAAGCCCCGAGGAAAATGGGATGAACAAATCGTAATTGTCTTTTGCAAATATTTTGCACATAAAATGATGGCACAGTTGCCTGTTGTTCTTAACTCATGGAGCACAACATGGTGATAGGAAAAGGAAGCAACACAAATTATTTGTCAATGTTGGAAAGGCCAGTATTTTGGATACAGGCAGTCCTCAACTTACAACAGCATCGAAAAAAGTGACGTAGGACCGGGTGTGTTGTTTTTTTTACACTTACGACCGTTGCAGCGTCCCGCTGGTCACATGATCAAAAATCGGGACGCTTGGCAACTGACTCATATTTATGACGGTCTCAATGTCCCCCCCCCGGGGTCACGTGATCCCCTTTTGTAACCTCCTGACAAGCAAAGCCAATGGGGGAAGCCAGATTCACTTAACAACCATGTCCCTAAGTACAGCGGCACTGAAAAAAGTGACTTACGACCATTTTTCATCGTTTACGACCTTTGAAGCATCCCCACGATCCCGTGATCAAAATTCAGAAGCTTGGCGACTGGCTTGTAGTTATGACAGTTGCAGGATCCCAGGATCATGTGATCCCCTTTTCCCATCTTCTGACAAAGCAAAATCAACGAGGAAGCCAGAGTCCCTTACAACCCTGTCACTAACTTAATAACTTCGGCGATTCACTTAACAACAGAGGCAAGCCATGTCATAAAACGGGGCAAAACTCACTTAACAAATGTCTCACTTAACAACAGAAATTTGGGGGCCAATTGTGGCCGTAAGTCGAGGAGAACCTGTAGTCCTCGGCTTACAGCCACTCATTTAGTGACCGTTCAAAGTTGTAACAGAAGAGCAAAAAAGTGACTTATTGTAAGTTAGAAAAGAAGTGCACAAAGTGACTTGTGACCATTTTTGCGCACTTACGACCGTCACGGCATTCCTGCGGTCACGGCATCCAAATTCAGACGCTTGGCAACTGACTCGTATTTACGACCGCCGCCGTATCTCAAGGTCACGCAATCCCCTTTGGCGACGTTCTGACTGGCGAAGTCAATGGGGGGGGGGAAGCCAGATTCACTTAACAACCGGGGGACTAGCTTAAACGACCGCCGTGATTCGCTTAACAAAGGTGGGCGAGGAAGGTTGGTAAATTGAGGCCAAACTCGGTTAAAAACCGTCTAGCTTAGCAACAGAAATTTTGGGCTGAATTGTTGTAAACCGAGGAGAACTTGTATGCATCCAGATGATACTTTTATGAAAGATCAATTTTGTTTTGTTTTGTGTGTGTGTGTGTGTGTGTGTGTGTGTGTGTGTGTGTGTGGTGTTGTTGTTGTTCAGTGTGTGGACCAGCTGATGAGGATCCAGACCGAACTTCAGGAAACGGTCAAAGATTTAGCCAAGGGGAAGAAAAAATACTTCGAAACGGAGCAGATGGCCCAGACTGTCCGGGAAAAGGCCGACATTGAAGCCAAGTACGTTCTCGCTGCCCCCGAAATCCTGCACGCAAATTAACTCCGTGCAACTCTTTGCCGTCAACAATTAGCGGCGTAATCCTGCTTTGTAGCGAACTGGCCTGCGATTCCCGCGGAATTTCCTGTCTTTCTCCATTCCGTCTTTATTTTGGAAAGGGGAAAAAAAAGTAAAATAAAAACAACGCAGCGCTTTGCTAAACACAAGGCCTGCTGCACAGATTCTCTGTCCTGTGTTCACCAGAAATAATCGTTCTTTTTTTTTTCTTTTTCTTTTTTTTCTTTTTTGCTACTTGTTTGTTTGCAGGTCTAAACTTAGTCTTTTTCAATCGAGGATAAGCTTACAGAAAGCAAGTGTTAAGGTAAGCGCAAAAATAAATTGTGTAATGTCCAATTTTAGAACTGCGTAATGTCTGGCAGTGGAGACACAGTGCAAAGGGCGGGTTGTAGTTCTGGAAACTCTAAACTGCTTTAGAGTTTATATATATATATATATATATATATATATATATATATATATATATATATATCTATCACAGGCCGTCCTCGACTTACAGCAGTTGACTTAGTGGCTGTTCAGAGTTGCGGCAGCACTGGAAAAAAGGGACTTAGGGGCGTTTTTCACACTTACGACCTTTGCAGCATCTCGATGATCATGTGGTCAAAATTCAGGCACTTGGCAACTGACTCATAGTTATGACGGATGCAGCGTCCAGGGGTCACGTGATCCCCTTTTGTGACCTTTTGACAAGCAAAGTCCATAGGGAAGGCAAGATTTACATCCGGGTTACTAACTTATCAAGTGTGTAGGATAGGATAGGATAGGATAGGATAGGATAGGATAGGATAGGATAGGATAGGATAGGATAGGATAGGATAGGATAGGATAGGACGGCAGGGCAGAACAGAACAGAACAACAGAACAGAACAGAATAGAATAGAACAGAATAGAATAGAATAGAATAAATGGAATAGGATGGGATAGAATAGAATAGAATAGAATAGAATAGAATAGAATAGAATAGAATAGAATAGAATAGAATAGAATAGAATAGAATATAGAACAGAATATAGAATAGAATAGAACAGAACAGCACAGCACAGGACAGGACAGGATAGGATAGGATAGGATAGGATAGGATAGGACGGCAGGGCAGAACAGAACAGAACAACAGAACAGAACAGAATAGAATAGAACAGAATAGAATAAATGGAATAGGATGGGATGGGATGGGATGGGATAGAATAGAATAGAATAGAATAGAATAGAATAGAATAGAATAGAATAGAATAGAATAGAATAGAATAGAATAGAATAGAATAGAATAGAATATAGAACAGAATATAGAATAGAATAGAACAGAACAGCACAGCACAGGACAGGACAGGATAGGATAGGATAGGATAGGATAGGATAGGACGGCAGGGCAGAACAGAACAGAACAACAGAACAGAACAGAATAGAATAGAACAGAATAGAATAAATGGAATAGGATGGGATGGGATGGGATAGAATAGAATAGAATAGAATAGAATAGAATAGAATAGAATAGAATAGAATAGAATAGAATAGAATAGAATAGAATAGAAGGGACCTGCTAGGTCATCTAGTCCAACCCCCCACCCAAGAGCTCAAGTCCCCCACCCAACCACCCAATTGTGGTGATTCACTTAACAACTGTGGCAAGAAAGGTCATAAAATGGGGCAAAGCTCACTTAACAAATGTCTCCCTCAATAACAGAAATTTTAGGCTCAATTGTGGTCGTAAGTCGAGGACTACCTGTACACAAGGTGTTGTTGTTATTGTCAAAATTCTGGACTGTCTATATTATTTATCCTCCTTGGACGTTGAAGCAGCTTTCTGGAAAGGTGTAGTCATTTATGAGCCACGCACTTCTTACTAAAGCATTGCTTTACAATCCTCAAGGTCCACGCTGCTCTACTTTCTCACCCAGTTGTGGTTTTTTTTTACTTGTCTAGTTAAAAGCACGCCGGTCTGAGTGCAATTCTAAGGCTACTCATGCAAGGAATGAGTATCTTCTCACGTTAGCAGCTGCCAATGCCCATCAAGACCGCTACTATCAAACGGACTTGGTAAACATTATCAAGGTAAGGGTTAATGATTAAAGGCAGATTTAATTGAAGGGCTTCCATTTTACTCCATGTTATTCAATTCTCTTATGATGATGTATGGAAACTAACCAAAGAAACTGGTCAAACAGAGAAGCAACTTGGAAGTAAGGAGAAACTTCCTGACAATTAGAACAATTAACCAGTGGAACCACCTGCCTCCAGAAGCGGTGAATGCTCCAACGCTGGAAGTTTTTAAGAAGAGACTGGACAGCCATTTGTCTGAAATGGTATAGGGTTTCCTGCCTGAGCAGGGGGTTGGACTAGAAGACCTCCAAGGCCCCTTCCAACTCTGTTATTGTTATTGACCTGTAATTTTAACCATAATTAGATAAGTCAGAATTACTGCAAGATCTCATCTCTTTCCTTCCTTATCAAGAGAGCATTCTGGATCTAAAGTTTAGTGTTCGAAAAAGTTTAAAGCTATTTAACTAGTGGACCAGAGGAATGCTGTAGATATAATTTACTTGGACTTCAGTAAGGCATTTGATAAAGTAGATCACAACCTACTACTTGATAAGATAGAAAAATGTGGGTTAGATAGCATCACCACCAGATGGATTCGTAGCTGGCTGACAGGCCGTACTGAGCGTGTGGTCCTCAATGGAACTGCATCTACATGGAAGGAAGTGTGTAGTGGGGTGCCCCAGGGCTCTGTTCTGGGCCCAGTGCTCTTCTTCATCAACGATTTGGATGAGGGGATATTTTTTATTTATTTATTTTAATCCCATTTATATCCCGCCCTTCTCCGAAGACTCAGGGCGGCTTACAATCTAAGCACAAATCAAATGTGCTTAGCAATAGCCTTCATTCTATGTATATGCCTGCTTATTAGGGCTTTCGCCCCCCCCCCCCAGCATTATTACAAAGTCAGCTTATTGCCCCCAACAATCTGGGTCCTCATTTTACCTACCTCGGAAGGATGGAAGGCTGAGTCAACCTTGAGCCTGGTGGGATGCGAACCTGCAATAATTGCAGGCAGCTGGTGTTACTTAAGGAGGCATTAGCCCACTGCTCCACCAAGGCTCTTGGTGGTGAACTCATCAGATTTGCAGACGACACCAAGCTGGCAGGAATAGCCAATACTCCAGAAGATAGGCTTAAGATACAGAAGGATCTGGACAGACTCGAACACTGGGTGCTATCTAACAAAATGAAATTCAATGGTGAAAAAAGTAAGGTTCTACATTTAGGCAGGAAAAATCAAATGCACAGGTATAGTATAGGTGGTGCCTTGCTCAATAGTAGTAACTGTGAGAGGGATCTCAGAGTCCTAGTGGACAATCACTTCAATATGAGCCAGCAGTGTGCTGCATCTGCCAAAAAAGCCAACACAGTGCTAGGCTGCATTAAGAGAGGAATAGAATCAAGATCACATGAAGTACTAATACCACTTTACAGTGCCTTGGTAAGGCCACACCTGGAATACTGCATCCAGTTTTGGTCACCACGATGTAAAAAAGACGTTGAGACTCTAGAAAGAGTGCAGAGAAGAGCAACAGAGATGATCGGGGGACTGGAGGCTAAAATATATAAGGAACAGCTGCTGGAATTGGGTATGTGTAGTTTAATGAAGAGAAGGGTGAGGGGTGACATGATAAGCAGTGTTCCAATATCTCAGGGGCTGCCCCAAAGAAGAGGGAGTCAAGCTATTCTCCAAAGCACCTGAAAGCCGGACAAGAAGCAACGGATGGAAACTAGTCAAGGAGAGAAGCAACCTAGAACTAAGGAGAAACTTCCTGACAGTGAGAACAATTAGCCAGGGGAACAACCTGCCTCCAGAAGTGGTGAATGCTCCAACACTGTAGGTTTTTAAGAAGAGACTGGACAGCCATTTGTCTGAAATGGTATAGGGTTTCCTGCCTGAGCAGGGGGTTGGACTAGATGACCTCCAAGGTCCCTTCCAACTATTATTATTATTATTATTATTATTATTATTATTATTATTATTATTATTATTATTATTATTATTATTATTATCTCTTTAAAAAAAATTACAAGTAGTCCTTGACGTACGACCGCAATGGAGCCACCAGATGTTTGTTGCTAAGTGAGACCGTTGTTAAGTGAGCTTTGGCCCATTTTACGACCTTAGTTGTCAAGGGAATCACTGCAGTTGTTAAGTGACTAAGACGGTTGTTAAGTGAATCTGGTCTCCCCCATTGACTTTGCTTATCAGAAGAGGATCAGGTCCCCCACCCCCATCCCATTACATTGCGACCGTCATAAATATGAGCCAGTTGCCAGGTGTCCAAATTTGGACCGCGTGACCACGGGAATGCTCCAACAGTCATAAGTGTGAAAAACTGTCGTAAGTCACTTTTTTCAGTGCCCATGTAGCTTTGAATGGTCACGAAACCAATGGCTGTAACTCGAGGACTATTTGTCTGTGGTTTCAGCTAAATATAGAAATAATATTGTTAAAAGCCGTAATTTGCATTCCCTAAACATAGAGGATCTGTTCATACCAGGGCCCTCTTATGACTTGGGGACTTCAACTCCCAGAATTCCTCAGCCAGCATGGGGGAAACTTTGGCCTCTTCATGACTCGTGGACTTCAACTCCCAGAATTCCTGAGCCAGCATGGGAGAACTACAGCCCCTTCATGACTCGTGGACTTCAACTCCCAGAATTCCTCAGTCACTGTAGCCATTCTCCCCAGACCACCAACCCTAAACATAAGGTTCAGCCTAAGACCTCCTTCAGATGTGTGGTGATGATAATCCCATAATTCCCAGCCAGAACTGCCCATGATGTTCAGGAGTTGTGGGTTTGGATGTATTTGGAGCCCCACCCCACCCCCCAGGAGAAAGCAAGATTAGACTGGGATTTAATTCATTTAGAGTCTTCTTGGATGCCTTAACACAGGGCTCTTCAAACTTGGCCCTTTGATGACTTGTGACTTACACTGGAAGTTTTTCAGAAGAGACTGGAAAGCCATTTGTCTGAAATGGTATAGGGTTTCCTGCCTGAGCAGGGGGTTGGACTAGATGACCTCCAAGATCCCTTCCAACTGTATTGTTGTTGTTGTTGTTATTAATTTCGTCTAGAGGTTGGTGGCTTCCCTGCCAACAAAAGCTCACACTGTTTCATGATCGTGTTTTTCTTCAACTGTATTTTTCATTATTACTATTATTACTATTACTATTATTATTATTATTATTGTTATTGTTGTTGTTGTTATTATTATTATTTTCGTTAAACAAGAACCTCAGGCAACTGAGCACTCAAATTGACTGGCACTCATGGTTGGCACGGGCTGCTGCCAGCATCCTAGGTATCAACCGGGTGTCTCCTTAAAATGTAAGATGTTCCGAGTAGCGCAGTTTTTTGTAGCTTTGCTGGAGTTATTGCAGGAAGCTGCAATTTTTTGATGTATTTTGCAAAGTTTTTGGACATAGTTCCCAGTGCCCAAATGACAATGGGTATCACCATGACACGTTTCATCCATAATCGCGCAGTTTCGATGGCCAGGTTGCGGTATTTCATAATTTATTCCAGTTCTTTTTCTTCGACTCTGGCATCTCCTCGTACAGCGATATCAATCAGCTGTACGCTTCGGTTCTCTACGACTGCGATATCTGGCGTGTTGTGTTCCAAATGGCGATCTGTCTGTATTCACAAGTCCATTATTATTATTATTATTATTATTATTATTATTATTATTATTATTATTATTATTATTATTATTATTATTATTATTATTATTATTATTATTATTAGAACTTCAGCTCCCAGAATTCCTCAACCAGCTCCGTTTCTGGCAGATAGGTTTGTTGTTTCCTTTCATCTAACCTGGTTTGCTGGCTAAACCAGGCCAGGGACACAGGCTTTTAAGTAGGTTTGCAGTTGAAATTTTTAATGATTACTTTGTGTTCGCCCTTACGATACGCCTTCATTATAATCCAGATATTTTTTTGTCTGTCTCGGAAAGCAGCAAGAATTTCTCAGAACAAAACAAAAAAAAGAGTTCTACAGTTTTCAATCCACTTAAGCTCTGATATAACAAATCAAGGTTTAGGTTTGAAGATGTGATAGTTTTTTTCTGCCTCATTACGTTATGTCTGCAGTGAATCAATCTGGATGTGATCTGTTGTAGCCTTTATTAGAGGCAAGGAAAAAGGACAGATTCTGGGAGGAACCGGGTGTGTGTGTGTGTGTGTGTGTGTGTGTGTGTGTGTTGTTTAAAAAAGGTTTAAAAGTTTTGAAAAAGTTTAAAAACAAATTCGACGGGTACGCTAAGTCCCTCCTTTTAAGGCTTCCTGTCTCTAAATGGTAGGAAGCGGCAACGCTGGTTTTTAGCAGTAGTGGTCAAAATTAACTCTGCAGCCGCCTTTTGAGAAACAGTTCTTAATTTTATTTTAAAAGTTTTAAAGAACAAACTAAATCAATGGTTCTCAACCTATTGTTGTTGTTGTTAGTTGCAAAGTCGTGTCCGACCCATCGCGACCCTATGGACAACGTTCCTCCAGGCCTTCCTGTCCTCCACCATCCTCCGGAGTCTATTTAAGCTCACACCTCCTGCTTCAGTGACTCCATCCAGCCACCTCATTCTCTGTCGTCCCCTTCTTCTCTTGCCCTCAGCCTTTCCCAGCATGAGGCTCTTCTCCAGTGAGTCCTTCCTCCTCATTAGGTGGCCAAAGTATTTGAGTTTCCGCTTCAGGATCTGGCCTTCTAAAGAGCAGTCAGGGTGGATCTCCTCTAGGACTGACCGGTTTGATCGCCTTGCAGTCCAAGGGACTCGCAGGAGTCTTCTCCAGCACCAGAGTTCAAAGGCTTCAATTCTTTGGCGCTCAGCCTTTCTTACGGTCCACCTTTCACTGCCATACATTGCAACTGGGAAGACCATAGCCTTGACTACACGCACTTTTGTTGACAGGGTGATGTCTCTGCTTTTTAGTGTGCTGTCTAGATTTGCCATGGCTCTCCTCCCAAGGAGCAAGCGTCTTTTAATTTCTTGGCTACTGTCCCCATCTGCAGTGATCTTGGAGCCCAGGAAAATAAAATCTGTCACTACCTCCATTTCTTCCCCATCTATTTGCCAGGACTCAACCTATTATGGAGCCCTTATGTCGAAGGCTTGAAGACATGTAATGATTTAAGTATTGAGTTAAATCTTGGGGGATCCGGGGCCACAAAAGAGTATTTAAAGGGGGGGGGTAGTCCGTGGTGAAGAAAAGGTTGAGAACAAACTCAACTAAATATGACTACATCAAAGAAACGAAGAAGAAACTAAAGAATAGCGCGTGGGAAATAAAATATCAATAAACAGCATTCACAATTGTCCTAACCTTTTAAAATCCATCATTTCATGGATTCAATAATTAACTGAATTTATAAAATTAGACTTGTATCAATTAATGATTGAAATAATTGAAAAACTAGAAAAAAAGTCTCCTGTTTGTATTATAGTCCTGAATAGAGAGTCTTCTGTGGGGTAGGTTTAACAAAAAAATCTGATCGACAGAGGTTTTAGACTGATGTGTTTTTTATTTGTTTGGATGGGTGGATGGATGGATGAATGGATGGATGGATGGATGGATGGATGGATGGATGGATGGATGGACAGACTGGTAGATATATAGGTAGATAGGTAGGTAGGTAGAGAGAGATTGATAGAGGTGTAGGTAGGTAAATTAGATAGGTAGGTGGGTGGATGGATGGATGGATTGTACGGATAGGTAGGCAGACTGACAGATAATGTATAGGTAGGTAAGTAGGGGTATAGATTGATAGACGTATAGGTAGATGTATAGGTAGGTAGGTAAGTAGAGAGATAGATTGATAGAGGTGTACTTAGGTGGATTATTTATGTAGGTATGTATGTAGGTGGATGGATGGATGATAGATATAGATGGATGGATGATGGATGGATGGATGGATGATATTATAGATGGATAGATAGATAGATAGATACAGATGGATGGATGATAGATAGATATAGATGGATAGATAGATAGATAGATAGATAGATAGATGACTGATAGATTGATAGATGGATGATAAATAGACAGACAGACAGACAGACAAATATGGATAGATAGATAAACAGATCCCATTGGCATTGTGCAAATGGCTATTTTCTAATTTTTTAGAATTATATTCTCTTTGTGAAATCCGACAAACCAACCATAACAAATAGTGGATCAGCGTGTTGCAATTATTAAAAAAAAACTATTTCCTGTTGACTCCCCCCCATCCCCTCCATAAAACAGGGTGGTCTTCCCGTTCAGAATTCTTAATGTCCCTTTCTCCCACCCCCCACCCCCCAAAAAGCCCTGAAAAACATCAGCGCTTCCCTTAAGACCGTCTCTAGTCCTAATCTGCCCGACTGGAGACGTAGCTTTCGTCTGACTTCAGAGCAGCCTCTCTCGATGGGCACCCACGGGTTTTGCAGGAGAAGTGTGTCGCGTGGGGTTTTGTGAATGTGGCAATCCCAGCCCATCTGGAAAAAGCTATCGCCGTTTGTCCCTTCCGAAATCCATTGAAGAACTCGGGGGGGTGGGGGGGGTGGGGGCGGGAGAATTCAGCTGCCTAAAAATAA
The DNA here is from genome assembly GCA_024294585.1 of Vipera latastei. Classification (NCBI taxonomy): domain Eukaryota; kingdom Metazoa; phylum Chordata; class Lepidosauria; order Squamata; family Viperidae; genus Vipera; species Vipera latastei. The sequence goes on from CM044357.1 coordinate 3,340,813, forward strand.
TCAGAGAGGAGCTATTCATGGATCCTTTGTGGAGCTGTGGTGGAACACAGGGAAGCTAAATAATAATTTTGGCCAGTTAATTGCCCATCGGGTTTAACCAAATGTGAATAAAAGCCGTCCTCAGCCGGTTGAATTATCCCTAAATAACAGTTCGGCTGCCAGGAAGATTTTTTTTTTTTTACACAAGTTTTAAGGAAGTGCGGAATACACTTATAACAGTTTATTTAGCGACCAATTGATAAAAGTTACAACGGCACTGAGAAATGTGACTTATGACCGTGTTTCCCAGTTGCGAGCGTGCCTGGCTGAGGAATTCTGGGAGTTGAAGTCCACAAGTCATAAAAGGGCCAGGTTTGAAGACCCCTGGACTAGACACACTGGTCATTCCTGACCCAACGTTCTCAAATCCTCATTTCCTTAACACATCGCCACTGCTTAACAGAGTAAGAAAGTCGGAAGGGACCTTGGAGATCCAGTGATGGCGAAGCTTTTAGAGACCGAGTGCCCAAACTGCAACCCAAAGCCCACTTATTTATCGCAAAGTGCCAACACGGCAATTTAACCTGGATACTGAGGTTTTAGTTTAGAAAAAAATGACTCGCACATTAACATCTTTTGTCTTAAAAGGAAAACACAATAACAAAGCTTTCAATGATACAACTTTTTACTGACAGGTAAAAGTTTGCATTTGGCTTGCTTTTGGACAATTAATGTGATTTTTGCTGTTGTTATGCATGCTGATAATTTGTCTAACCTTGGCTCATACTTTGTAAGTTTGAGAGCAAGACACGCAGCACTCAGGTCGTCTGTTAGTCTGTTTCTGGTGTCAGATTTGATATAATTCAAAGCTGAAAACAGCGCGCTCGCTCCGGGGGCTTATTTTGGCTAGGAAGGGGCTTGAGAAATGGCGTTTTCCTCCAAAAACGTAGCCAAAGAGAGAGGCGCACGTGCCCACAGAGAGGGCTCCGAGTGCCCACTCTGGCACTCGTGCCATAGATTCTCCACCACTGTTCTAGTCCCACCTCCTGCCCATGCAGGAGACCCTTTAACCCTTCCGGACCAATGGCTGTCCAGTCCAGTCTCGTTGGTGATCAGATGATCTTCCCTTGGAGAACAACTCAACCATTTTTGTCGATGATTTAGAACAAGACATGCCAAACTCGCGACGTATCGCAGCTTCTTTCCCATTGCCAGCAATGGGGTGGGCGTGGCTTCCTGGTGACCCATCCGGCCCATGGGCCGGCAGTTTGACACCCCTGATTTAGAAGTTAACCAGCTCTTAGAATGTGAGATGAACAATACAATGCCAGCACTGACTCAGCAGGAGTCTGTATCCCTTTAAGAGCTTGAGTACAAAAGGGAAGGCTTTTTGCTAGAGTCTTTCTCTCTCCCCCATTCCCTGCTGTAATCAAGCTTTGTTGGATTCCGCTCTTAGCACGTGTATCGTTCCCGCTGTATAATTGTACTCTACTGTAGATAAACCACCTTTCATTACAAACCACCGTTTTCTACGTTTGCTCCTTGGGGTTGCCTCACACGACAGAACTGGGCGCGCGCTCCGACAATTTTGCCGTTCCTTCGGGAGCTGAGCTCTTCCGAACGTCGGATCGCTTGCAGAAATGGGCAAAGGGTTTTTATTGATATAGAGCCTCGGATTAAAGATCCTGCCTCCGTTTCGGAGCCTCCGCGTTTGAAGGCGAAACGGAGATGAGGGCTTTTAAAACCCTCAAACCCCCCCCACACACACACACACAGACACACACACACACTCACTCACCAGCCGGCCTTTTCATCCCGCCGTCTAAATTATTCATGCCATCGAGAAAGACGATCCAAAAAAAAAAAGAAAAAATCAATTTAATGTCCCTTTTCCTAGATAGCCTGCGTGCCTCTTAAATAATTTACAGGCACTAACGCTGCTTCCTGCTTCCTTCCCCCTAAAAAAAAATTATAAGAATAATAAGAATAATTACAGCAGAAAAACGCCGTCAGCCTTGGCCCAAGATAGCTATTTTATTTCTGTCGTATATACGTATTCAAGACAGAAATGCTCATAAATCTGGAAATGACGGTCCTTTAATACCCAGGATGTGGTTCTGAAGTGCAGCGTGATTGGAAATGAGAAGGGATAAACTCTTTGTTTTAGTACAAGTCGTCCTCGACGTTCAGTGGTTTAGTGACAGTTTCCAAATTGACAATGGCGATGAAGGAAGTGACTTACGACCGTTTTTTCATACGTACGACTGTTGCGGCATCCCCTGTGGTCAAAATTCAGGCACTTATGGCAATTGTATTGGGTAGTCCTCCGCTTACGACCACAATGGAGCCCCCAAATTTCTGTTGATAAGTGAGACGGTGGTTGTGTGAGTTTTGCCCCGTTTTAGGACCTCCTTTGCCACGTTTGTTAAATGAAGCACTGCAGTTGTTAAGTGGGTCACACGGTTGTTAAGTGAATCTGGCTTCTCCGTTGACTTTGCTTGCCGGAAGGTCGTAGAAGTGGATCACCTGACCCCCGGGGACATGGCAACCCCGTCATAAATAGGAGCCTCTTGCCAGGCATCCGGATTTGGATCACATGACCTCGGGGAGGCTGTGACAGTCGTCGGTGTGAAAAGCGGTCGTAAGTCACTTTTTTCAGTGCTGTTGTAACTTCGAAAGGTCACTAAATAACCTGTTGTAAGTCGAGGACCGCCTGTATTTATGACAGTTGCAGTGTCCTGGGGATTGCATGATCCCCTTTTGTGACCTTCCCATGAGCAAAGTCAATGGGGAAACCAGATTCACTTAACAACCGTGTGACTCACGAACTCGTGATTCACTTTACAACCGTGTTACTCACGAACTGCAGTGATTCGCTTAACAACCATATTACTTCTGAACTGCAGTGATTCGCTTAACAACTATATTCAGAACTGCAGTGATTCACTTAACAACCATGTTACGAACTGCAGTGATTTGCTTAACAACCATATTACTCACTTCAGAACTGCAGTGATTTGCTTAACAACCATATTACTCACTTCAGAACTGCAGTGATTTGCTTAACAACCACGTTACTTCAGAACTGCAGTGATGCACTTAACAAGCATATTATGAACTGCATTGATTCACTTAACAACCACGTTACTTATGAACTGCAGTGATTCACTTAACAACCATATTATGAACTGCAGTGATTCACTTAACAACCATGTTACTTCAGAACTGCAGTGATTTGCTTAACAACCATGTTACTTCAGAACTGCAGTGATTTATTTAACAACCTTATTACTCGCTTCAGAACTGCAGTGATTTGCTTAACAACCAGGTTACTTCAGAACTGCAGTGATTCACTTAACCATATTACTTCAGAACTGCAGTGATGCACTTAACAACCATATTAGGAACTGCATTGATTCACTTAACAGCCACGTTACTTATGAACTGCAGTGATTCGCTTAACAACCGTGCTACTCACTTCAGAACTGCAGTGATTCGCTTAACAACCGTGGCCAGCAAGGCCGTAAAAATGGGGCAAAGCTGGCTTAACAACCGTCTGGCTTAACAACAGAAATTGGGAGCTCCCCTCGGGTGATAAGCCAGAGCCCTGGTTTCGACCGTCCTCCTCAGTCGCTATTGAGGATTTTTTTAACCAGGATCCTTCTTGGTGGATTCATACCTTGGCTGTCGCCCTCCTCTAGCTGAATGTTAGATTTTTATTCCTTTTGCATCTCTCTTTTCCTGGCCAGCCCGGAGATTCCTAGGGCCCCGTCCTTAACTTGAGTCCCCCAGCCGGCTACCCCAGCCTCTACTCAGCGTTTAAGCTTTCACCTTCATGAATAAATCATCGGAGCCTCTGAAGTTCCCGGCCTTTCATTTATGTTCAAGAGCAATCACAATTTTATTTTATTTTTATTTTATTTTTATTTTCCTGGTTGCGATCTCTTCAGATTGCAGAAACAGGTCGAGTTGCATCTTCGGAAATTCGCCCTTTCCCTTGCTCCATCCGTGACCCGGCTGAGAAAGTCACTTCCCCTTTGGCTTTTAAAACCTTTCTAAGACAATTAGCATCCCCGTCTTCGTTTAAATCTGAATTTAATCGCCTCTTCCCTGCCGTAACCTCCTCGTATATTAAGTGTTTGTAGGGCTTCCACAACAACAACAACAAAAAAAGAAAGCCTTCACTTTAAAAAAAAAAAAGAAGAATTTGCAAGTCTCGGTAATTCTTACCCGTGGGATAATATCGCTCAGTCCCGTCGCTGTGAGCAGCCATCCGTTCAGTGACCGCTTGAAGTTAACGGGGCCGCTGGGAAAACCGGTTTATGACCAGTTCTCACGCTTAACGACCGTGGCCGCATCCCCTTGGTCACGTGATCAGAGTTTGCGTGCTGGGCAACGAGCGCGCATTTTTCCGATGGCTGCAGCATCCCCAGGGTGACGTGGTTTCTCCAATGGCGTCCTTCCCTTCCTCAGTGGAGGAAGCCAAATTTTTCTGAACAGTTCCCTTAACGACTTCAGTGATTCGCTTAACAACCACGGGGGGGGGGGGAAGAAAGGTTGTAAAATATAGGGCATGTCTCCCTTAACTGTTTTGTTCGGCAAGGGAATTGGTTGGGTTCGGCGGCTGAAGATTGAACCGGGGGGGTCCTTCGTGGTTTTTTTGCAGACGTTTTAGCACCCAACTGGGAACGGCATCAGTGAATCAGGGAGTGGGGTTTGAAGGGAGGAGGAGGAGGAGGAAGAGGAGGAGGAGGAGGAGGAGGAGGAGGAGGAGGAGGAGGAGGAGGAGGAGGAGGAGGAGGAGGAGGAGGAGGAGGAGGAGGAGAACAACTATGGGTCCTTGGTGCTCTCTGAGCTTGGTGGTTTTCTTGCAGATGTTTCATGACCCAACTAGGCCACATCATCAGTGCTAGAAGGGAGGAGGAGAAGGAAGGAAGGAAGGAAGGAAGGAAGGAAGGAAGGAAGGAAGGAAGGAAGGAAGGAAGGAAGGAAGGAAGGAAGGAAGGAAGGAAGGAAGGAAGGAGGGGTCCTTGATGCTCTCCTAGCTTGGTGGTTTTCTTGCAGATGTTTCATGACCCAACTAGGGAACATCATCAGTGCTAGAAGGGGGGAGGAGGAGGAGGAAGGAAGGAAGGAAGGAAGGAAGGAAGGAAGGAAGGAAGGAAGGAAGGAAGGAAGGAAGGAAGGAAGGAAGGAAGGAAGGAAGGAAAGTGGGGTCCTTGATGCTCTCTGAGCTGGGTGGTTTTCTTGCAGATGTTTCATGACCCAACTAGGCCACATCATCAGTGCTAGAAGGGGGGGGGGAGGAGGAGGAAGGAAGGAAGGAAGGAAGGAAGGAAGGAAGAAGGAAGGAAGGAAGGAAGGAAGGAAAGTGGGGTCCTTGATGCTCTCTGAGCTGGGTGGTTTTCTTGCAGATGTATCATGACCCAACTAGGCCACATCATCAGTGCTAGAAGGGGGGAGGAGGAGGAGGAGAAGGAAGGAAGGAAGGAAGGAAGGAAGGAAGGAAGGAAGGAAGGAAGGAAGGAAGGAAGGAAGGAAGGAAGGAAGGTGGGTCCTTGATGCTCTCCTAGCTGGGTGGTTTTCTTGCAGATGTTTCATGACCCAACTAGGAACATCGT
>CM044357.1:3379598-3511445 GCA_024294585.1 Vipera latastei
CCTTCATGACTTGTGGACTTCAAGTCCCAGAATTCCTGAGCCAGCATGGGGGAACTATGGCCCCTTCATGACTTGCAGACTTCAACTCCCAGAATTCCTGAGCCAGCATGGGGGAACTATGGCCCCTTCATGACTTGCAGACTTCAACTCCCAGAATTCCTCAGCCAGCATGGGGGAACTATGGCCCCTTTATGACTTGCGGACTTCAACTCCCAGAATTCCTCAGCCAGCATGGGGGAACTATGGCTCCTTCATGACTTGCGGACTTCAACTCCCAGAATTCCTCACCCAGCATGAGGAAACTATGGCCCCTTTATGACTTGCAGACTTCAACTCCCAGAATTCCTGAGCCAGCATGGGGGAACTATGGCCCCTTCATGTCTTGAGGACCAACTCCCAGAATTCCTGAGTCAGCATGAGGGAACTATGGCCCCTTCATGACTCATGGACTTCAACTCCCAGAATTCCTCAGCCAGCATGGCTCAGCTTGGAAACCTCTCCCCTCAACATGGCTGGCTCAGGAATTGAAGTCCACGAGTCATAAAAGAGCCAAGGTTGCCCACCCCCTTCCGTGCGCTCTTTACAGCCGCGCCTTCGTCCCAAACACTCTTCCCTCTTCCCTTTTTTCCTCCTCTGCTCTCCCACCGTTCCCGTTTTTTGGTTTTTTTTTGCTCTGCGTTTTATATTTTGGTAAACTAATGAAAGAATTTGGAAGCTTAAAAAAAAAGGGAAACACTTTTAGCATCAGAACAGGAGACGCCTCCTTTGGGCTATCTCTCCTTGGCATTTCTGCTTGGCGTTGTTTTTTTTTTTTTAAATGACATTTGCTCTTCCTTTTTTCTTTTTCTTTTCTTTTCTTTTTTTTTTTTTTGCATTCCTGTCATCCCAAGGATGTTTGCTTTAGTTGTAAGGATTTATTACAGCGTTTCTCAACTTTCCCCGGCTGGCTGGCGGATTCGAAGTTCTCCCCCCCCCCCCCATCTTGAAAGTCACTAAGGTCGAGAAACGGTGATTTATTGTCAGGGTTTGCTCCCCTCTGGGAGGAACAGCAATATAGAAAGAAATAAAATTTGGCTTCCTCTCTGGGGAGTCGGAAACACAATTTCTCAGATAAAATGTGTGATCTCCGAAAGCTCCCTGGGAGAATATTTATAGGAAACTGAGATATCACATTTGTGACATCTCTCTCCTCCCCTCCCTCTCTTTCTCTCTCCTCTCTTTCTCCTCTCTTTCTTCTCTTTTAATCCTCTCTTTCTCTTTCCGCTGTTTCACTTTCTCTGTCTCTCTGCCTTCTCTCTCTCTCTCTCTCTCCTCTTTCTCTCTCTCTCTCTTTTCCTCCCTTCTCTTTCTCTCCCTTTTTCTCTCTTCTCTCTCTCCTCTTTCTCCCTTCTCTCTTCCTCTCCTCTCTCCTCTTTCTTCTCTTACTCTTTTCTCTCTTTCTTTCACTTCTTCTGTCTCCTCTCTTTCCCTTTTTTTTCTCTCTCTCCTCTTTTTTCTTTTTCTCCTTCTCCCTTCTCTCCTTCTCCCTCTCTCTTTTCCTCCCTTCTTTTTCTCTCTCTCTCTCTCCTTTCTTTCTCCCTCCCTCCCTCCCTCTCCTTCTCTCTCTCTCTCTCTCTCTTTTTTTCTGTTTCTGTCTCTCTCTCTTTCTCTTTCTTTCTTCTCTGGGTATTTTCTGGATCACATTCTCTTCTTTCATAATTGTTGCAGGGTCTCTGACCCCAGGAATTCCCAACAAAATGTCGCTACCTAAGGCTGCCCTCTGTAGCTGCCAGCTACGTTTTCGCACGCCAAAGGTGTGGCTTCGGCTTTTACGTAGAGAAGGACGGATTGTAGAAATGCCAAGGAAGGGCGCCACACGGTTCTTGCAGGTAGATTAACTGCTCCGTTGGCCACGCTGGCTGGGGAATTCTGGGAGTTGAAGTCCGCACATCTTACAAGTTGCCAAGCCTTAGAAGCCCTGGTGTAAAGTACACGTTCTCCTCCTCGACGGCCCTTCGTTTAGTGACCGTCCAAAGTTACAAACAGCAGTGGAAAATGACCCTTTTTCACGCCTACAACGGTTGCAGCGTCCCCAGGGTCACGGGATGAAAATTCAGCAGCTTGGCAACTGACTCATATTTGTGTCGGTTGCACAGTGTCCCCTTTTGAGACCTTCTGACAAGCAAAGTCAGTGGGGAAAGCCAGATTCACAAGTGCCACTCCTTAAAACTTCAAGATTGTGTGTGTGTGTGTGTGTGTGTGTGTGTGTGTGTGTGTGATTCTTATTATTCCCATCTTTCACCTCCATGCTTGTGTGTGTGTGTGTGTGTGATTCTTATTATTCCCATCTTTCACCTCCATGCTTGTGTGTGTGTGTGTGTGTGTGTGTGTGTGTGTGTGTGTTTCCCAGAGAGCACAAAATGGCCAGGGAGACTAAATCTAATCCCGTCTATATTTTGGGGAGAAAATAACGAACTCGGCGCGAAGACACCATTTTATTTTTAAAACGAACAAAAGCCTTCTTTGGCTTCCCTGCAAAAAAAAACCCTGCCAGGAACGTAACACTGCTTTAAATTTATTTATTTATTTATTTATTTTATTTTATTTTAATCCCATTTATATCCCGCCCTTCTCAGAAGACTCAGGGCGGCTTACAAGCTTAGCAGTAGCCTTCATTCTATGTATATGCCTGCTTATTAGGGCTTTCATACACCCCCGCAAGCGGCATTATTACAAAGTCAGCTTAATTGCCCCCAACAATCTGGGTCCTCATTTTACCTACCTGGGAAGGATGGAAGGCTGAGTCAACCTTGAGCCTGGTGGGACTCGAACCTGCACTAATTGCAGGCAGCTGGTGTTACTCAAGGAGGCATTAGCCCACTGCTCCACCAAGGCTCTTGTAAATTTACGCCCTGTTTGTTCCAGCAATTGGTCCCTCAATGGTATTTTCAATCATACCTGCCCTACTGGGTTGCACATCCATAGTAGTGTGTTAATAAGTACATCCACCGTTTACACCCCCTTGGTGCTTGTCTTCACGTTTGGGAAATAATTTTGCTCCCACAGATGGCTCTTGCCTAGTTAATCAAGGCTAATTCCTCCACAGATGACCAGCCCAGCTGACATTATTAGCACATTAAGGGGGGGGGGAAGAAGAGTTGCCAGCCTCCGTCACACTATTTGTTGGTGCTTTTTTTTATCTCCTACCTTTGTCGGCTGTGGGTTTTTCAAAGGCGAGAGGCCCCGTGTCTGAAATTTGGATAAAAATAGTTTGCTGAATTGTGGGGTTTCTTTTTGTTACCAAGAAGTAAAGTTTTGGAATGGAATAGAATAGAATTAGAATTAGAATTAAAGTAGAGTAGAATTAGAATAGAATACAATTAGAATAGAATACAATTAGAATGGAATGGAATAGAATTAGAGTAGAAGTAGAATAATAGAATAGAATAGAATAGAATAGAATAGAATAGAATAGAATAGAATAGAATAGAATAGAATAGAATAGAATAGAATAGAATAGAATAGAATAGAATAGAATAGAATAGCAAATATGGAATACAATGGAATGGAATAGAATAGAATAGAAAATAGAATAGAATGGCAAATATGGAATAGAATAGCAAATATGAAATAGAATAGAATAGCAAATATGAAATAGAATGGAATGCAATAGAATAGAATAGAAATTTAGAATAGAATAGAATAGAATAGAATAGAATAGAATAGAATAGAATAGAATAGAATAGAATATCAAATATGGAATAGAATAGAATAGAAAAGCAAATATGGAATAGAATAGAGTAGAATAGAGTAGAATAGAATAGAATAGAATAGAATAGAATAGAATAGAATAGAATAGAATAGAATAGAATAGAATAGAATAGAATAGAATCTGGAAGGGACCTTGGAGGTCTTCTAGTCCAGCCCCCTGCTCAAGTGGGAGAACCTGTACCATCCCAGACAGGTGAATGTCTAATTTTCATTAATGCTGGCTGGGATGGCCTGCTAATATTAAAATGGGTAAATATTGGTGCTGCGCAGAAGAAAATATTTGTGTAATTAATACTTTCCCCTTAATGAACTGTATAAAATCAATGGGAACAGTGGAATATTTTGTTTTCTCATAAGGATTTTGCGTTGTCTACTAGGCGAGTCTTTGGCTAAAATGGACATCTGATAAACCAGTGCAGGTGGTCAATGATGAGCCCAGAATTTCTGTTGCTAACCAAGACAGTTGTTAAATGAGTTTTGCCCCTTTTTACAACCTTTCTTGCCACCGTTGTTAAGTGAGTCACTGCAGTTTTTAAGTCAGTTGCAAGGTTGTTGAGTGAATCCGGTTTCCTCAATGACTCTGCTTGTCGGAAGGTCACAAAAGGGGATCACGTGACCTTCGGATACTGCAACCGTCATAAATACGAGTCAGTTGCCAAGCGTCTGAATTTTGATTACATGACTGTGAGGAAGCTGCAACTGTCGTAAGTGTGAAAAATGGTCATAAGTCCCTTTTTTCTGTGCTATTGTAACTTTGAATGGTCACTAAACGACCTGTTGTAAGTCGAGGACTACCTGTATGTAAGTATTTGGCTAAAACTGAGATCTTACAAAGCAGTGTTTTAGCGCACCATCTCAAAGAAATGTTAAATTGAATCAAGTTAATCAGAGGTCTTCAAACTTGGCCTTTTCATGACTTGTGAACTTCAACTCCCAGAATTCCTCAGCCAGCCTGTGAGGGTGAAATAATGCTAACTCAGAAAGAGCTAAACTGGTGTTTCTCAACCTCAGCCATTTTAAGAGGTGTGGACCTCAACTCCCAGAATTCCCCAGCCAGCCTGTGAGGGGGAAATAATGCTAACTCAGAAAGAGCTAAATTGGTGTTTCTCAACCTCAGCCATTTTAAGAGGTGTGGACTTCAACTCCCAGAATTCCTCAGCCAGCCTGTGAGGGTGAAATAATGCTAACTCAGAAAGAGCTAAACTGGTGTTTCTCAACCTCAGCCATTTTAAGAGGTGTGGACTTCAACTCCCAGAATTCCCCAGCCAGCGTGCCTGGCTGAGAAATTCTGGGAGTTGAAGTCCACACGTCATAAAAGGGCCAAGTTTGAAGACCCCTGACATAATGTGAGGGGGAAATAATGCTAACTCAGAAAGAGCTAAATTGGTGTTTCTCAACCTCAGCCATTTTATGAGGTGTGGACTTCAACTCCCAGAATTCCTCAGCCAGCATGCCTGGCTGAGAAATTCTAGGAGTTGAAGTCCACAGGTTTTGTAAGCTTTGAGGGCCATTCTTTTTTCCTTCGTTGTCACCTCTTCGGTCTGGTTTTGGAATAACTTACATGGGCAAGGATCCTATTTGTTCTGCCCTCCTGGGAAAAGTGGCCGCATGGGAAAGGCCACCAACAGGAGATCCCAAGTCACGTATCCGATGCTTCAGCGATAAGCAATATTGAAAAATTAGGTCTGGGGCCAAAGTTATATTTTCGCTCTTTCCCAGGAAAACTTCCTCTGAACTTTACTCTTCGTCCTCCCGTACACACACCCCCTTCTTGATCTAAAAGTAACCTAGTTTGCGTAGGGCAGTTCTCAGTTCCTGCATAAAATATGTGCCGGGTGTTGACCAAGCAGTGGAATCTTTCTTCCTTGGTTGCAGGGTGAACTTTTGGCACGACAGTTTCCCATAGAAAATGTGGGCAAAGTTACAAAGGCATTTTTGCATATAATAATAATAATAATAATAATAATAATAATAATAATAAGAAGAAGAAGAAGAAGAAGAAGAAGAAGAAGAAGAAGAAGAAGAAGAAGAAGAAGAAGAAGAAGAAGAAGAAGAAGAAGAAGAAGAAGAAGAAGAAGAAGAAGAAGAAGAAGAAGAAGAAGAAGTAGTAGTAGTAGTAGTTGGGAGGGACCTTGGAGGTCATCTAATCCAACCCCCTGCTCAGGCAGAAAACCCTATACCATTTCAGACAAGTGGCTGGCCAGTCTCTTCTTAAAAGCTTAGAAGAAGAAGAAGAAGAAGAAGAAGAAGAAGAAGAAGAAGAAGAAGAAGAAGAAGAAGAAGAAGAAGAAGAAGAAGAAGAAGAAGAAGAAGAAGAAGAAGAAGAAGAAGAAGAAGAAGAAGAAGAAGAAGAAGAAGAAGAAGAAGAAGAAGAAGAAGAAGAAGAAGAAGAAGAAGAAGAAGACTCCTGCGAGTCCCTTGGACTGCAAGGCGATCCAACCGGTCGGTCCTAGAGGAGATCCACCCTGACTGCTCTTTAGAAGGCCAGATCCTGAAGCTGAAACTCAAATCCTTTGGCCACCTAATGAGAAGGAAGGACTCACTGGAGAAGAGCCTCATGCTGGGAAAGGTGGAGGGCCAGAGAAGAAGGGGACGACAGAGAATGAGGTGGCTGGATGGAGTCACTGAAGCAGTAGGCATGAGCTTAAATGGACTCCAGAAGATGGTAGAGGACACAAAGGCCTGGAGGAACATTGTCCATGGGGTCGCGATGGGTCGGACATGACTTTGCACCGAAGGAGGAGGAGGAGGAAGAGGAAGAAGAAGAAGAAGAAGAAGAAGAAGAAGAAGAAGAAGAAGAAGAAGAAGAAGAAGAAGAAGAAGAAGAAGAAGAAGAAGAAGAAGAAGAAGAAGAAGAAGAAGAAGAAGAAGAAGAAGTAGTAGTTGGGAGGGACCTTGGAGGTCATCTAATCCAACCCCCTGCTCAGGCAGAAAACCCTATACCATTTCAGACAAGTGGCTGGCCAGTCTCTTCTTAAAAGCTTCCAGTGTTGGAGTATTCACAGCTTCTGGAGGCAAGATGTTCCACTGGTTAATTGTTCTAACTGTCAGGAAGTTTCTCCTTAGTTCTAGGTTGCTTCTCTCCTTGACTAGTTTCCATCCATTGCTTCTTGTCCTGCCTTCAGGCGCTTTGGAGAATAGCTTGACTCCCTCTTCTTTGGGGCAGCCCCTGAGATATTGGAACACTGCTATCATGTCCCCCCTCGTCCTTCTCTTCATTAAACTACACATACCCAATTCCAGCAACCGTTCCCGATATGTTTTAGCCTCCAGGCCCCTGATCATCTTTGTTGCTCTTCTCTGTACTCTTTCTAGAGTCTCGACATCTTTTTTACATCGTGTTGACCAAAACTGGATGCAGTATTCCAGGTGTGGCCTTACCAAGGCATTGTAGAGTGGTATTAGTACTTCACGTGTTCTTGATTCTATCCCTCTGTTAATGCAGCCCAGCACTGTGTTGGCTTTTTTGGCAGCTGCAGCACACTGCTGGCTCATATTTAAGTGATTGTCCACTAGGACTCCGAGATCCCTCTCACAGTTACTACTATTGAGCAAGGTACCACCTATACTATACCTGAGCATTTGATTTTTCCTGCCTAAATGTAGAACCTTACTTTTTTCACCATTGAATTTCATTTTGTTAGATAGTGCCCAGTGTTCGAGTCTGTCCATATCCTTCTGTATCTTAAGCCTATCTTCTGGAGTATTGGCTATTCCTGCCAGCTTGGTGTCGTCTGCACATTTGATGAGTTCCCCATCTATCCCCTCATCCAAATCATTGATGAAGATGTTGAAGATGTAGATCTGTTTCGTTCTTACTTACGTGCTTCCAGAACTGAAACAGCCTTGTTCAAAAACCTGAGCATTGTCCTTTGATTTTTCTTGACTTCTGATAACATTGCTGGCAAAATATTTGATTGGCTACACGGAGTGGGGTGGGGGTGGCAGGGTCCTGCTCCTGTGTGGAGGTCTGATCATAGACAAGGGATATTATGGGACAGCCAAAGCAATACATTCAACCCAGAAGCCTGGCATTCAGACAGATCAGCCATCGACAGACCCATAGAGATAAACAACAACTGCATACCAATCAAACGAGACAGTCTTAACAGTAAATAGGTACAGCATCTCCTTGCCAGCCATCAACACCCAGCTAAGCAGAAAGTAACATCAAGCAGTAAACAGTGGCCCAACCAGGGAACTACCAACTCAGATAAACAGTCTGAGTAAACAACAGCCTAAGCAAGGAATCGCCAAGCCTTTCCCACCAACACTGACAGCCATTAATATATAAACAGAGAGCAAAACCCCCCTCTCTTTTAGCACTGATGATGTTACCTTGCTGGGTAATGAAACGTCTGCAAGAAAACCACCCAGCTCAGAGAGCACCAAGGATCCCACAGTCTTCCTCTTCCTCCTCCTCCTCCTCCTCCTCCTCCTCCTCCTCCTCCTCCTCTCAAACCCCACTCCCTTCTAGCACTGATGATGTTACCTAGCTGGGTAATAAAACATCTGCAACAAAACCCCCAAGCTCAGAGAGCACCAAGGACTCCATAGTCATCTTCCTCCTCCTCCTCCTCCTCCTCCTCCTCCTCCTCGCAAACCCCACTCCCTTCTAGCACTGATGATGTTACCTAGCTGGGTCATGAAAGGTCTGCAAGGAAACCCCCAAGCTCGGAGAGCACCAAGGACCCCACAGTCTTCTTCCTCCTCCTCCTCCTCCTCCTCCTCCTCCTCCTCCTCCTCCTCCTCCTCCTCCTCCTCCTCGCAAACCCCACTCCCTTCTAGCACTGATGATGTTACCTAGCTGGGTCATGAAAGGTCTGCAAGGAAACCCCCAAGCTCGGAGAGCACCAAGGACCCCACAGTCTTCTTCCTCCTCCTCCTCCTCCTCCTCCTCCTCCTCCTCCTCCTCCTCCTCCTCCTCCTCCTCCTCCTCCTCCTCCTCCTCCTCGCAAACCCCACTCCCTTCTAGCACTGATGATGTTACCTAGCTGGGTCATGAAAGGTCTGCAAGGAAACCATCAATCTCAGAGAGCACCAAGGACTCCATAGTCATCTTCTTCCTCCTCCTCCTCCTCGCAAACCCCACTCCCTTCTAGCACTGATGATGTTACCTAGCTGGGTCATGAAAGGTCTGCAAGGAAACCCCCAAGCTCGGAGAGCACCAGGCGCCTTATATTCATCCATGACATAGACCAGTGATTTAGTGTGCAATGGGGTAATGGCCAGGCACCTGACCCAACTATTGATCAGACAGAAGCCCCACGGGTGACATTAGGAGAATTGCCGATTCTTCTAATGGAGCCCTCGGAGTCCAGGGACAAGAAGAGCTCAAAATGCTGTAGGGCAGGGAGAGATAAATGTTCCTTTTGAATCTTGTAAGCAGGGAGCAACTGAGAGTCAGCGAGAAAGAAGATCAAAGGCCCGAGGAAGGCTGTCTTAAGATCCCTGCTGATAAAAGCGTCCATATCCACTTTCCAAGATGATGTAACCTTAGCCCCATTTTCTTGCAATCAATGCGATCGATGAGAGTCTGTCAGCGTTCAGCTTTCTTGACAGCAAGCCATGTCCGAAATCTTGCCAAACTAAAGCGACCACTTTCATCCCTGAAAATAGACTCTGAGAATCACTAAGGATGAGCCTTCTAACTGTCTTTCTCCCAACCAAAGTGTCTTAAGTGTTGCCGTCTTTTGGCCCTTTGAAATGCAACCTCTCCTGATTTTGGGCCAATCGCCAGGAGACGGGGAGTTCTAGTCCCTCCTTAGGCATGAAAGCCAACTGGGTGACTTTGGGCCAATCACCAGGAGATGGGCAGTTCTAGTCCCGCCTTAGGCATGAAAGCCAGCTGGGTGACTTTAGGCCAATCACCAGGAGATGGGGAGTTCTAGTCCTGCCTTAGGCATGAAAGCCAGCTGGGTGACTTTGGGCCAATCACCAGGAGACGGGGAGTTCTAGTCCTGCCTTAGGCATGAAAGCCGGCTGGGTGACTTTGGGCCAATCACCAGGAGACGGGGAGTTCTAGTCCCACCTTAGGCATGAAAGCCAGCTGGGTGACTTTGGGCCAATCACCAGGAGACGGGGAGTTCTAGTCCCGCCTTAGGCATGAAAGGCAGCTGGGTGACTTTGGGCCAATCACCAGGAGATGGGGAGTTCTAGTCCCACCTTAGGCATGAAAGCCAACTGGGTGACTTTGAGCCAATCACCAGGAGACGGGGAGTTCTAGTCCCGCCTTAGGCATGAAAGCCAACTGGGTGACTTTGGGCCAATCACCAGGAGATGGGGAGTTCTAGTCCCGCCTTAGGCATGAAAGCCAAGTGGTTGACTTTGGGCCAATCACCAGGAGACGGGGAGTTCTAGTCCCGCCTTAGGCATGAAAGCCAGCTGGGTGACTTTGGGCCAATCACCAGGAGACGGGGAGTTCTAGTCCCGCCTTAGGCATGAAAGCCAACTGGGTGACTTTGGGCCAATCACCAGGAGACGGGGAGTTCTAGTCCTGCCTTAGGCATGAAAGCCAAGTGGTTGACTTTGGGCCAATCACCAGGAGACGGGGAGTTCTAGTCCCGCTTTAGGGATGAAAGCCAACTAGAGGTTTTGGGGCCAGTCCCTCACTCTCGGCCTAACACACCTCGCTGTGTTGTTGTGGAGAAAAGGAAGAGGAAGGAGGAGCATTAGGTATGCTTGCTGCGTTGAGTTATTCATAAGCCAGAATAAATGCAGAATAAAGATCAATCTCTTTCTTTTTTTCTTTCTTCTTCTGACTCTCTCTTTTTCTTTCTCTTCCTCTCTCCCTCCCTCTCTCTCTCTCTCTCTCTTTCTCCTCTTAGATCATCAAGTTGAAAGCCGAAGCTCGCCTAGACCTCCTGAAGCAGATCGGCGTTTCAGTGGATACCTGGCTGAAAAGTGCAATGAATCAAGTGATGGAGGAACTGGAGAACGAGAGGTGGGCCAGCCTCCCAGCCATGGCCAGCAACGGCTCTTCACACATGGTAGGGCTGGGCGTCTCTAACCCCCGTCCCTTTCGCCGTCCCTAAAGCACAGTCCTCCTCCTCCCCCCTCCTCCTCCTCCTCCCTTCTAGCCCTGATGATGCAAGAAAACAAGCTCAGAGAATACGAAGGATCCCACAGTCATCGTTCTCCTCCTCCCCACAAACCCCACTTCCTTCTAGCCCTGATGATGTTCCCTAGTTGGGTCGTGAAATGTCTGCAAGGAAACCACCCAGCCCAGAGAGCAACAAGGACCCCACAGTCGTCGTCCTCCTCCTCCTCCTCCTCTTCTCCACAAACCCCCCTCCCTTCTAGCACTGATGATGTTCCCTAGTTGGGTCATGAAATGTCTGCAAGGAAACCACCCAGCCCAGAGAGCAACAAGGACCCCACAGTCGTCGTCGTCCTCCTCCTCCTCCTCCTCTTCTCCACAAACCCCACTTCCTTCTAGCCCTGATGATGTTCCCTAGTTGGGTCGTGAAATGTCTGCAAGGAAACCACCCAGCTCAGAGAGCACCAAGGACCCCACAGTCCTCCTCCTCCTCCTCCCATTCTCTTTCTCCTTCCACTTCGCCTCCTCTTTCTAGCCCCAATGATGTTCCCTACTCGGGTCCCAAAACGTCTGCAACAAAACGCACCGAGCTCAGAGAACACCCAGGACCCCACAATTCCTCCCTGAGCTAGAGAGATCCTCTCCCATTGGAAATGACAATTGGAGTGCCATTTTGGATCTGGTGAGATTTTCAGGTTGTGCGGTTCAGACAGTGACCTAAAGGAGAAAGCTTCCTCTACACACACACACACACACACACACACACACACACACACACACACACAATAAGGACAGACAGGTGCGTGTGAATTCGGAGGAAAAAAAGAGAGATATTTTTTTTCCTGAATGCCAAGAGAATCTGAGGAAGTGAGCCTTAAGGGCCCTTTGTGCCAAGATGCCAGCAGAGAGAAACATGCTCCCTCCTTCCTCCCCTTCCCCCGTTTCCTTTGGCTCCCTGCCTCAGTTTCTTTTTTTTTCTGAAACCTGGACTTTTCCCAATATTCCTCCTCCGGCTGAATTCCTAATGAATTGGCAGATGCAGGGATGGAGGGGAACGATGAAATCTCCCTTCTGTTTTCTTCCTGCCTACCAACCTTCGCCGTACAAAGATTTCCCTGATATTCCATGGAGAGTGTGTGTGTATGTGTGTGTGTGTGTGTGTCTTTGTGGGGGTTTTTTGTTTTTTTTCAGTGATGTCCTAACTTTAAATCAGGCCTAGGCAACCTTGGCTCTTTTATAACTGGTGGACTTCAACTCCCAGAAATCCTGAGCCAGCATGGGGGAACTATGGCCCCTTCATGACTTGTGGACTTCAACTCCCAGAAATCCTGAGCCAGCATGGGGGAACTATGGCCCCTTCATGATTGGTGGACTTCAGCTCCCAGAATTCCTGAGCCAGCGTGGGGGAACTATGGCCCCTTCATGATTGGTGGACTTCAACTCCCAGAAATCCTGAGCCAGCATGGGGGAACTATGGCCCCTTCATGACTTGCAGACTTCAACTCCCATAATTCCTGAACCAGCATGGGGGAACTATGGCTCCTTCATGATTTGAGGACTTCAACTCCCAGAATTCCTGAGCCAGCATGGGGGAACTATGGCCCCTTCATGACTTGTGGACTTCAACTCCCAGAAATCCTGAGCCAGCATGGGGGAACTATGGCCCCTTCATGATTGGTGGACTTCAACTCCCAGAAATCCTGAGCCAGCAATGGGGGAAACTTTGGCCCCTTCATGACTGGTGGACTTCAACTCCCAGAAATCCTGAGCCAGCGTGGGGGAACTATGGCCCCTTCATGATTGGTGGACTTCAACTCCCAGAAATCCTGAGCCAGCATGGGGGAACTATGGCCCCTTCATGACTTGCAGACTTCAACTCCCATAATTCCTGAACCAGCATGGGGGAACTATGGCTCCTTCATGATTTGAGGACTTCAACTCCCAGAATTCCTGAGCCAGCATGGGGGAACTATGGCCCCTTCATGACTTGTGGACTTCAACTCCCAGAAATCCTGAGCCAGCATGGGGGAACTATGGCCCCTTCATGACTGGTGGACTTCAACTCCCAGAAATCCTGAGCCAGCGTGGGGGAACTTTGGCCCCTTCATGATTGGTGGACTTCAACTCCCAGAAATCCTGAGCCAGCATGGGGGAAACTTTGGCCCCTTCATGACTGGTGGACTTCAACTCCCAGAAATCCTGAGCCAGCGTGGGGGAACTTTGGCCCCTTCATGACTGGTAGACTTCAACTCCCAGAATTCCTGAGCCAGCGTGGGGGAACTATGGCCCCTTCATGACTTGTGGACTTCAACTCCCAGAAATCCTGAGCCAGCGTGGGGGAACTTTGGCCCCTTCATGACTGGTGGACTTCAACTCCCAGAAATCCTGAGCCAGCGTGGGGGAACTTTGGCCCCTTCATGACTGGTGGACTTCAACTCCCAGAATTCCTGAGCCAGCATGGGGGAAACTTTGGCCCCTTCATGACTGGTGGACTTCAACTCCCAGAAATCCTGAGCCAGCGTGGGGGAACTTTGGCCCCTTCATGACTGGTAGACTTCAACTCCCAGAATTCCTGAGCCAGCGTGGGGGAACTATGGCCCCTTCATGACTTGTGGACTTCAACTCCCAGAAATCCTGAGCCAGCGTGGGGGAACTTTGGCCCCTTCATGACTGGTGGACTTCAACTCCCAGAAATCCTGAGCCAGCGTGGGGGAACTTTGGCCCCTTCATGACTGGTGGACTTCAACTCCCAGAATTCCTGAGCCAGCGTGGGGAAAACTTTGGCCCCTTCATGACTGGTGGACTTCAACTCCCAGAAATCCTCAGCCAGCATGGGGGAACTATGGCTCCTTTATGACTTGTGGACTTCAACTCCCAGAATTCCTCAGCCAGCATGGGGGAACTATGGCCCCTTCATGACTCATGGATTTCAACTCCCAGAATTCCCGAGCTAGCTATGCTTCAGAAAAACTCAGCTATGCTGGCTCATGAATTCTGGGAGTTGAAGTCCACGAGGCATAAAAGAGCCAAGGTTGCCTAGCCCTGCTTTAAACAGTTGCTAAACGAATGTTTATAAGCCGAGAACTATTTGTATTGAGTAACGGATGCTCACAGCCTCTTCCTGGTTTTCTCTTTTAGCTAAATGTTGATCTGGAAAGGGAAGAAGGAGAAGACGGCATGGATGCTTTTGAAGACAGCAACTCCAGTCCTTCGGGCACCCTCCGAAATTACCCCTTGACCTGCAAAGTTGTTTATTCATACAAGGTAGGTAATGTTCAAAATGGGGACAGATTTTCATACAAATAGGCATTTTTGCACGAAGGACTAGCAGGCTGTTCCCTTAAAATCTTTCCCAAAGTCCCAAAGGCGCTTTTCCCAGAGGCAACCGGACTTCTTTGTTTTGCTTTGAAGACGTTTCGCTTCTCACCCAAGAAGCTTCTTCAGCTCTGACTGGATGGAGGGGAATGGAAGGATTTATACTCCTTGCAGAAAAACTGCTCATTTGCCTCCTTTTTAGAGGGTCATTGAGGCCACCTGGAGGTTTATCTGTGCCTAACAACCAAATAATAATAATAGGAACTGCTTCCATCCTGCGACGAGATCTGTAATACCATCCAACATCCACATCTGCCTATCCCAGGTCCTTGGTAAGGACTCGATAGGTAGACAAAAATGCCAAATCCAGTGTGAACATCTGACTGACTGTGCGATGATCAATAGTAGTAGTAGTAATAGTAGTAGTAATAATAAAGTTGGAAGGGAACTTGGAGGTCATCTAGTCCAGCCCCCTGCTCAAGCAGGAGAGAACCTATACCATTTCAGACAGATAGCTGTCCAGTCTCTTCTTAAAAACTTCCAGTGTTGGAGCATTCACAGCTTCTGGAGGCAGGTGGTTCCACTGGTTAGTTGTTCTAACTGTCAGAAAATTCCTCCTTAATTCCAGGTTGCATCTCTCCTTGACTCGTTTCCATCCGTTGCTTCTTGTCCTGCCTTCAGGTGCTTTGGAGAGTAGCTTGACTGCCTCTTCTTTGGGGCAGCCCCTGCGATATTGGAACACTGCTATAATGTCCTCCCTCGCCCTTCTCTTCATTAAACTAGACATACCCAATTCCAGCAACCGTTCCTTGTATGATTCAACCTCCAATCCCCTAATCTCCTTTGTTGCTCTTCTCTGCACTCTTTCCAGAGTCTCAACTTCTTTTTTACATCGTGGTGACCAAAAGTGGATGCCGTATTCCAAGTGTGGCCTTGCCAAGGCCTTGTAAAGTGGTATCAACTCTTCACGTGATCTTGATTCTGCCCCTCTGTTAATGCAGCCTAGCACCATGCTGGCTTTTTTGCCAGCTGCCAGGAATAAAAATCATTCCATCCTCCACCATTCAGTCAGAACTGAAGAAGCTCCTTAGATGAGGAGTGAAACGTCTTCAAGGGGAAAAAAGTCTTTCAGAACAGCACCTTTGGGGCAACCACGACCTGGATGACTTGGGAATCTCCACGGCCCATGTAAACTTGGGTGCTGATTAAGGGCATGCAAGGAACCCATTTTAGGGGAATCTGGGGCAAAGGAGCCCACGCGGAACCAAAATAATCTCTCATTGTTTCGTGCCCGTTGCAACGGAACAAAACTCAAGAAGGGAATATTTGTCTCAAAAGTCGCACGAAGTGTTAGTGCCATTTTATAATGCCTTGGTAAGGCCACACTTGGAATGCTGCATCCAGTTTTGGTCGCCACGATAAAAAAATTAGATGTTGAGGCTTTAGAAAGAGTGCAGAGAAGAGCAACGAAGATGATTCTATTCTAAGTCTTAAAAGTTGCCCAGTATGGAGATCCCTGGTGGCTGGGGAATTCTGGGAATGGAAGTCCACGCACCTTAAAGTTGCCTAGTTTGTAAAATAGACCACGACAGGTAGTCCTTGACTTAAACTCGTAGTTTAGTAACCAAAGTTGCAATCTACCTGTCAAAAGGAGGTGCAAGTCTTCCCCCAGGCTTCTTTTTAAAAGAGGATTAGGGGACTAGACTTAGATCAGGGCTTTCCAACCAGTGGTACGGGTACCACCTGTGGTACATGGGCACCTGGCAGGTGGTACGCGACCATCGTAGAAAAGTGGTAGCGGGGGAGGGGAATGAGCTGAACCGGTGGCAGCACCGCACAAGCCTGAGCGAGAGACGGCTGGAGCTGCAGGGCTGTCGGGGCTCAGCGGAAGCGCCAGGATCCAGCTGGAGCTCAGCACCGATCCTGGCGCTTCTGAGCCCAGAAGAAGCGCCGATCAGCCGGAATGTTGCAGCATCTCCAGGGTCTTCTGATTGACATTCAGATGCTTGGCAACCGATTCCTATTTATGACGGTCACAGTGTCCCAGGGTCATGTGAAGTGACCAAAACCTGCTGCAACCACCCAGCAGACGGGGGGGGATAAAAACCAAACACCCCCCCACCCCACCCCCACTGCCAATCCTCAACAGAAATACAACGATGAACACCTCGGACAGGAGGAAGAGCGCCGCCGGGCGGGCAGGCAGGTGTCTTGCTCGGCTGTGGCTTGGGGGGGGCACTTTTTTCAGGGCCATTGTAACTTCAAACAGTTACTAAGCCAACTGTTGTAAGTCGAGGACTACCTGTACTTCATCACTTTTTTCCTTTTTTTTTTTTTTTTGGTCATGCAGTTTTGGACACTTTGTTAGGCGACTGGTGGTACTCGGATGTTGCCGTATCCTAAAAGTGGTACAATGGGTGAAAAAGGTTGAAAAGGCCTGGACTAGATGACCTCCAAGGTCCCTTCCGACTCTGTTATTCTGTTGCCTCCTTCATCTTACCCCCTTGCCAAATTTCTAAGCTGGCTTCCCCAGTTCACAGCCTCCATCCTCACGTTCCTGGGTTTGCCTTTTGCCCTTTAAAACTTCTCTCGCCACTTCGCTTTCCAGGATCTCGCCAATTTTACGAGTCATTAACTCACCAATTTTCTCACCCTTCCCGCCCCCCCCTCCAAAACCAGTTCACTCTTTCCTGTTGGTTTTGTAATTCGATCCTCCCTCATCACCTCCGGTGACCCCAAATCATTTAAGTGGACTTTTTTTTTTCCTTCCCTATCTTCCTCTCCGTGAAAAACCCCCCTAGCTTTTTACCACAAGGTCCTGTTCTTTTTTTTTTTTTTTTTTTGCAAGCCACAAAACACACTCCTTTCCTCCCCATCTCAAAATGTTGACAGAACCGCAACTTTTTTTCCAGTCTTCCCACCCTCCCTGCAAGCCACTTTGCCCTTCCTCTTTTTTTTTCTTTCTTTTTTCTTTTCTTTTTGCTGTTTTAGCAGTTGCATCCTCATTCATTCCCTGTAGGTGCCGCAACCACCTTATTTCCTTCATATCAACAAATCAATCACCCAGAGTCACTGGTTTGGGATGGGAGGGACCATAAGAATTGGAAGGATATCGAAATGACTGATAGAGGAGACAGAGAGAGAGATAAGAAAAATGATGGATGATGGATTAGATAAATAGAGATGATAAATATGGATAGATGGATAGATAGATAGATAGATAGATAGATAGATAGATAGATAGATAGATAGATAGATAGATAGATGATAGATAGATAGATGGATGGATGGATGGATGGATGGATGGATGGATGGATGGATGGATGGACGGACGCATGCATGCATGCATGCATGCATACAACAGCCAGAGGATAGATAGAGACAGAAGACAGATGATTGATAGATTTGACAGACAATAGAAACATAGAGGTAGGGAGGGGAGGATGGAGATAGATAGATAGATAGATAGATAGATAGATAGATAGATAGATAGATAGATAGATAGATAGATAGATGGATGGATGGATGGATGGATGGATGGATGGATGGATGGATGGATGGATGACTGGTAGATGAGAGAAATAAGAGAGATGACAGATAGATATGGATTAGATAGAGAGATGATAAGATAAAGAGACAGATAAGAGAGAGAGAGAAAGGTAGATAGGTAGAGATGAGATAGCTAGCTGGATGAAAGACAGACAGATCAGAAAGAAACAGGGCAGCTGTCCAAGGAATTCTGTTGAGTTGAAGTCCACAAGTCTTAAAATCGCCACGTTTGGGCCCCCTGTCCTGACCCACATCGCCTCCCCCTCCCCAAAGCCCCTTCCTTCCCTTTTTTTACGCGCCTCCTCCTCTTCTTCTTCGTTCACCGCAGGCTTCGCAGCCGGATGAATTAACCATCGAGGAGCACGAGGTCTTGGAAGTGATCGAAGACGGGGATATGGAAGACTGGGTAAAGGTATCCGTTGGCTTTTCCTGTCTTTGTGTGTGGCATGCTGCAGCCGGCCTCTCCTCGTTTTGTTTTGTTTTGTTTTGTTTTTCTGCTGTTTTCAACGCTCCTCTTCCCCGCTTTCACAGGCCCGGAATAAGTCCGGCCACGTGGGCTACGTCCCGGAGAAATATTTGCAGTTCCCGACGTCCAACAGCCTCTTGAGCATGTTGCAGTCCTTGGCAGCCTTAGACAGCCGGTCCCACGCCTCCAGCAACTCCACCGAAGCCGAGCTCGTCTCGGGAAGCCTTAATGGAGACTCCAGTGGTAAGGGCCGAGGGGGCTGAATCTGTGTGTGTCTGTGTGTCTGTGTGTTGGGAGACACCCCTGCTATCCTGCACATCCCAGACATAAAACAGCACAGCCATTCGTGAAGTGCAACCCAGCTTCAGCTCCCGTGGGAAACATTGCAGTGAAAGCCAGCTGGGTGACTTTGGGCCAATCAGCAGGAGACGGTAAGTTTTATTCCCGCCTTAGGCATGAAAGCCGGCTGGGTGACTTTGGGCCAATCACCAGGAGACTGGGAGTTCTAGTCCCACCATAGGAAGGAAAGCCGGTTGGGTGACTTTGGGCCAATCACCAGGAGATGGGGAGTTCTAGTCCTGCCTTAGGCATGGAAGCCAGATGGTGACTTTGGGCCAATCACTAGGAGACGGTGAGTTCTAGTCCCACCTTAGGCATGAAAGGCAGCTGGGTGACTTTGGGCCAATCACCAGGAAACAGTGAGTTCTAGTCCCACCATAGGAAGGAAAGCCGGTTGGGTGACTTTGGGCCAATCACCAGGAGACTGTGAGTTCTAGTCCTGCCTTAGGCATGGAAGCCAGATGGATGACTTTGGGCCAATCAGCAGGAGACGGTGAGTTCTAGTCCCACCTTAGGCAGGAAAGCCAGCTGGGTGACTTTGGGCCAATCAGCAGGAGACGGTGAGTGCTAGTCCCACCATAGGAAGGAAAGCCGGTTGGGTGACTTTGGGCCAATCACCAGGAGAGTGTGAGTTCTAGTCCTGCCTTAGGCATGGAAGCCAGATGGATGACTTTGGGCCAATCAGCAGGAGACGGTGAGTTCTAGTCCCACCTTAGGCATGAAAGCCAGGAGATTGACTTTGGGCCAATCACCAGGACACGGTGACTTCTAGTCCCGCCTTAGGCATGAAAGCCGACTGGGTGACATTGAGCCAATCAGCAGGAGACGGTGAGTTCTAGTCCCGCCTTAGGCATGAAAGCCAGGAGATTGACTTCGGGCCAATCACCAGGACACGGTGACTTCTAGTCCCGCCTTAGGCATGAAAGCCAGCTGGGTGACATTGGGCCAATCAGCAGGAGACGGTGAGTTCTAGTCCCGGCTTAGGCGTGAAAGCCAGCTGGGTGACTTTGAGCCAATCAGCAGGAGACGGTGAGTTCTAGTCCCGCCTTAGGCATGAAAGCCAGCTGGGTGACTTTGGACCAATCACTAGGAGACAGTGAGTTGTAGTCCCACCTTAGGCATGAAATTGGGTGGGACTTTGAAAGGATCGTCAGGAGACGGTGAGTTCTAGTCCCATGAAAGCTGGCTGGGTGACTCGCTAAGCCCAAGTTCATTGTTGTAGTGGAAACATCCATTTCTGTGCTCGCCACCTTGATTTACTCATAATCAACAACAAGGGCTGGGTAGAAATCTAACAAACAAATAAAGATCGGGCGCTCGGGAGGATTTCCAAAGTGCTAATGCTGCCCATTTCCGCTTCCTCCCTTCCAGTCTGTTTTGTAAAAGCACTTTACGACTACGAGGGCCAGACAGACGAGGAGCTGTCCTTCCCGGAAGGGGCCATAATCCGCATCCTGAACAAAGAAAACCAGGACGACGACGGATTCTGGGAAGGCGAATTCAACGGCCACGTCGGCGTTTTCCCTTCTGTCCTGGTCGAGGAGCTGACCGCGTCCGAAAACGGAGAGGTTGCGTGTCTCGCTGAAGTTCAGGTATTGGCGCTAACCAGGTAGAGGTAGTCCTCGTTTTACGACCACAAAGAGAACTCGGGATAAAACATCTGCGCCCCGTTCTTCTCCCACCCTCCCTACCCCCCAGTTCTGGTTTTCCCTTCCGAACAAGTCCTCTTCTTTCAAATCGAGGCTCTGCCATCAAACCTCTTACAGGTAGTCCTCGACTTTACGACCGCTCGCTTTGTGACCGTTCAAACTTACAACCTACTACTTGGAAAAAGGGAAGTTATGATGATTTGGTTCCGAATGTCCGATAATCACCCTTTCTTCCCCCTCCCCCCCAACAGTCACATGACTGAATTTTGGGCAGCTGGGCCATAGTTTCGATCTTTTGCAGCCACTTTCGGTTTTATGACGGTTTTGGGCCCGCCCACCTCCAAACCGGAAGTTCACTTGCCAAATGGTTACCAACCCCCGTCACTCGCTTAACGATCGCTGTGCCCGTTTTACAACCCTTGCGGCTCGCTTAAGGACCGACGCGAAAGAAGGTCGTCAAAAATCAGGTCACGGGACCGAGCCTGTTTTATGATTGTTACAGAAACATGGCAAAAGTACACCTATGACAAACAGCAGCGAGAATTACATTTGCACAGTATTGGAAAAAACGAAGCAACACCAACGGAAGAAGACATAATTGGGAAAATTTGGGACTGTGCAGAAATGGATAGGCTCACCTAGAAAATGAAAGGATAATAATAATAATAATAATAATAATAATAATAAGAAGAAGAAGAAGAAGAAGAAGAAGAAGAAGAAGAAGAAGAAGAAGAAGAAGAAGAAGAAGAAGAAGAAGAAGAAGAAGAAGAAGAAGAAGAAGAAGAAGAAGAAGAAGAAGAAGGGGATGTTGGAGGTCATCTAGTCCAACCCCTCACTCAGGCTGGAAACCCTATACCGTTTCAGACAAATGGCTGTCCAGTCTCTTCTTAAAAACTTCCAGTGTTGGAGCATTCACCACTTCTGGAGGCAGGCTGTTCCACTGGTTAATTGTTCTCCCTGTCAGGAAGTTTCTCCTTAATTCCAGGCTGCTTCTCTCCTTGACTAGTTTCCATCCGTTGCTTCTTGTCCTGCTTTCAGGCGCTTTGGAGAACAGCTTGACTCCCTCTTCTTTGGGGCAGCCCCTGAGATACTGGAAGACTGCTAGCATGTCTCTCCAATCTTTCCCTTTGTTTGAATAACAGAAGAACAGAGTTGGAAGGGACCTTGAAGGTCTTCTAGTCCAACCCCTGCTCAGGCAGGAAACCCTATACCATTTCAGACAAATGGCTGGCCAGTCTCTTCTTAAAAACTTCCAGTGTTGGAGCATTCAGAGCTTCTGGAGGCAAGGAGTTCCACTGGTTAATTGTTCTAACTGTCGGGAAGTTTCTCCTTAGTTCCAGGTTGCTTCTCTCTTTGATTAGTTTCCATCCGTTGCTTCTTGTCCTACAGAATACAGAATATTTTCAAACACAGGATAATTTTTACAATTGGCTAGAAGAACGGAGTAGAGAGCAGAAATGGAACTTGCATTACTATTAATGTCAAATACGTGGACCCAGACCACACGTTTATTAAGCACTAAACATTTGTAACTATAAAAACTTAATAAAATATCTATATAAAGAAAAGAAACATAAAAAAACTTGAGGCAGAAAAATAGCCAGTCACGGTCCCATCCAGTCTGCCCTTTTTGAGTTTTTTTTCCTCGCTTTTTCTTTTTTTTTAATTTACTTACTTAACTGTTCTTTGAAGGATTATTTTTATTTCTCCTTTATTTTTATTTTAGTTTAGTTTTAACCTTTTCTCGGGTGATGGACACGCTTATTATCCCAAGCGTATTTAAACTCAGTTCCTAACAATAGACCCACTTCCTCCGCTAGAAGTTGGTCCCAGGCTTCCCCTACTCTTCTTTGTGAAGTCCTACCAGTAGTCCTTGACTTACGACCGTAAGGGAGCCCAAAATTTCCGTCGCTAAGCGAGACCTTTGTGAAGTGAATTTTGGCCACCGCGGTTAAGCGAATCCCTGCAGTTGTTGCGTTAGTAACACAAGTCACTAAGTGAATCCCGCTTCCCCCCACCCCCAACTGACTTTGATCGTCGGAAGTTCGCCAAAGGGGGATCGCGTGACACTGCCGGGACCACGTCATAAATACGAAGTGGTTGCCCAGCATCTGGAGTTTGATCAGGTGACCTCTGGGATGCTGCCACGGTCGTCGGTGTGAAAAACGGGTCCTAAGTGACTTTGTTCCGGCGCCGTCGTAACTTTTGAACGGTCACTAAAGGAACTCTTGTAAGTTGAGGACTGCCTCTGTGTGCCTTGGATCGAGAGTCGAATTCGAATATTTGTTTCCTTACTTGCACTGATGGATGGATGTGGTGTCCCCTAAAATCCCAGTGACCACAGAGAGGTGGACATCTTTTTCCAGTGGACCAGTGACACCCTCCTTTACGGCCCATCTTGTCTGCTTCCCCACAGGCCTTTCCGTCTGCCAAGTCCCAGAATTCCCTGGCGCCCTTGCCCCTCTACGACCAGCCCCCCGCCAGCCCTTTCCCCAGCCCCGACAAGAGAGGAGCCCAGGGCTTCCCGCGGTCGCCATCGGCAAACGGTAAGAGGGGCTTGGGCTCCGCTGGGGTACCCTGCGGGCGAGAAGGCCACGGTTAAGCCACCGGTGGCCCTTTCAGACACTGGAGAGCGCCTGGTCTGCAAGGCAGCCATCAGCTTCCGGCCGAGATCTGTTGCGTGGTCCGGTCAGTTTCACTCAACATTGTGGTCTAGCGGTGTAGGTGCTGGCCTGGCAATGGGGAGGTGGGGGGACAACCTTGGTTCAAGTCCCCCGTCAATCATGGAGGCGGCCCAGAGAGGCTGAAGCTGGAGCCATTCTCTCTCTCTTTTCTTTCTCTTTCTCTCTCTCTCTCTCTCTCTCTCTCTCTCTCTCTCTTTCTTGCTGTCTTTCTCTTTTTCTTTCTCTCTTGTCTCTTTCTCTCTCCTTCTCTTTCTTTCTCTCACTCACTTTTTCTCTTTCTGTCTCTTTTTTTCTTTCTTTCTCTTTCTTTTTTCCCCTTTCTTTCTCTTTCTCTTTCCTTCTCTTTCTTTCTCTCTTTCTCTTTTTCTTTCTTTCCTTCTCTTTTTCTTTCTTTCTCTCACTCTGTCTCTTTTCTTTCTTCCTCTTCCTCTTTCTCTCTTCTCTTTTTCTTTTTCTCCCACCCACTTTTTCCTCTTTCTCTCTGTCTTTTTCTTTCTCTTGCTTTCTCTCTCTGTCTCTTTCTTTCTCTCTCTCTTCCTTTCCCTTTCCCGCTCCCTCTTTCTCTTTCTGTCTCTCACCTCAGGCCACCTTAGAGGATTGTTGTGTTGTGCAAACAGGAGAAGAGAGCATTAGACATGCCCCCCCCACCAAGTTCTCGAAGGAAAAGCAAATATGAAATTCCTGCCTTAGACAGGATGGGTTGGAGAGCTACGAAAACCTAACGGAGGAGAACACGAATTTCTGTGTCTAAACAGGAAGTCCTCCATTTCTATAAGGACAGGAATCTTAAACATCCAGTGAAAAGCTTTCCAAGTCAGAGGTGGGGAACCAGGGCCCCCTTTAAGACTTGTGGCCTTTTAACTCCCAGAATCCCCGAGCACTCAGGAATTCTGGGAGTTCAAGTCCACCAGTCATAAAAGGGCCAAGTATGAGCTAACTCCTGAGCTAACAGATCAGAGATGGCTCTTTCCAAGTAGGATACATGCTGGCTGAAGAATTCTGGGAGTTGAAGTCCATACCTCATGGTTGAGAAATGCCGGCTTTATCTAGGACAGAGGTGGGGAACTATGGCCCCATGCTGACTCAGGAATTCTGGGAGTTGAAGTCCATACGTCAGGGTTGAGAAATGCTGGCTTTATCTAGGTGGGGAACTATGGCCCCATGCTGACTCAGGAATTCTGGGAGTTGAAGTCCATACCTCAAGGTTGAGAAATGCTGGCTTTATCTAGGATAGAGGTGGGGAACTATGGCCCCATGCTGACTCAGGAATTCTGGGAGTTGAAGTCCATACCTCAAGGTTGAGAAATGCTGGCTTTATCTAGGACGGAGGTGGGGAACTATGGCCCCATGCTGACTCAGGAATTCTGGGAGTTGAAGTCCATACCTCAGGGTTGAGAAATGCTGGCTTTATCTAGGACGGAGGTGGGGAACTATGGCCCCATGCTGACTCAGGAATTCTGGGAGTTGAAGTCCATACCTCAGGGTTGAGAAATGCTGGCTTTATCTAGGACAGAGGTGGGGAACTATGGCCCCATGCTGACTCAGGAATTCTGGGAGTTAAAGTCCATACGTCAGGGTTGAGAAATGCTGGCTTTATCTAGGACGGAGGTGGGGAACTATGCTTCCCCCCCCCCTAGGAATTCTGGGAGTTGAAGTCTACAAGTCATAAAAGGGCCCTGGTTCCCCAACTCCTGTTGTATGTGGTGCATCCTTAGATTCTCCATTTTGAAAATCGCTGGACTTCAACTCCCAGAATTCCACAGGCCGGCATGCCTTGTAGTCCACATGTCGCCGAAAGTACAAAATTTTGTCTTTTTGAAGCATTCTCATTGTGTTGTGTTTTTTTTGTTGTTGCTCTTGTCATTTTTTATTTTTTATTTTGTTGCAGTTTCAGAAAACAACTTCATGTCAAGTTCTCCTGGATTTTCCCAGCCGTCCCGACTTCTTCCCGAAAGCACTTCCTACGGCAAACTCAGACCTGTGAGTTTTAAGACCCTCCACACAGCCGTAGAAATAAAAGGAGGGGGTGGGCTCCTTCCTGCACCGTGGTTGCAGCTTTGGTGCGCTTGCTCCAGGCACAAACCGAGTTAGAAGACGGTTTAATTTCACTTGCCCCGTGCCCGGCTAAATTATAGGGCGGACTGCTGGGGATCCATCTTGCCTACCAATTGCACATTGCCTTTTGTGTGAAATTCATTGGTTTTTATAAGGGTGGGGAGGAAAATGCGGGGATGGGGTACGGGGTTGGGATAGAGCAGGGGTAGGCAACCTCGGCTCTTTTATGACTCATGGACTTCAACTCCCAGAATTCATGAGTCAGCTAAGCTATGCTATGCTGACTCAGGAATTCTGGGAGTTGAAGTCCATGAGTCATAAAAGAGCCGAGGTTAATGGAGGGGTTGGGGTTTCCCCAATTACATTCAGTATTTAGTAAATAGCATATTTATATTTATATACATCAATAAAAGTTGTAAGAATAATGTTAACAATAACAGGCATAGCAAATTATAGTAAACAATGTTAAATTTTAAATCTATAATATTTTTCTTAGTAAAATAAGGTAAAAAAAAGTATCACGTTCCTTTGTCTCTAATTCGTTTGTGTCTAGCCATTGATAAAATTTATTCCAAGTTCTATAATAAACTAAATGCTCTTTTTTTCTTTCATCTCTAATCTATCCATTTCTGCGTAATCTAGTATTTTCTTGATAAGCATTTCTTCATTTGGTACACTCTCATTTTTCCAGTATTGGGCATACATAATTCTCCCTGCTGTTAATACATATAGTATTAAATACCCAGTCTCTTTATCATAATTGGGATCTATCGTTCCTAACAAAAACAATTCAGGTTTAAATTCTATTTGTTTTTTAACCATCTGCTCCAACCATAAATGTATCTTAAGCCAGAATCTTTTAGCTTTAGAACATGTCCACCAGAGATGATCTTTGGCTGCATTTCCAATAAACATTTGAAGTATTTTTAAACATTTTTGCTAGTCTCACTGGTGTCATGTGCCATCTATAAAACATTTTATACAAATTTCCTTTATATGATACAGCTTTAGTTCATCTGATATTTCTATCCCATATGCACGTTGCCTTTTGAAAGGTGGGACTCAGAGATTATTTCCCTTCAGCTTCCACAGGTTAGTGCTCACAGTTACAACGGGACCGAAAAAAGCGACTTAATGACCACTTAACAACCGTCGCAGCACACACACACCCCAGGGTCACGTGATTTACATTCGGATGTTTGACAACTGACTCGCATTTATGATGGCCGCAGCGTCCCCGGGGGGGGGTTTCACGTGATCCCCTTTTGCGACCTTCTGTTGCAAGCAAAGTCAAGGCAGGGAAAGCCAGATCCACTTAACAAACCGGGTTACTAATTTAACAGCTGCAGCGATTCACTTAACCATCGTGGCAAGAAAAGTCGTAAAACGGGGCAAAACCTCACCTGACAAATTTTCCACTTAGCAGCATAAATTTTGGGCTTAGCTGTGGTCGTAAGTTGAGGACTTATCTGCATGGTGGAGGCTGGAAACTTTTCGGAATGAAGTTAGAAAAAGTTCCCAATGTACAAGTTGCCCTCGACTCACGAGTTGAGCCCCAAATTTCTGCGGCTAATCAGAGCGGTGGTTAAGCGAACGTTGCCCCGTTGTGCAACCTTGCTTGCCACAGTCGTTAAGCGAATCACTGTAGCTGTTAAGTTAGGAAGACGGCTGTTAAGCGAATCTGGCTTCCCCCATTGACTTTGCTTGTCAGAAGCTCGCAACAGGAGAGTGTGTGACACACACACACCCCTTCCGGGAGACGGCAACCGTCATAAATTACGAGTCAGTGGTCTGAATTTTGATCACATGACTCCAGGACGCAGCAACCGTCGTAAATACGAGACGGTTGCCAAGCGTCTGAGTTTTGAGCACCTGACCCCAGAGATGCTTGCAACGGTCATAAGGGTGAAACAGGGTCCTAAGTCCCTATTTTTCAGGGCCGCCATAACTTCGAACGATCACTAAACAAACTGCCGTAAGTCGAGGATTTTGTGTAGTCTGTTGTTCTGTGAAACCTCATCTGGCTGACCTGGTTTTTTGTTTCGTTTTTTTTTTTCCCTCACTCTGTTTGGGGGGGATTCCAGGTCCGAGCCGCCCCACCGCCCCCCACTCAACACCGCCATCCCGCCGAGAAGATTGAAGACGTGGAAATCACCTTAGTGTGACCGGAACTGCTGAGTCAGGCTGGGACCCCAGCCGAAACCCGGGTGCGGCCCTCGCCCACCGGCCTTGCGAGGGACAGTTTGCGTGTGAACGAGGCGACTGTTTAAAAGCGAGAGGGGGGAAGACGGGAAGATCCTCCAGGAACACCGCTGTGTGGGTGGACGCTTCCTCCGGCCGTTGATGGACATTTTGTGCCTTTTTTATTTCTTGTCGTCGGGTTTCGCCTTCTCGATCCGCCTGTGTAGCACAACGCAAGCAGCCATGCCTTTTTCAGCTGGACAGCAGCGAGTTTTTTTTTTTTTTTTCAGGGCTGCGCCACCCCGCTTACACGTGGCCCGTCGACCCGTTGGCACTGTACGGCGGCTACAATCATTTGGGGGAACCTGGCCTAATCCCATCCTGGTCTGATTTCAGCCGTCCCTTAGTCGGTGACTTCCAGATGTAGTAGAACAATGATTGCCATCGTCCCTGTGAGTTCGCTGGGCCTGGAAAGCCAGCGTTGCAGCTCCAACATCTGGAAGGCAGCATGTTCGGACGTGTTGCTTGCAGCTTCAACATCTGGAAACTCATGTTTGGACAAAGGTTGCAGCTCCCAACATCTGGAGGCTGCCGTGTTCAGACAGATGTTGAGGCTTCAACATCTGAAGGCTGCCACATTCAGGCAGATGTCACAGCTGCAACATCTGGAGGCTGCCACGTTCAGGCAGATGTCGCAGCTGCAACATCTGGAAACTCATATTCAGACAGATGTTGCGGCTCCAACATCTGAAGGCTGCCGCGTTTGGATGGATGTCGCAGCTGCGACATCTGCGAACTGTCATGTTCAGACAGATGTCACGGCTCCAACATCTGGAAACTCATGTTCTGACATGCCGCAGTTCCAACATCTGAAGGCTGCCATGTTCTGACATGTCACAGCTGCAACTTCTGGAAACTCATGTTCAGACAGGTGTTGGGGCTCCAACGTCTGAAGGCTGCCGTGTTTGGACAGATGTCGCGGCTCCAACATCTGGGAACTCACGTTCAGACAGATGTTGCAGTTCCAACATCTGGAAACTGCTGTTCGGACCGATGGCGCAGCTCCTAACATCTGGAAACTGCTGTTCGGACCGATGGCGCAGCTCCTAACATCTGGACGCTGCCAAGTTTGCATGGGTTGCAGCTCCTAACATCTGGAGACTGCCATGTCCCGACAGGCACTGCAGCTCCAACATCTGGAGGCCGCCATTTTTTTTTCATACAGATGTTGCAGCTCTGACATCTGGAAGCCATCGCAGTTTGGACTGGATAGTTTCCCCGGCACTTAATGGAGACGGTTTGGCGTTCACGGTTTGCGGCAGCCGATCCCCGAGGGCGGCTCTTCTGCTTAGGGAGTGTAATCTGTAGCCCTGCTCCAAACCACGGCGTATATATAAACGTGCGCCACGTGCATTAGTGCAGGATTTTACTGTTCTCATAGGAATGTATTAAAAAGCTTTTTTTCTCCCCACCCCACCCCACCCCCCCCAACCTCTTCAAGTAGCACCCCCTTGCGTGGTCGGGACGTCCGTCCGGGACAGGAAAGGCCGGGCGGGAGGGGGGGGGTTCAGCTGAAGGAGAGGCCGGTCCCCTCTTTCGGCTCCCCCCCCCCCTTGTCGCCGCTTCTCGACGCTTTGAGGTTGGGCTGGCGAAAAACAGGTTCTGCCCAAACACGGCAAGTCTCGAGGGAGACTTGGGGGGCGGGGGGGGTACCCCTCTTTCAGAGCAGCCGGGGGTGCAACCTGGGCTTTGAAGTTCCTTTGGGGCTGATATTTACGCTGTGTGTGTGGCGGGGGGGGGTGTCTGCGAACCGAGGGCTGAAATCACATCGACGGGTTTTCCCCGGAGGAAATTGAATAAGGATTTTCGTGGAAGAGCTAGAAGCGGCCGTTCATTTCCTCTTGGAACTTCCTTCCCTCCCTCCCTCCCTCCCTCCTGTTATTTCCTTCCTTCCCTCCCTCCCTCTTTCTCTCTTCTCCCCCTTTCTTCCCTTCCTCCTTTTTGTTATTTCCTTCCCTCCCTCCCTTTCTCTCCCTTCCTTCCCTCTCCCTTCTGTTATTTCCTTCCTCCCCTCCTATTCTCCCTCCCTCACTCCCTTTCCTTCCTTCTCGTTCTCTCTATTCCGCCTCCCTCCCTTCCATTTCATCCCTCTCCTTTTTCTAACTTCCCCTCCAGCCCTCTGCTTCAGCCACTTCTTCCAGTTCAGGGATAGGCAACTTTGGCTCTTTGATGACTCGTGGACTTCAACTCCCAGCATTCCTGAGCCAGCACGGCTGGCTCAGGAATGCTGGGAGTTGCAAGTCCACGAGTCATCAAAGAGCCAAGTTGGCCTACCCCCTTATTCTAGTCCAGGGGTCTTCAAACCCGGCCCTTTTATGACTCATGGACTTCAACTCCCAGAATTCCTCAGCCAGGCATGCTAGCTGAGGAATTCTGGGAGTTGAAGTCCATGAGTCATAAAAGGGCCGAGTTTGAAGACCCCTGTTCTAGTCTATCCCCCCGACCTTCTTCCCAACAGGTCGCCGGGCACGGCGGCTTCCACCAGGTCCCAAGAAGCCGTGACCGATGGCCTCTAGGCTTGGAGGTGGGGGCAGGGGGGGGGGGTCATCGCTGTGACCCTGATGTCCGCCCTCCATGCCAGGAAGTGAAAAGCCGGAGGTGGTCGTCAACTGGCTCTCTTTCTCTCGCTCCGTCTGGCCTACCCAGAGTTTGGACATCCCTTGCTCGGATGGAGACCTTGCTGGTTTGGATGGGTTCCACCTCATCTCTCTCTGCCCCCCCCCGACGGATTTTTGCAGGATTTTCTCTCTCCCCACCACCCCCCAGTGAAAATGGACGAGGAAGGCAAAGGGACGTCGTTAAGCCATCGGCCAGTCGTTAACTCCCAACTTTACCGCGCTCAAAACCGCCCCGGCGCTTCTCCCGGTCTCCAACCTTGCCAAGGTGACTCTCCGCCTCTTCTTCAGAGATTTCCTGGGGTCAACTCCGGCTTTGAAGGGTCCTCTTCTTTCACCCCCACCCACCCACCCCCGTTTCCAACCCCTGTCGGTCTTACCCACCCACCCACCCACCCCGAAGAGACCAGGCCGACCTCGGATAAAGCTGGTTTGTTCCTTCAGCCCGAGTGAAAGGAGACGAAGGTGGGGAAGAAAGAAACGACGTGTTTTTGTTTTTTTTTTGTACAAGCCAGATTGGGAAAGCTGGTAAGATCCCACAAAAAAAAAGAGGATTTTACCCTTTCGGTGTCGGGAGAAGGCGCCCAAGGAAACGAAAATCCCACGGGACACACACACACACACACACACACACACACACCGTCCGTCCGTCCAGAGCCCTTGTTCTACCACCAAAGTCAAAGGCAGAGATGCACCCGATTCGGGGGGACGCCAGGAGGCTGGGAGAAACGGAAAAAGGAGAAGGAAGGACCAGGTTAGGTGGCGGTAGGTAGGTAGGTAGACCGATGGAAGTTCCAGGTTCGGGAGGCGCTCCCGAAGACGACCCGTCGTGGGCCCCGGGAGTCGACACGGACTCCAGAGCCCATCGTCCCTCCCAAGCGTCTTCCCGGCTCCCGGGGCAGAATGTATGAGCTCAACGGCACAATGTGTGCCGAGTTTTACCTGTAAGGAAGGTATGACGAGGCTCTTTGGGGGGGGGGCCCTCCCTTTCCCCAATTCCTTGGCTTTTGTTCCGCGGATGGAAGAGCTCGATCTGAAACTTTGCACAGATAATCTTGGCTGGGTCTGTATCCTGAAAAACTCTTCCTCTTCTCTCTCTCCCTTCCCTTCTCTCCTTTCTTCTTTTCTTTTCTCTTTCCTTCTCTTTCTCCTTCCCTTTCTCTTTCTCTTCTTTCTCTTTCTCCTTCCTTTTCTTTCCCTTCTCTTCTGTCCCCCTCTCCTTTCTTCCCCTCCTTCTCTTTCTCTTCTTTCTTCTCTTCTTTCTTCTCTTCCTTCCCCGCTCTCCTTTCTTCTCCCGCTCTTTTCTTTTCTCTTCCCTTCCCTTTTCTCTCTTCTTTCTCCTTCCCTTCCCTTCTTTCTCTTCTTTCTCCTTCCCTTCCCTTCTTTCTCTTTTTTCTCCTTCCTTTCCTCTTTCTACTTCCTTTCCCTTCTCTTCCCTTCTTTCCCTTCTTTCTCCTTCCCTTCCTTTCCCTTCTCTTCCCCTCTCTCCTTTCTTCCCTCCTTTTCTTTCTCTTTTCTTTCTCCTCTTCCCTTCCTTCCCCTCTCTCCTCCTTTTCTCTTCTCTCCTCTCTCCTTTCCTTCTCTTCTTTCTCCTTCGCTTCTTTTCCCTTCTCTTCCCTCTCTCCTTTCTTCCCCTCCTTCTCTTTCTCTTCTCTTTCTCTTCTTTCTTCTCTTCTCCTCTTCCTTCCCCGCTCTCCTTTCTTCTCCCGCTCTTATTTTCTCTTTTCTTCCCTTTCCTTTTTTCTCCTTCTCTTCCCTTCCCTTCTCTTTCTCTTCTTTCTCTTTCCCTTCCCTTCTTTCTCTTCTTTCTCCTTCCCTTCCTTTCCTTTCCTCTTTCTCCTTCCCTTCCTTTCTTCCCTTCTCTCTCTTCTTTCTCCTTCCCTTTCTTTCCCTTCTCTTCCCCTCTCTTTCTTCCCTCCTTTTCTTTCTCTTTTCTTTCTCTTCTTCTCTTCCCTTCCTTCCCCTCTCTCCTCCTTTTCTCTCCTCTCTCCTTCTCTTTCTCTTCTTTCTCCTTCCCTTCTCCCCCTCTCCTTTCTTCCCCTCCTTTCTCTTTTCTTTCTCTTCTCTTCCTTCCCCCTCTCTCCTTTTCTTTTCTCTTCTTCTCTCCCCTCTCCTTCCTTCCCTTCTCTCTTACCCTCTCTGCTTTCTTCCCCTCCTTTTTCTCTTTTTTCTCTTCTCTCTCTTCTTTGGGGAAGGGCCGCAATTTTTGTTCATTTGGCCTACTACACAAAGGAGGAGATGGGATCACAACCAAGTTCTCTGCAGCAGGGGCCAGTATCTGGCAGAGTACTGTAAAAGGGTTTTTTTGGGGGGGGAGGGGCGGGGGGGCCTGGTAGGTGGGGGGGGGAGGCGTGCATTTTTTGTGCCGTTGATCTGTCGAGATCTTTAAGTGTTTATTAGACTTCTTCAAAGTTTTTTTAATCGGTTTTTCTAAGGGGGTGGGTGGGGAAAGCGAAACGAAACTTTACTGCAGACATTTTGAAATGTTTCGTGGAAAAACAGAAGGGTGTTGCCGGCCATAATACTCAGCTTCCCAGCAGTTGGCCAAGTCGTTCTGCGTTATTTCCCCCCCCCCTCCTTTTTTAATTATTTGGTTGGTTTTTCGGACGTTGCCGTTAACTCAGATTCTCCCCGATTCAGAAAAGCGTTATTTAAATGAAAGTTCCTTAGTTCTGGTTGCTTGGTTGGTTGGTTTGTTTTTTTAAGAAAAAAAAACTATTTCCTGTAAGAGCTGCTAATTTTTATTTTTTAAAAAAGGTTGTATAATACGCCTCCTTTTTAAACTTCATAGAGGGCATGCAAATCAAAACATATCACCCGTGTACAGTGTCAATAAACTGGAAGCAGCTCCCCAGTGCTTTCTTTATATTGGCTGTGTAACTTTGTATTTATTATGTATAAAATGTTGAATAATAAAAAAAAAGTGGCTTTAAATCATCAGGTATTGCATAACACGTCGTAAGCGTGATCGTCTTTGCAAGCTTTCTTTCACCAAAAGGGACATCTGCATTGAATTAAATTTGTGTTTGTTTATTTATCCCTTTGTTTATTCCAGGGGTCTCCAAACTTGACCACTTTAAGACTAGTGGACTTAAACCATGCTGGGAGTTGAAGTCCACAAATCTTAAAAGTGGCCACGTTTGGCTGGCTGAGGAATTCTGGGAGTTGGAAGTCCACAAATCTTATAGTGGCCAAGTTTGGCTGGCTGAGGAATTCTGGGAGTTGAAGTCTAGAAGTCTAGAAGTGAACATGTTTGGCTGGCTGAGGAATTCTGGGAGTCGAAGTCCACAAATCTTATAGTGGCCAAGTTTGGCTGGTTGAGGAATTCTGGGAGTTGAAGTCCACAAATCTTACAGTGGCCAACTTTGGCTGGCTCAGGAATTCTGGGAGTTGAAGTCTAGAAGTCTAGAAGTGAACATGTTTGGCTGGCTGAGGAATTCTGGGAGTTGAAGTCCACAAGTCTTAAGGTGGCCAAGATTGAAGACCTCTGATTTATTACATTTGCACAGCTATCTATCTTGCCTAAGTGACTTTTTAGGAAGCGCACAACAGTTACAACAAACATCTAGTAAAAAAAACAAAACCACACATTAAAAACCAACACACGGGGATATGAAACAATGATATCTAGATGTTTTAATTTTAAAACAAAAATAACCATGGTCAGTGACCAAAGTCCATTCTTGGGTCAAACTCAACAAGCTGTTGTAAAAATTCCTCCCCATAGCCGGACACCCAAGCATGTTGGCC
This sequence comes from Vipera latastei, assembly GCA_024294585.1. Classification (NCBI taxonomy): domain Eukaryota; kingdom Metazoa; phylum Chordata; class Lepidosauria; order Squamata; family Viperidae; genus Vipera; species Vipera latastei. The sequence continues at coordinate 3,413,051 of CM044357.1, forward strand.
CCATTTCATTTCTCTTTTTATTTTAACATGGATGGGAGACCACGCAGAAGTCCCAAAGCCATACACAGGTCTCCCTGACTTACAACCATTTGTTTAATGATCGTTCAAAGTCGAAACAGCACTGAAAAACGTGAGTCATGACCGGTTCTCATACTTACGACCGTTGCAGCTTCCCTGTGGTCACGTAATTAAGACAAAACATTTCTCAGAAGCCCTGGACTCACACTTAACCTGGTTACTCTCTTTATTCTGGTTAACTGGAAAGATCAAATCTGTCTGAACTCTCAATTCAGTTCCTGCTCACTTTACAGTTGTTTTAATTTGGTGGCAGAAATGGAAGCGATTCATGGATGTTTTTATTTTTGTTTTTCCAACCTGACTGACCGATTTCCCATGAAATCAAGGGCTAGTGCGATTTACATGTCATCGCTTCCCTCTCTGAGGTAAATATGGGCCTTTTTAAAAGAACGGAGAAATAAATAGATGCGTTTTCCACTCTTGGGAATCTCCCCGTTTTGCAGCCCGCATTCCAAACGGTTGCATGTTGCCCTCAAAATAAAATCCGATGAGTTTTCCGCTTTCCAGGTTTTTTTTGTTCAGAAGAAAAGGGCTGAGTCTCCAGCTTCTGAACAATTTGAAGGCTTCCTCCAAAATTATCAGCAAGGGTGTTTCCAAGGAAGAAGGAAATGACAAAAGGTGCCTAATGTTTTAGCTGCAAACAGAAGAAGAAGTGGAACAGCAACCTGATGCAAAAGTTGAACGAGTTCTTTCCTTTTTTAAAAAAAACAACAACCCTAGTTTACTAACAGAATCAAAATACAGCGGGAAGGGACCTTGGAGGTCTACTAGTCCAACCCCTTGCTCAAGCAGGAAGCCCTATCTACACCATTCCAAGTAATTGGCTGTTCAGTCTCTTTTTAAAGACCTCCAGTGTTGGTGCACCCACCATTTCTGGTGGCCAGCTGTTCCACTGGTTAAATTGTCCTCACTGTTAGGAAGTTTCTCCTTAACTCCAGGTTGCTTCTCTCCTTGATCAGCTTCCATCCAATTGTTTCTTCCCTGCCCTCTGGTGCTTTGGAGAATAATGTGACCCCTTCTTCCTTCTGGCAGCCCCTCAAATATTGGGAACACTGCTATCATGTTACCCCTAGTTCTTTTCTCTAAAGGTAAAGGTTCCCCCGCACATGCGTGCTAGTCATTTCCGACTCTAGGGGCCGGTGCTCATCTCCGTTTCAAAGCCAAAGACGTCCGAGGACGTCTCCGTGAGGACCCAGATTGTTGGGGGCAATAAGCTGACTTTGTAATAATGCCGCTTGGGGGGGGGGGGTGTGAAAGCCCTAATAAGCAGGCATATACATAGAATGAAGGCTACTGCTAAGCTTGTAAGCCGCCCTGAGTCTTCGGAGAAGGGCGGGATATAAATGGAATAAAAATAAATAAATAAAATAAAAATGTGGCCGGCATGACTAGACGCCAAAGGCGCACAGAACGCTGTTACCTTCCCACCGTAGTGGTCCCTATTTATCTACTTGCATTTTTACGTGCTTTCGAAGCTGGGACGAGTAACAGGCGCTCACTCTGCTACGCGGCAGTCGGGATTCGACCCGCCAAACTGCCAATCTTCTGATCGACAAGCTCAGCGTCCTAACCCACTGAGCCACCACATCCCTCCAGTTCTTTTCTCTAGACCGGCCTATACCCAAATCCTGCAACCGTTCTTTATATGTTTGTGTCTCCGGGCCCTTAATCATCTTAGTTGCTCTTCTCTGCACTTTTCCCATAGTCTCAGCATCTTTTTTGTAATGTGGTGACCAAAACTGGATCCAGCGTTCCAGGTGTGGCCTTATTAAGTCTTTATAAAGCAGGGCTAATACTTCAAGTGATTTTGATTCTGTGCCTCTGTTTGTACTACCCAGGATTTCATTAGCTTTTTTTGACTGCTACCACTCTTGTTGAAGGGATCGTCCACTAGGACTCCAATGTCCATCTTCCAGTTATTGTTTTTGAGCCAGGTTCCACCTACTCCATACTTGTACCTTTGGGTTTTCCTACTCAGGTGTAAAAACCTTGCTTTTCTCCACATTAAATTTCACGTAGTTGGATTAGGGGGCCCATCATTCAACCCTGCCAAAATCTTTTTGGATTCTGAGCTTTGCCTTCTGGGCTGTTGGTTGTTCCCGCCAGCTTAGTGTCATCTGCAATATATAGATAACTAATATATAATAAATAAATATGTATATCATAAATAAATATAAATAATTGAAAAAAGAAATGGAACAAACAACAGAACTGAATGGCCAGATTTGATGGAGTCCTGGATCTTTTTTCCTGTCTTCTGTTTTCGATGTCCCTGTGTTTCTAATTTTCAGACATGGCAAAATGGACTTGTTTAATTAGGAAATAATACAACTACGGTAGTATATTTATTCGTGACTGGATAGCCTTTCTGGACTTTTTACTCAAGATGGAGGAGGTCGGGGAAATAGTATGGCGTTTTATAGATTCGGTAATTAGGATAAAAACGTGAAGAAAGAGTTTTGGATGTTAACTTAAAGAGGGAGGGCAGACAATAAATTTATTTGTAAGTATGGCAGTCGAAAGCTGCTGCTTTGCACTTTTTTTTCTCTTTCCTTGATCTGAGCACAAAGGTGCTTCCCCCCCCCCCAAAAGGCAACTGGGCTTTCTTGCTTATGTTTCTTGCTTATGACCAGAATAGTCAAAAATCTCCATAGACATTTATCTACTCACAACTTTGATGTAAGTTTTTTTTCTTTTCTTTTTTCTTTTCTTTTCAAAAAAGCTAATTTAGACATAAAGTGACCTTGGGGGTTGCTTGCGTAGCAAGAAGCACAAGCTGAAGAAATGGGTCAGTTCAAGGACCCACAAGATAGATACCAGTGGAAATTAGTTGAGCTTGCCAGAGCTAAGGATGCTTTTGTGTGTGTGTGTGGGGGGGTGTTTGCCTCCATCCTGCCCCACTTCTTCACCGGGGACGCCCCATGTAGCTTCTAAGGTTGCCCAAGACAGGAAGAAGTCTGGGCTGCTTTCTCTCTCGCACGAAGCCACTGTGCCCTCCTGTGCTCACAACTGCGAATCGCACTTTTTTTTTTCTCTCCTCGTGTCAGCATCAAGACGTTTTGCTGAAGCATCAGCCATAGAAGGTTATTTCAGTGTGTGAGCAGAGCAGTGACCTTATCGTACGCCAATGAAGGAGAATATCGTGAAGCTCAGGGTTGAAGCAAGCTTGGTGGTTTTCGTGCAGACATTTCGTGACCCAACTAGGTAATGTCATCAGTGCAAGGAAGAAGTGGGGTGTGGGAGGAGGAGGAGGACTCTGGGGTCCTGGGTGCTCTCTAAGCTTGGGTGGTTTTCTGGCAGATGTTTCATGACCCAACTAGGGAATGTCCTCAGTGTTAGTAGCTAGCAGGACTAGCGCTGATCATGTTACCTAGTTTGGGTAATGTCTGCTAGAAAAAAAACCCAACAGAGAAAACACCAAGGACCCCACAGTTCTCCTTCTTCTCCTTCTCTACTACTAGTTTCCTCCTCCCCTTCTTTCCTTATCCACTCCATAAACCTCATTCCCAAGCTCAGAGAGCATCAAGAACCCCACATACGTATGTATGTGTGTGTATGTATATACACACATATTTAGATACCACCAATCCTCAACCTCCTCTCCCTCTCCTCCCTCTCCTCCTCCTCCTCCTCCTCCTCCTCCTCCTCCTCCTCCTCCTCCTCCTCCTCCTCCTCCTCCTCCTTCCGGCACTTATGCAAGAAAACCACCAAGCTCAGAGTCGTCGTCCTCCTGCTCCTTTTCTACCACCAGTCTTATTCCTCCTCCTCCTCTTCCTCCTCCTTGCATTGATGATGTTCCCTAGTTGGGTAATGAAATGTCTGCTAAGCTCAGAGCACCAAGGACCCCATAGTTCTCCTTCTCTACCACCAATTCTCCTCCTCCTCCTCCTCCTCCTCCTCCTCCTCCTCCTCCTCCTCCTCCTCCTCCTCCTCCTCCTCCTCCTCCTCCTCACATAACCTAGAGCAGGGGTAGGCAACCTTGGTGGACTTCAACTCCCAGAATCCCTGAGCTAGTATGGGGAAACTATGGTCCCCTCATGACTTGTGGATTTCAACTCCCAGAATTCCTGAGCCAGCATGGGGGAACTATGGCCCCTTCATGACTCGTGGACTTCAACTCCCAGAATTCCTGAGCCAGCATGAGGGAAATATGGCCCCTTCATGACTCATGGACTTCAACTCCCAGAATTCCTCAGCCAGCATGGGGGAACTATGGCCCCTTCATGACTTGTGGACTTCAACTCCCAGAATTCCTCAGCCAGCATGGCTCAGCTTGGAAACCTCTCCATTTCCCCTCAGCATAGCTGGCTCAGGAATTCTGGAAGTTGAAGTCCACGAGTCATAAAAGAGCCAAGGTTGCTTATTCGAGTCACACAGTACCTGAGTTAGCCTGGCTTAAAAACCTTTTTAAAATTAATGATAAAATAATAAATAAAATAAAATAAATACAATAATAATAAAATAATAAAACGCTGGACTAGTCAGGTGTTGTGGAAATGATAACACAGCATGTTGAAAATTCATGGCTGGGGGAAAAAGAATGCGGCAGGGCAAGTCTCATTATACCCCATTGTCAGAATCACTTATGTGAGATGGGAGGTTATACAAGTTGAATGAATTTAAAAAAAGATCTCTGACAAGGAGCTTCACAGTTATACTTCAGCTGTCCATGGAAGTTCTATCAGTTTACTCCTCTTCATTCCCCAAAGCAGAGGTCAAATTATTGTTGTTGTGTTGATTGTGAGTGTTGTTCCTAATGCTGAATATTGTTACTATACTATCTCAACGCCCAATTAAACTATTTTCAACCTCAGCCTACATTTCCCAAAATCCCCTGGTACATTTCCCCCCCCCCCGCAACCCAAAACAGCTCGACCAATGGGAAGCAGCGAACAATCATTGGCGCCTACCCGCGCCAGAGAGCGGCCGGCTCTCAAAAGAACGTCAACTACGTTTCCCAGCGTGGCTCGCGGCTCTTTCCGCCCGCGTGACGCCAGCTGGCCAATGACGAGGGGGAGAACGGCCCTATAATCCGCTGCGCCGGCGGAAACCGCCTCTTTTTCGCCAGAGCGGCGCGGCTCAAGATGGCGGTACAGATCTCCAAGAAGCGAAAGGTGAGGCTCTTCGGGGGACCCTACCGATCCTACGGCGGGGCGGCGGGGGAAGAAATACGGCCGGGAGAAGACGCGACGGGTCGGGCGGCGAGGCGGAGCGGCGAGGCGGGCTGCGACGATGGCGGGAGCCTCGGATGGGAGTGGATTGGGGCTGAGCCCCCTTCCATCCATCCGCTGCTCCGGCCCAAAGCCTACCGGTAGTTGGGTCTGGCTGGGCCAAGAAGACAGCGAGACCGCGGCTAGACGGGCCCGGAAGCTGCCCTATAGCTTTATAGGTTTGCACGTGCTTCTTCCTTAGTAATATTCTATGAATGCCGCATGGGGCACGTTTCCCTCCACAACAGCCCTGCGAGGTAGGTTGGTTTGCTGGAGAGGGGCTGGATCTGGTCTTGAACCTGGGTCCTCCCACCCAGCTTCCACAACAGCCTTGAGAGGGAAGCTGGGCGGAGAAAGAGAGCCCCAGAGGCACTTTTGCAGGGGGGGGGGGGAGAGCATCTAAAACCCAGGATAGACTGAGGAATTCTGGGAGTTGGAGTCCATACACTTTAAGATTGAAAAAAAAACATTGTTTTAGGGGTTCAAGGGAATGTCTATAGCAGGGCTCTTCAAACTTGGCCCCTTCATGACTCGTGGACTTCAGTTCCCAGAATTCCTCACCCAACGTGTCTGGCTGAGGAATTCTGGGAGTTGAAGTCCTCAAGTCACAAAAGGGCCAAGTGTCAAGATCCCTGGTCTATAGTAACTCCCCTCCTCCCCCCCCCCAATAAAATAAAATAAAATAAAATTAAAAAATCCTGTGAAGTGGGCTGGGCTGAGAGCACCAGGCCGAATTCCCCTGGACTTGCTTAATTTTATTTATTTTATTTTAATCCCATTTATATCCCGCCCTTCTCCGAAGAAGACTCAGGGCGGCTTACAAGCTTAGCAATAGCCTTCATTCTATGTATATGCCTGCTTATTAGGGCTTTCACACACCCCCCCCAAGCGGCATTATTACAAAGTCAGCTTAATTGCCCCCAACAATCTGGGTCCTCATTTTACCTACCTGGGAAGGATGGAAGGCTGTATGATTCCCTTAACGTTTGTATTGGTTCGCTTAACAGAAGTCATAAAATGGGGCACAGCTCATTTAAATAGTCGCTTTGCTAGCGGTGGAAATTCTAGTGTCGGTTGTGGTAAGTCGATGATGTAACTACAGGTAGTCCTCGACTTAACGACCGCAATTGACACACACACCCCCGGAGTTTATGTTGCGAAGTTTTACCATCTATCTTCCCACCGTCCTTAAGTGAATCACTGCAGCTGATATATTAGTCACACGGTTGTGAAGTCTTACCTGCCTTCCCCCATTGTTGGAAGGTCGCAAAAGGGGATCAGGTGGCCCCTGGGACCGTCCTATATATGAACCAGTTGTCAAGCATCTGAATAAATCGCATGACCCTGGGGATGCTGCAACAGTCGTCAGTGTGAAAAAAAAGGGTCATGTCACTTTTTCCGGTGGCGCTGTAACTTCAGATAGTCATTAAATGAACTGTTGTAAATCGAGGACAACCTGTACTTCTAACTGCTGTGAGTGGATCCGGGGGCCTCAGGTATTAAGTATTGTGAGAGTCCCATTTCCCAAGTTGTTATTATTATTATTTGGATTTATATACCGCCCCTCTCCCGAGGGACTCGGGGTGGTATACAGGGCAATGAAAACACTATATACAACACATAATATACAAAAATTAAAATAAATTAAACCAAGTAGCCCAAAACAATAAAACACGTTCCAAAATTTAAAATCTAAAATCCCAGTCCCTCAGTCCAGGCCGGCAAGTTCAAATAGCCAAGTCTTCAAGTTGCAGCTTGCATTTCTGGCCTGCTGTTGTGGGCGACATTAGGATAGAATAGGATAGGAGAATAGGAATAGAAATAGAATAGAGATTAGGAGCAGAACAGAATAGAAATAAGAAGAGTAGAATAGAATAAGGTAAAGGTTCCCCCCGCACATGCGTGCTAGTCGTTTCCCGACTCTAGGGACCGGTGCTCATCTCCGTTTCAAAGCCGAAGAGCCAGCGCTTGTCCGAGGACGTCTCCGTGGTCATGTGGCCGGCATGACTAGACGCCAAAGGCGCACGGAACGCTGTTACCTTCCCACCGGAGTGGTCCCTATTTTTCTACTTGCATTTTGACGTGCTTTCGAACTGCTAGGTTGGCAGAAGCTGGGACGAGTGACAGGCGCTCACTCTGTTACGCGGCACTCGGGATTCGACCCGCCAAACTGCCGATCTTCTGATCAACAAGCTCAGCGTCCTGACCCACTGAGCCATACAGAATAATAGAGTAGAAATAAAGAATAGAATAGAGATTAGGAGCAGAATAGAAATAATAAGAGTTGAATAGGAATACAGAATAGAAGAATAGGAATATAGAATAGAATGTACCCCTCTCCCTTCAGCAAAGACGCAACTGTGGCCTCTGGTGGACGTGTCAGTGGCCTCTCTTAAGCGTCGTGGTCTCTGCTTAAGGCAAAGAGGCCGGGCCAGGCTTCTGCGCCTTGTCTCTTTTGTGACGGAGCCGTCCTGGGCCGCCTTCTTCGGAGCCAAAGGAATCCCTTCGGTGATGATACGATGACGAGTCAGAAGAGGCCCCCCCCTTCCGCCCAGGTTGAGCAATGCCGCGCCACGTTCTGTGGCTCTGTGTTGGTGGCTTTGGCAAAGGGGGGGGTCCGCTCATTGGATGAACTAGAGGCATTTGTCTGAGAAGGGAAGCTCTTGAAAAGGCTCACTTGCCCTTAACGCTGAAATTTAATTAGTTGGTTTTTGTTAATATTTTTGGAAAGGACCACCTGGAAGTAGAATGGAAGAGAACAGAAGGTGGATTATAGGTGCAGAATCGCTTACAGAATCAAATCATGGAATAGAATAGAATAATAGGACAGAATTGGAATAGAAAACATGGAGTAGAATAGAATAATAGGACAGAACTGGAACAGAAAACATGGAGTAGAATAGAATAATAGGAAAGAATTGGAATAGAATAGAAAAATAGGAAAGAATTGGAATAGAATAGAAAATATGGAATACAATAGAATAATAACTTTATTGTCACTTTGAATGTACACTAATCAGCATACATTACAATGAAATTTCATTTCGTTCAGCTTTCAAACAGTCACCACCTCTGATAACCACTAGATCAGGGGTAGGCAACCTCGGCTCTTTTATGACTCATGGGCTTCAATTCCCAGAATTCCTGAGTCAGCTATGCTGACTCAGGAATTCTGGGAGTTGAAGTCCATGAGTCATAAAAGAGTCGAGGTTGCCTACCCCTGCACTAGATAAATATGACAAAAATAAATACAGAATCACGCATATACCCGCATGTATTATATGACACAGAGAAACAACAGTCTGGTTCGGGTTAGGCATACGTGTGCATGGCAAAAAAAAACGACTCTTGTGAGTTTACCAGACGGAGGGAACAAAAGTTGTGACAGAATCGGGCGGTCCTGCGTTATTCCTCTCGTCGAGGAGGGTCTGCAAGGAAACGCTCGGCCCAGCATCTCACCGTTTGCTTTTTTCGTTTCAGTTCGTGGCCGATGGCATCTTCAAAGCTGAACTCAACGAGTTTTTGACTCGGGAGCTGGCCGAAGATGGCTACTCCGGGGTGGAGGTCCGAGTTACCCCCAACCAGGACCGAAATCATCATCCTTGCCACCAGGTTATTTGTGTGGTCCTGCTGTCATTGTAGTTGCAAAAAAAAAAGTCCCTGAAACTCTTGTGTTTTAGCTCCCCCCACTTACTTGGGAGGAGTAGCTTCCTTCGTTCTTATTCTGGTTATTAATCTATTAGTTGAGAGGGCCCTACTAGTGGGTGTAGATGGGACGCTGAGCAGGGCCTCTGTCCCAAATCTTAACAGTATGGGCACATTTATTTTGAAGTAAGTGGTCTTAAATATAATCAGCTCTGAACCATGCTAGGCTGGGTAAAGTTATCACGTGGGCAAGTCTAGATGTACCCATCACCACCCAGGCTGAAAACCTTTGAGTTTCTGCGAGGTCTTCAGATCAGGACTCTGTAGTGTGCTTTCTAACTCTTATTAAAAGCCACAAGTTATCCGCTCACAAAAAAACATCCGCCTTATAATAAAAATTTTACTCAGAAAAGGTGCTAGCGGATACAAGCTTGTTTGCCACTGCAAACCTAACACCAGTCTCTGCCTATAGCAGATGTCCTTCAGCCAGTCCGTTGCAGTAGTCCAGTCATGAGGATGCCAAGGATGTGAGAGTCTGTGTGCAAGCTCACTTAGTCCAAGAAAGTTCACAACTAGTGCACGAGACATTGTCGTACGAGATTCCCCCGGGCCACTAAAAAAAATCAAAAGCGGCCCCTTCGGTTTCAGAATCAGAATAGGAGCTGGAAGGGACCTTGGAGGTCTTCTAGTCCAGCCCCCTGCGCAAGCAGGAGGCCCTATGCCACTTCAGACCAATGGCTGTCTAGTCTCTTCTTAAAAACCTCCAGTGATGGAGCATTCACAACTTCTGGAGGCGAGCTGTTCCACTGGTTCACTGTCCTCACTGTTAGGTTTTAGAGTGAGCAAAATAACACAGAGTTGGAAGGGACCTTAGAGGTCTTCTAGTCCAACCCCCTGCTCAGGCAGAAAAACCTGTCCTACGCTGGCTGAGGAATTCCGGGAGTTTCAGTTCGGAAGTCATAAAAGGGCCATGTTTGAAGACCCCCTGCCCTACCCCATTTCAGACAAATGGCTGTCCAGTCTCTTCTTAAAAACCTCCAGTGATGGAGCCCCCACGTCTGGTGGCAGGGTGTTCCACTGGTTAATTGTTCTAACTGTTGGGAAATTTCTCCTTACTTCTAGGTTGCTTCTGTCTCTGACCAGTCTCCAACCATTGTTTCTTGTCCTGCCTTCAGGTGCTTTGGAGAACAGGTTGACCCCCCCCCTTCTTTGTGGCAGCCTCTCAAATGCTATCATGTCCCCCCCCCCTAGTCCTCCTTAGTCCATTTCCATTGAGAAAAGATTTGCCATGCAAATCTTTTAATGCAGACATCATATGACCTTTCTCCCTGCAGTAGTTAGTAGCCGAGGTGGACCATTGTTCACTTTGTGTTACTCCTGAACAGTCTTAAAGGATCACAGGTGTTTGTAGGAATCTCTTTGCTTGTGAGCTTAGCTCTCTTATAAATTAAGTAGGTAGGTAGATAGATGTAGATAAATAAATAGGAAAGAGAGATATGTAGTTTTTGATTTATAACTGGACACTTAGCGACTGTTTAAATTTACAGAGGACACTCTGTCACATATCACTGGTGTGATTTTTTTGCTTAAAACCAGCGTTTACTTCTGGGTTTGAGCAGAAACACCCCATAGTGAACCACGGACTGGCTTAACGATTGTTGCAAAAAGTGAAAATTGTGCTGCGATGACCCGCTTTACGGCCACGGTAGGCCACAGTTACAACCGGGACGGTCGTAAATTGAGGAGTACCTGCAGGTACATAAAACGGGCAGCTGTAGTCAGAGTAAGCGTGGTGTAAGTCACTTTAGATGCATGCAAGTTGTTGGAATAGAGCAGAAGAACTTGCGGACTGCTGAGAAGAGTTGGATCAAATCAGATGATCATTCCAGTAGCCGTTAAATGCAGGCTAGATTTTTTAAATATATATATATATATGTATATGTATATATATGTGTATATATATATATGTGCGTGTGTGTGTGTAAATTCAAATTGCTAATAAAGAATTTTTTAGGGAGGCTGAAAGGATCATTTCGAACTTCTTATGTTCTCATCAGTCAGTCAGTCATACCCTTTTTATCTGAGATTCGAACCTGGGCTGATTATCTATTAGGTAGTTGCTTTAACTTGACAAATGACTTGACATATATACATATGATTTTTTATTTATTTATTCATTCATTTATTTGTTTATTACCGTATTTATCGGCGTATAACACGCACCCTCATTTTAAAAAAGAAATTTCAGGAAAAAAACTTAAATTTCAAATAAATAACTTTAAAGCAATATCGGCGTATAACACGCACACATCATTTGCCCCCTATTTTCAGGAAGAAAAAGTGCGTGTTATACGCCGATAAATACGGTATTTAAGGGGAAATTTTCAAAGTCGTCCTGGTGGAAGTGACCTAATGCCGTATCTTTGCCTTTCCAATTCAGAACTCAGAACGTTCTCGGGGAGAAAGGACGTCGGATTCGCGAGCTGACGGCTGTCGTTCAGAAGAGGTTTGGCTTTCCGGAGGCCAGCGTGGAGGTACAATGGCGGCCCCCGGGCTGGCTGGCGGAATTCTGGGCGTTGATCACTCCACCCGGTTCTTAAAACTTGCCAAACGCGTGGAAAAGTTTGCCTTGGCGCTTCTCTTCCCTTCAGTGACGATATCTTTGTCGATCAGAAGAGGGAGACCCCCTTGCTCAGAGCGAACAGCCTGGGGCCACGTTCCGTGGTGCTTTGGTGGTTAACTCTGACAAGGGTGTCCCGTTCCTTGTATGACCTAGTGCTTTTAGTCTGAGAAGGGAGTGATGAGAAGCAGAATTTCTCCCTTGAATTTAAAAGGGTGCTTTTCCAGCAGGCAACTGGACTTGGAAGACCTTTCCCTTCTCCTCCAAGAAGCTTCTTCGGCTCTGACTGGATGGTGGGGAAATGGAAGGATTTATACTCCTTACAGACAGCTGGCCATATTCCTTACGTTGGTCCTTCCATCAATATAAGGAATATGACCAGCTGTCTGCAAGGAGTATAAATCCTTCCATTTCCCCACCATCCAGTCAGAGCTGAAGAAGCTTCTTGGATGTCTGTGGAGATTTTCAATCCTCCAGATCCTGGTTGTCCCAAAGGTTGCTTTTTTCAGGAGGCAACTGGACATCCTTCGATTTTCTTTGAAGACGTTTCGCTTCTCATCCAAGAAGTTTCTTCGGCTCTGGATGGTAGGAAGGGAAGGATTTATACTCTTTGCAGGCAGCTGGTCATTTGCATCCTTTTAAAGGGTCGTTGAGGCCACTTGGAGGTTTGTCTGTGTCCTCAGGGTCACCTGAGTGGTGCAAATGGGCGTGGAGCCTTCTTGGAACTGCTGAATGGATCGTGTTGTAGACTGGAAATGGATAGATCACCCATTTGCACTATTCAGGTGACCCTGAGGACCCAGGTAAGCCTCCAAGTGGCCTCAACGACCCTCTAAAAGGATGCAAATGACCATTTTTTCTGTAAGGAATATAAATCCTTCCATTCCCCACCATGCAGTCAGAGCTGAAGAAGCTTCTTGGATGAGAAGTGAAAGGTCTTCAAAGGGAAAACCAGAAAACCATCTTTGGTACAACCGTGATCTGGGATGATTGAGAATCTCCATAGACAAGAATTGTAAAAGCCACAAACGGTTCAGTTGTGGCTTTTAATGGGCCGTTTATTGTCTTATGTGTCGGTTGCGTGCCGAGTGTTGGATTTAAAAGGCAGCTATTGAAAACCTCTAGTGTGCGAGGAATCTACGTCTGAAATTTCTTGACAGGTGGTCTTCCTTTTAAAACAGTCCCATTTAGTGACCGAAGTTACAAAGCCGTGGAAAAAAGTGGCCTATGACTGTTTTTTCTACACTTGTGACAATTGCAGCATCCCCGCAGTCAACGTCGTCAAAATTCTGACACTTGGCACGTGTTTACGACGGTCGCCGTATCCCAGGGTCACGCGATCCCCTTTTGCGGACTTCCGACAGGCAAATTCGGCGGGGAAGGCAGAATCAACAGTTTGACTGATTTTAACAACTGCGGTGATTCACTTAACAACTGTGGCTAGAAAGGTCGCAAAGGTCGAGAACTGCCTCGCTTGGCCACAGGAATGTCGGGCGTGTGGTCTTAAGTGGGGAAATGGTCATAGGTTCCATTTTTTTTCAGGGCCATCGCAACGGTCACTAAACAAATGGTTGCTAAGTCAAGCACGGGCCCGCATCTTCCCCAGAGCGGAAGTAAATTATTTTTCAAAGCAAGACGACTCCTGCCTGTTGCGTGTGTGTGTGTGTGTGTGAAGCACGTTGCTTTCTCTTGCAGCTCTACGCCGAGAAAGTGGCCACCCGTGGACTCTGTGCCATCGCCCAAGCGGAGTCCCTGCGATACAAACTCCTGGGGGGCCTTGCCGTGCGTAGGTAAGCATGGGGGGGCATGGGGGGGGCTGAAGCTGGATCCGAGCTATCTTCTTCCTCCACTGGGTCTAGAAACTCTTGATTTGGCGCCACTTGCCTTCACACCTCCCAAATTAGGCAGAAACAGAACAAGATAACAGGGTTGGAAGGGACCTTGGAGGTCATCTAGTCCAGCCCCCTGCTCAGGCAGGAACCCTAATAATAACAAAAACAACAGATGTTCCACTGGTTAATTGTTCTGACTGTCAGGAAGTTTCTCTTTGATTCCAGGTTGCTTCTCTCCTTGATTAGTTTCCATCTGCTGCTTCTCGTCCTGCCTTCGGGCGTTTTGGAGAATAGCTTGGCTCCCTCTTCTTTGGGGGCAGCCCCTTATTTTGCAAAAATCTATTGGAAGGGAGCGATTTATCATCCTCTTTTCCTGGTGGATTATTTGTCCACTTATTGTCTATCAGCCTTCAAACGTCAAAAGTTAGGGGTGAGATGTGTGTCCCTTTTTTTAAACTCCTTTCAAGTGGAAGGTACCAAGCATTGAAACTGGCATGTACTTTGCCACTGGCGTGTGCCCTTCTCTGCTATTCAGACAAATGGTTGTCCAGTCTCTTCTTAAAAACTCCCAGTGTCGGAAGCAGTGGACTATATCCTATCCTATTCTATCATTCCCTATCCTATCTTCTATTCTAATCTATTCGTATTCTATTCTATATTTCTATTCCATTCCATTCCATTCCGCGTGCCTGGCTGAGGAATCCTGGGAGTTGAAGTCCACAAGTCATAAAAGGGCCAAGTTTGAAGAAACCCTGCTGTACACATGGGGGAAGTGTGGCCCCTTCATGACTTGTGGACTTCAACTCCCAGAATTCCTCAGCTAGGCACGCGGAATGGAATGGAATAGAATATGAGTAGAATAGAAATATAGAATAGAATAGAAATAAAAGAATAGAATATGAATAGAATAGAAATTAAGGATAGAATAGAAATATAGAATATGAATAGATTAGAATAGACTAGAATGATAGGATAGGGAGTGATAGAATAGGATCGAATATAGTCTATTGCTTCCAACACAGGAAGTTTTTAAGGAAAAACTTAAATTCCTGGCTCAGGAATTCTGGGAAGACCAGAAGTCATGAAGGGGGCCGTAGTTCCCCCATTCTGGCTGAGGAATTCTGGGAGTTGAAGTCCACAAGTCATCAAAGGGCCAAGTTTGAAGACCCCTGCTTCAGTCACTGAATAATTGTAAGTCAAGGACTACCTGTAGTTTAGCCGGTGTACGCGGACACACACACACAGAGATTTCCCATTGCCAGCTGAGGGAATTCTGGGAGCTGAAGTCCACACATCTTAAAATGGCCAGTGTTGGAAACCCTGTTTTGCTGTGTCCTTGTCTAGCTTCTTGTGCAACGTCAGCACGATGAAGTTTGAGCACACCCCTCTCCCTTCAGCAAAGACGCAACTGTGGCCTCTGGTGGACGTGTCAGTGGCCTCTCTTTTTTTTTTATTGAAAAGTTTTATAAAAGTTACAAAAAAAAACCAAAACCAACCCACCCTAAACCCACCCTCTCCCTCCTCCACTTCCCAGAGCTGAGTACAGGGTTACAAATATAATAATCATAATCTAACATTAACCAACTATATAAATAACCAAGTTCATAATGCACTTTAACTCCCCTTTAACATAAATACAAGCAAAATAACAGTATACATAATAATAAAAACACAAATTAAAATCCAAATTATTAAACAATACAATATCCAAGTTATTAAACAATACTAATACTAAAAGTAATAATAATACCATATACTTAAAACTAATACAAATTCCACTATAATAAACTATTAATAATAACAACCTAAAATTTACTCATAGGCTAAATGGAACTTTTTAGTCCCATATTTATTCTGGATATAATCTATCGTCTCAGTGGCCTCTCTTAAGCGTCGTGGTCTCTGCTTAAGGCAAAGAGGCCGGGCCAGGCTTCTGCGCCTTGTCTCTCTTGTGACGGAGCCGTCCTGGGCCGCCTTCTTCGGAGCCAAAGGAATCCCTTCGGTGATGATACGATGACGAGTCAGAAGAGGCCCCCCCTTCCGCCCAGGTTGAGCAATGCCGCGCCACGTTCTGTGGCTCTGTGTTGGTGGCTTTGGCAAAGGGGGGGGTCCGCTCATTGGATGAACTAGAGGCATTTGTCTGAGAAGGGAAGCTCTTGAAAAGGCTCACTTGCCCTTAACGCTGAAATTTAATTAGTTGGTTTTTGTTAATATTTTTGGAAAGAACCACCTGGAAATAAAATTAGGATAGGATAGAAAAAAATGGAATTAAATAGAGTTTATAGATGCAGAATTACTTCTAGAATCAAATAATGGAATAGAATAGAATTGGAATAGAGTAGTTTATAGTTGCAGAATTACTAATAGAATCAATGGAATGGAATAGAATAGAAGAGCTTATAAATGCAGAATTACTTATACAATCAAATAATGGAATAGAATTAGAATAGAATAGATCTGGAAGGGACCTTGGAGATCTTCTAGTCCAGCCCCCTGCTCAAGCAGGAGAACCTATACCAATCCAAACAATCGATTGTCCAGTCTCTTTAAAAATCTCCAGTGATGGGAGCACCCACGATTTCTGGTGGCAAGCGGTTCCACTGGTTAATTGTCCTCAGCCCTATGCAATTTAGACAACACTAAACTGAATTCTCACCGGTCACGGTACATGTGCAGATGTCCTCTTATTAAGCGGGGCAAAATGCCACCATCAAATTGTGACACGGCTGAAAAAAAAACTATCCAGCACACAACGTCAGAACGAAGCCTATTATTAATGGAGATTTTGCCGACAGCGTCGTTGTGACCAACGGAAGTAAAAAAAATTTCTACTTGCATCGTAGATAACGTTTGTGATCTTTCCATTAAGCTTTCCGATTTTTGTGTTTTTACGGGAATTCGATGCGAGTGTGCCCTGCGTGGTTAGTTTTAAATTTTAATTAATTACACTTAAGAGGGCTGCCGACTCTGGTGCTTATATTTAAATCCTCCCCAGTTCTCACCCGGCTGTTCTCTCTGCGCAGGGCGTGCTACGGCGTCCTCCGTTTCATCATGGAAAGCGGAGCCAAAGGGTGCGAAGTGGTGGTATCCGGCAAACTCCGGGGCCAGCGTGCCAAGTCCATGAAGTTTGTGGATGGGTTGATGATCCACAGCGGGGACCCGGTCAACTACTACGTGGACACCGCCGTGCGCCACGTCCTCCTCCGACAGGGTAAGAGGGAGGGAGACCTCCGCACAGCTCAAGATTTTGGAAGCCTCTGCCCCCTTCTTCCTTGTGTGTGTGGGGGGGGTGGGGGTCCTACCTGGGGGGGCCTCTGCTGTGCTCCCTCTCAGGTGCCGACAATCCAGAGCATTTGTTGAGTTCAGATCAGAGGAGAAGTTTATCGTTGCTAGCTGTGCGGGTAGTTTTTGACTTTTAACAACCAGATTTAGCAATAGCCCTTCGGCTTACATACCGCTTCACAGTGGCTTACGGCCCTTTCTGAGCAGTTTTACAGAGTCAGCGATATTTGCCCCCCAACAATCTGGGTCTTCATTTTAACCAACCTCGGAAGGATGGAAGGCTGAGTCCACCTTGAGCCTGGTCAGGATCGAACTGCTGGCTGTGGGCAGCGTGTTAGCCTGCATTCTAATCCCTGTGCCGCAGAAAGGGAGGGAGGGAGGGGAAGAAGGAAGGAAGGAATAGCAATGGCACTCAGACTTATATACCGCTTCGCAGTGGTTTACAGCCCGCTCAGCAGTTTTACAGAGTCAGCATTTTGCCGCCGCCCCCCCCCCCCCCCCCCAAAAAAAAACTGGGTCCTCATTTTATCGACCTTGGAAGGCTGGGTCCACCTTGAGTCAGTCATTCTAAACACTGCCCCACCACAGCCCTTCCTTCCTTCTTCCCTCCCTCCCTTTTCTTTCCTTCCTTCTTCCCTCCCTCCTTCCTCCCTCCCTCCCTTCTTTTCCTTCCTTTGTTCCTTCTTCCCTCCCTCCCTTCTTTCCTTCCCTCTTCCCTTCCTCCTCCTCCCTCCCTCCCTTCTTTTCCTTCCTTCCTTCCTCCATCCCTTCTTTTCCTTCCTTCCTTCTTCCCTCCCTCCTTCCTTTGCAATAGCACTTAAGACTTGTATACTGCTTCACAGTCCTTTACAGCCCTCTCTAAGCGGTTTACAGACTCAGGATATTTGCCCCCCCCCCCCCAACAACCCGGGTCCTCATTTTACTGACCCCGGAAGGCTGAGTCCACCTTGAGCCCGGTCAGGATCGAACTCCAGGATGTGGGCAGAATTGGACCCGCTTAACCCTCCCTTCCAGCCCCGCCTGTTCATCTCCTACAGCTACTTTCTAGCGAATCCGGACACTGAGCAAGGGACCCTGGGCGTGTGTTTGGCTGCAGACCCATCGCGCGATCCATTTGGCCCCAATGAGGATTTCTGGAAAGGAGCTCCCCTCCCCACCCCGGTGAAGAAAAGGCCCACCTCACAGGGGGAGCGGGAGGAACGCTCGCCTCTGTTGCCGCCTGCCTGTTGTCCCCTCCCCTCCACCCTTCCAACCTTGTGAGTTTCTGCTCCTCTCCTGGGCTCACAGGCCAAAACGATCCCACCGCCTCAGTGGCTCTCCTTCTTTTGTTTGCAGGTGTGCTGGGTATTAAGGTGAAGATCATGTTGCCCTGGGATCCCAGTGGGAAGATTGGGCCCAAGAAGCCCCTGCCGGACCACGTCAGCATCGTGGAGCCCAAAGAAGAGATTCTGCCCACCACCCCCATCTCCGAGCAGAAGGGCACCAAGCCGGAGCAGCCACCGATGCCCCAGCCTGTGCCCACGGCTTGAGAGGTAAGGGCCTGGCTCGGGTTTTGCCCTGAAAAATGGTCTGCGGAGGGTGAGCTAATAATATAAGCCACCTTGGGAGGGGCTGTGGGGTCCTTGGTGCTCTCTGAGCTGGGTGGTTTTCTTGCGGACGTTTCGTGACCCAACTAGGGAACATCATCAGTGCTAGAAGGGAGGAGGAGGAGGAGGACTGTGGGGTCCTTGGTGCTCTCTGAGCTGGGTGGTTTCCTTGCAAACCTTTCGTGACCCAACTAGGGAACATCCATCAGGGTTAGAAAAGAATGGAGTTTGTGCAGAGGAGGAAAGGGACTAGGTCAGGGGTCTTCAAGCATGGCCCTTTTATGACTCGTGGACTTCAACTCCCAGAATTCCTGAGTCAGCATAGCTGAGTTTTTCTGAAGCATAGCTAGCTCGGGAATTCTGGGAGTTGAAGTCCGCAAGTCATGAAGGGGCCTTAGTTCCCCCATGCTGGCTCAGGAATTCTGGTAGTTGAAGTCCATGAGTCATAAGGGCTATAGTTCCCTCATGCTGGCTCAGGAATTCTGGGAGTTGAAGTCCATGAGTCATAAAGGGCTATAGTTCCCTCATGCTGGCTCAGGAATTCTGGTAGTTGAAGTCCATGAGTCATAAAGGGCCATAGTTCCCTCATGCTGGCTGAGGAATTCTGGTAGTTGAAGTCCACGAGTCATGAAGGGGCCAAAGTTCCCCCATGCTGGCTCAGGAATTCTGGGAGTTGAAGTCCATGAGTCATAAAGGGCTATAGTTCCCTCATGCTGGCTCAGGAATTCTGGGAGTTGAAGTCCATGAGTCATAAAGGGCCATAGTTCCCTCATGCTGGCTGAGGAATTCTGGTAGTTGAAGTCCACGAGTCATGAAGGGGCCAAAGTCCCCCCATGCTGCCTCAGGAATTCTGGGAGTTGAAGTCCATGAGTCATAAAGGGCTATAGTTCCCTCATGCTGGCTCAGGAATTCTGGGAGTTGAAGTCCATGAGTCATAAAGGGCTATAGTTCCCTCATGCTGGCTCAGGAATTCTGGTAGTTGAAGTCCATGAGTCATAAAGGGCTATAGTTCCCTCATGCTGGCTCAGGAATTCTGGTAGTTGAAGTCCACGAGTCATGAAGGGGCCAAAGTTCCCTCATGCTGGCTCAGGAATTCTGGGAGTTGAAGTCCATGAGTCATAAAGGGCTATAGTTCCCTCATGCTGGCTCAGGAATTCTGGGAGTTGAAGTCCATGAGTCATAAAGGGCCATAGTTCCCTCATGCTGGCTGAGGAATTCTGGGAGTTGAAGTCCACGAATCATAAAGGGGGCCATTGTTCCCCCATGCTGGCTTAGGAATTCTGGGAGTTGAAGTCCATGAGTCATAAAAGAGCCAAGGTTGCCTACCCCCTGCCCTAGAACATTGCTTGAAAGTAGCGTTGGTGATTTTAGCACTGATACACGTTGACTGGCTTCTGAGGCCCTTTTGACGGATCGCTTTGTAATTTGCAAACGGCAAATGTATTATTCTTCTCCAACTTGGTAGCCTTTCCCACCCACCCACTGTGCTTCCTCCTCGGCAACTCTTACCAGGACATCCTCAAGGCACCAGTTGAGGGAAAACCGTTGCAAGTTACACGGGCCTATTGGCTGCGTGTCCTTCCAAAAGAATTAAAGACAATTTTGCATTTATGGAAGAGTTAAAAAAAGAGGCCTTGCCACCCAGAGTTCTTTTTAAACTAAAGGCGGGGGCTGAATTATTCCCTGATGCTTTTTTTCCCTTTTTTATCTTGCAGGTTTTTGATTTAAAACCTTGAAGTTCTATTAAAAAAACATCTCTTAATAAAAAAAAATTAAAAGCCATCAAGAAACGGGTCTTTCCTGCTCTAGGACTGAGATCGTGTCCTTCGGGAACCTAGTTTAATCCTTCCCAGACCAAATTGTACTCTCAAATTAACGATAGTTCAGCCCGACTAACGTATCAGTTTTTCAGAGACCAGAGCTCGTGGGGGGGGGGGGGGAGAATAAAGGGTGGTGCTTGGACTTCATTAGTCCCTGGGATGGGAGACCACCAGGAAAGGCCAGGACTGAAGAGCTACTGTGGGCTGTTACAGGCCGCCCTCGACTTAACAGCCCAAATTGAGTCCCACAGTTTCTGTTGCTAAGCAAGACAGTTGTTCAGTGAATTCTGTCCCATTTTACGACCTTCCTTGCCCCGATTGGGGTAGGCAACCTCGGCTCTTTCATGACTCGTGGACTTAAACTCCCAGAATTCCTGAGCCAGCCATGCTGAGGGGAAAGGGAGAAGTTTCCATGCTGAGCCATGCTGGCTCAGGAATTCTGGGAGTTGAAGTCCATGAGTCATAAAGGGCCATAGTTCCCCCCCATGCTGGCTCAGGAATTCTGGGAGTTGAAGTCCACGAGTCACAAAGGGGCTTTAGTTCCCCCATGCTGGCTCAGGAATTCTGGGAGTTGAAGTCCACGAGTCATAAAAGAGCCAAGGTTGCCTACCCCTGGGATAGACCATGGCTAAAATGATGAGGGCGGCGACCAGCACACTAATAAGGGATAAACTATTTTGGGCTCCAGGAGTTTCACTGTGGACGGCCTATAAAACTACACTTTTCTTGGTAGCACTGCAGGAAAAGAAGGGGGTCTCTTCTATGCCCTCTCTTGAAGTGGGTTAAGTCCCCTGCTTAAAAGGCCCAACCGGAATTGGATGAAATCCCTGGAAAGTTTTCCCAACGGTGCTTTTTCAAGAGGAAAATGGACCTTCTGTTGTTGTTTTTTCCTTCGAAGATATTTCGCCTCTCATCCAAGAAGCTTCTTCAGCTTTTACTGGATGGCGGAGGGGTCAAAGAGGCCATCTACCATGTTTCCCAGGAAATAAGACCAGGTCATATATATATATATGTATATTTTGCCTCCAAAATTTTCGGGGTAGGCTTTACCTCACCTCCGGCACGGACAGCCCACCCAGCCGGTCCACTTCTTCTGGGGCTGAGGTTCTGCAGCTGCATTCGGACCTGCATTTTGCAGTCAGGCCTTTCCGGTAGGCCTAAGCAGCCGAGTAGCGAGCGATGGATTCAATCCATCGCTCGGTGCTCGGCTGAAGAGATCTTGCAAAACCGAGCTACGGATTGAACCCATAGCTCGGTTCTCGGCGGCAGAGGCCTTCCGGAAAGCCCTGTGACTGCGAAACGCAGGCTTGGCTGTAGAAGAGGCCTCAGAAGAAGAAGTGGGCTGACAAGGAAAGGCCTGACTGCAAGCTGAGTGGGTGTGGGGAAGATCCACACCCCCTCCACAGTTTGATTTTTAGGTGTGTGCCTCACCCCAAAACTAGGGCTTATTTTTGGGGTAGGGTTTAAATTAGGCCCACCACCACCCCCCAAAAAAATCAAGCGAGGGCTTATTGTTGGTGTAGGCCTTACTTTTGGGGAAACACGGTATGTCCAAATTGAACAGCCCTCCCTCAACATAGGGGGAGGGATAAGACATCCTATATCTACAGTCTAAAATTCTGGGAGTTGAAGTCCGCGAGTCATGAAGGGGCCATAGTTCTCCCATGCTGGCTGAGGAATTCTGGGAGTTGAAGTCCACAAGTCATGAGGGAGCTAAAGTTCCCCCATGCTGGCTCAGGAATTCTGGGAGTTGAAGTCCACGAGTCGTGAAGGGGGCCATAATTCTCCCATGCTGGCTCAGGAATTCTGGGAGTTGAAGTCCACGAGTCGTGAAGGGGCCATAGTTCCCCCATGCTGGCTCAGGAATTCTGGGAGTTGAAGTCTGCGAGTCATGAAGGGGCCATAGTTCCCCCCATGCTGGCTGAGGAATTCTGGGAGTTGAAGTCCACGAGTCATGAAGGGGCCATAGTTCCCCCATGCTGGCTGGGGAATTCTGGGAGTTGAAGTCCATGAGTCATGAAGGGGCCAAAGTTCCCCCATGCTGGCTGGGGAATTCTGGGAGTTGAAGTCTGCGAGTCATGAAGGGGCCATAGTTCCCCCATGCTGGCTCAGGAATTCTGGGAGGTGAAGTCCACGAGTCATGAAGGGGCCATAGTTCCCCCATGCTGGCTCAGGAATTCTGGGAGGTGAAGTCCACGAGTCATGAAGGGGCCATAGTTTCCCCCATGCTGGCTCAGGAATTCTGGGAGGTGAAGTCCACGAGTCATAAAAGAGCCAAGGTTGCCTACTCCTGGTCTAGTGACTTCAAAAGTTACGTTGGTGGGAAAAGTGACCTATGATGGTTTTTCACACTTAGGCCCACTGCCGCCTCCCCCTGTGCTCACGTGACCCAAATCTGCACGCTTGGCAACTGCCATGTGCTCAAGGCGGTTGCAGTGATTGGGAGGTCACGCGTGATCCCCTTTGGCGCCTTTCCGACGTGCAAAGTCCACGGGGAAGCCAGACTCACCTTAAACAACACTTTTATTAACTTTTAACGACTGCAGTGATTTGCTTAACGACGGTGGCCAGGAAGGTCCTAAAACAGGGCCAAATTCACTGCATGGCAACAGAAATTTGGGGCTCCGTTGCGGTATCTAATCGCCTGCCTTCTGGAATTGGGCAGCCGGGGAGGCAAAAGGGTGGGGAAGGAGCCAGCTCGTTTTCAGCTATTCCTGTCCACTCGGATGTCCAGCGGTTGGAGGTGGATGCAAACAGCCGGAGTTTCCTGTCCTGTTGAAAGGGGCCATTTGGGAGGTCATTTGAGGACACACACCCCCAACCACAATGGCACCAACGGCCATATCGCTGTACGAACATCCTTATTCACAGGCTGGCATTGGATGCAACTCTGTGTTCCATCTTAAGAGGGGTCCCCAACCCCCCCGGCTGTGGACCAGCAACCGGTCCACACAAACAAGGAAAGCCCCATCTGTGGGATGCAGGCAGCACACGAAACCACGTCCCCTTCGGTCCAGGCAGTAACCCCATTTCACAGAACCGGTCCCTGGTGCCCAAAAGGTTGGGGGCTGCTGCCCTGTCCCCTTTGGGGGCTGCGTTCAGGACTCTTTCCTGCCATTCCCTGTCCACTCTGTAGGACCGAGAGGGTGACTGACCCAGGTCCCACCCCTTTCAAGTCCACATGTGCTGGATGGGGAATTCTGGGAGTTGAAGTCTACACATACTAGGGGATTCTGGGAATTGAAGTCCACATGTGCTGGCTAGGGAATCCTGGGAGTTGAAGTCCACACATACTAGGGAATTTGGGGAATTGAAGTCCACACATAACTAGGGAATTGAAGTCTGTATGCTGGCTGGGAGTCCTGGGAGTTGAAGTCCACACATACTAGGGAATTTAGGGAATTGAAGTCCGTATGCTGGCTGGGAATCCTGGGAGTTGAAGTCCACACATGCTAGGGGATTTTGGAAATTGAAGTCCATATGCTGGCTGGAAAATTCTGGGAATTGAAGTGCACTCATGCTGGCTGGGGAATTTGGGAATTGAAGTCCATCTGCTGGCTAGGGAAGTCTGGGAATTGAAGTCCACCCATGCTGGCTGGGGAATTATGGGAGCTGAAAGTCCACCTGGCCAAAGTTAAGATATGCTGATCTAGAACATTCATTTATCCCAGCCAACGTCAGAATTATTCGCAGCACAACCCAGCCTATCATTTCGGGACAATTTTCATTTTAATTCTTTTTCAGGGCTCTATAAAGGGAGGGATTTTCTGTTCCCCTCCAAAGCTGATGTGTTTTGACCAGGGATGTTAAAACCTGGCCCTTTTATGACTTGTGGACTTCAACTCCCAGAATTCCTCATCCAGCATGCCTGAGGAATTCTGGGAGTTGAAGTCCGCAAGTCATAAAAGGGCCAAGTTTGAAGATCCCCTGGTTTTGACAGTTGCTGTGCAGGGGCTGCTATGCCCCGCCGCCAGAGTCCTGTTCAGAAAGAGTACCGTTCACGGAAAAATATTTTATTGGAAAAATTGTACAACAAAGTTCTGTGCGGTGAAGAAAGTAGAGAGACATCTGAATCGCGAAGCATGGTTTAATTCACCCACCCACCCCCTTAACCTGTAATAGCACCTTTATCCCGCATGGTCTGCAGTGTTGCGTGTCGGATCTGGCTTGGGTCTCCCCAAAAGACCATCTTGAGGTACCCCCCCCGGGTGGTGAGGTTGATCACACGTGTAACATGGGAAAGGCATGAGGTTAGAAAAGGGGACACAGAGGTTGTATGCATGTTTTTTCTACTTTACCTGAGTCTCTAGCCCTTTAAACTTAGACACACATGCTTCATCTTCAATCTTTAAAACGGGTCTTCAAACTTGGCAACTTTTAAGCCTTGTGGACTTCAACTCCCAGAATACCTCAGCCAGCCAGGGCTGGCTGAGGAATTCTGGGAATTGAAGTCCACACGTCATAAAAAGGCCCAAGTTTGAAGACCCTTGCTTTAAAACTTAAAAACCTTCATAATTTAGTCTCGTGTAGGATTCTACACTGCTGCAAACCAGCGCACATAGCTCGAACCGAGGGTTTAGCCTTGCTCTGCAAATAATACCTGTTGGAATTGCTTACTAACCTGGTTAAGGCACATTCTGGGCACACCACCATCGGGAGAAAAAATGTACATTCCTCTCTTATTTCAACTGTGGGGATTTTCAGCTAAACTCTGAAAAGTCTTGCTCTTTTCAACTAGCAGGTGCAAAATTTAAACAAAGCCCCCAATTTCCTAACTCCTGCATATTTACTACGCCTGGTTTCACTTCGCCACTGCTTCAATTAAGGACGAGAGGCCAGTTGTGGGGGGTGTCACTAAACCGAGGAGTACCTGTAAAAAGGTGGGCTGTTGTTTTGGGGAGTTGTGGCTGCCCTGTTGGCATTTTGAGGCGTGCAAACCCCCATGCTCCATCTAAGCCAGGGTTCTTCCAACTTGGCCCTTTTATGACTTGTGGACTTCAACTCCCAGAATTCCTCAGGCAGCGTGCCTGGCTGAGGAATTCTGGTAGTTGAAGTCCACGAGTCATGAAGGGGCCATAGTTCCCCCATTCTGGCTCAGGAATTCTGGGAGTTGAAGTCCACGAGTCATGAAGGGGCCATAGTTTCCCCCATGCTGGCTGAGGAATTCTGGGAGTTGAAGTCCACAAGTCATGAAGGGGCCGTAGTTCCCCCATGCTTACTCAGGAATTCTGGGAGTTGAAGTCCACGAGTCATGAAGGGGCCATAGTTCCCCCATGCTGGCTGAGGAATTCTGGGAGTTGAAGTCCAAAAGGCATGAAGGGGCCGTAGTTCCCCCATGCTTACTCAGGAATTCTGGGAGTTGAAGTCCACAAGTCATGAAGGGGCCATAGTTCCTCCATGCTGACTCAGGAATTCTGGGAGTTGAAGTCCGCCAGTCATGAAGGGGCTGTAATTCCCTCATGCTGACTCAGGAATTGTGGGAGTTGAAGTCCACCAGTCATGAAGGGGCCAAGTTTGAAGACCCCTCCCCCCCACCCGATTAATGCAGAAAAAAACAGGAATCAGATGGAAGTAGAACATTTTTAATTAGGGGCTTCCTTCCCATACTCTGCCCTGGAGCTCAGCTTGCAATTTCTGTAATTTTGAGTGTGGGTCCTCCACCTTTTTGTCTCCTTGGAAATACGTGTGTCCCCCCCTCCTCCTTTTAACTGGCTTCATTTCAGGCTACACCGCCAGGACTTCCTGTTCCGTTTCATAAAACTGAAAATGCAATACTCGTCACCCAGTAAGGACTTTAAATATTAAGTATATATGTGCCTGGATACCCACAATCAGTGCAGCCAAGTCCATGTTTTTAAAAGGAACGAAATACTCAAAAGCGTGCTTAAGCGGAGCACTTGCTTAAGTAAGTAAAAAAAAATAAAAATCCCCAATTCCTCTCAAGGTCTCTGTAAAAACTCTCGGCGAGGTATCAATTTTCTCTTTGCAGAGTATGTATTGCTTGCTAAATGCCCTCGTGGCCTTTGCCAGGTAGTCCTCAATTTACGACCACTCGTTTAGCGACTTCAAAGTTAGGACAGCAGTGAAAAACGTGACTTAGGAACCGTCCTCACCCAGCCTGCCACAGCTGTCCCACCCAGTCACGTGAACAAAACTTGAGAGCTTGCAACTGGCATGTACTTACGCCAGTTGCAACGTCCCAGGGTCATCTGATCTCCCGTTTGCCACCTCCCCTGCTGGCTTCTGACAAAAAATCAATGCAGGAAGCTGGACGGGCTTAACGCCATGTTAGTCGCTACACACCTGCAATTTGCTTAACAACCGTGGTCAAAGAGTTTATAAAAATCGGGCAGGTCTCGCTTAACACCCGGCTTGCTTAGCCAATGGTGGTCGTACGTTGAGGACTGCCGCATTCTCCAAAACGCCAACTGGTTTTTTTTGCAGCAGTGAGAACTTAGCAACGGCTGAGAAATTAAGGAAATAATTCTCCTTCCCACGGTTACAATCTCACAACCCCGAAGTTGGTCAAACTGGCAATTTAACCCTTTAGGAAAAAAAAAAAGAGATCCTCAAAAGCTGAACAGATCATTTTTCCTAGGAAGAGCACCTGGATCACACACACACCCCTTTCCTAAATCTTGGACTGCACGAAGAAGCTTCCAGGGCAGATAAAATTACAGATAACCCTCGACTTAACAACAGTTCATTTAGCGACCGTTCAAAATTGGGGGGAAAAAAAGTGACTCGACCCCTTTTTCGCACTTAACGGCTGCTGCAGCCTCCCCACGGTCGCCTGGTCAAAAAATTCGGATGCTGGGCCACTGACTCGTATTTACGACGGTTGCAGTTTCCGAGTCACGTGACCCCGTTTGACAAGCCGAGTCACCGGGGGAAGCCAGATTCGCTCGACCACCGTGTCACTAACTGAAACAACGGCCGTGATTCGCTTAAAGACCGCGGCGAGAAAAGTCGTAAAACGGGGCAAAAAAAAACACCACTTCAGGGATGTCTCCCTCGAACGGCCGAAATTTGAGGCTCAATTGTGGGCCGTAAATCAAGAACTACCTGTAATCGGAGATCCGGAACGCCCTAAATAGGGGGCAAAATCGGGAGGGGTGGGGGTGGAAAGACCCTCGTCCTTCGCCATTTCCCTTGTTTGCGTTCAAATCTCACCAGCCTGGATGCCTCCCCCCCCCCCACAAAAATGTAACGACTCAAAAGGAAAGTGGAGTTACCGGTTCAAAAACAAGGCACCTATTTTGTCTCATTTCATTTCATATTTTTTTTTTAAAAAAAAATTAAAAATAAAAATCAACAGACCTACACGTAACCGGGAACTACAAACTACAATTCGTCGCGCATTTTGTCTCCCTTGGGCTTCACCAGCCTGCCGATGAAGAGGATCGAGTTGGTCTTATTGTCCTTGATCAGGAATACGAAGGGGTGGTCGACGTAAAAGAGTTTGGGGTTGCGGATTTCTTCGCGGCCGTACAGGTCCGAGTCGAAGGGGTTCCCCTCCGTGTCCAGCTCCAGGGCGGCTGCGTGGAAGACGTTGGCGAGATACAAGTCCTTTTTGCCCGAAATCTTGGATAGGTCGGCTTTGTTTTTATCCACGGCTTCAGTTAAGCCGAGATCGGCTAAGTGTTTCTAAACGGGGAGAGAGAGAGAAGGGAAGTTTGAATCGTTTTTCCTGCTCGGCCATTGGCTGAACTTCTGTGATGTCACAGACAGTGACGTCATAGACACAAGAGGAGAAACTTCCCGGCAGTGGGAGCAATTAACCAGTGGAACTCCTTGCCTCCAGAGGCGGTGAATGCTCCAACACTGGAAGTTTTTAAGAAGGGACTAAAAAAACCCATTTGTCTGAAATGGTATAGGCCAGGGTCTTTCCTGCTTGAGCAGGGGGTTGGACTAGATGACCTCCAAAGTCCCTTCCAAATTATTATAAAACATATTCGTAAAACATGAAACTCAGTCAACTGAACACTCAAACTCACTGGCACCAATGGTTGACACGGTTTGCTGCTAGCATCCTAGGTATCAACCAGGTATTGGTGGTGTTGTTGTTGTTATTTTATTGTTCAGATTAATTCTACAGGGAAACCTCAACTTAACGACCACAGTGGGCCCCAAAATCTCCAATTAAGTGCGTTTTCCCCCATTTGTATGACCTTCCTCGCCTCCGTCGTTAAGTGAATCACTGCCCTTAAAGTGAGTCACACGGTTACCGAGTGAGCCTGGCTTCCTCGCCAACTTGGTGCTTGCTGGAAGGTCGCAAAAGGGGAATCCGGTGACCCCGGGGACAAGGCAACCGTCATATGACCTTGGTGGGGGCTCCCCAATTGTTATGCCCCTGTCATGGACCGATCATCATCTCCTGCGGCTGGTTTTCCGTTTTGCCACTCCCCACCGTGGGTGTGTTGAGCCAACTAGATGGTACCGCCCCAGACGCTTAATGGATCCCGAGAGGTTCCAGGCAGCGCTGGGGTCCCCACCTGCCTCCCCCACTCACAGCTCGGCAGATGCCTTAGTGGAAGCCTGGGAAAGGGCAGCCACGGAGGCTCTTGACCGAGTTGTACCCTTGCGGCCCCTGACCTGGCGCCGATCCCATCGAGCTCCATGGTTTTCCGCGGAGCTTCGGGAGATGAAGCGTCGGAGACGGGGCCTAGAGAGCTGTTGGAGATCCAGCCGATCCGAATCCGACTGATTGTGACTAAGAACCTACATTAGGTCTTATCTCGCTGCGATAAGGGCGGCGAGGTCTAATCACTTTGCTACCCTTATCGCGTCCGCAGATAATCGCCCGGCCGCCCTGTTTAGGGTGACTCGCTCCCTTCTTAATCAGGAGGTGAGGGAGGAACCCTTGCAGGGTCGTGCCGAGGAGTTTAGCCAACATCTGTCGGACAAAATCGCTCGGATTCGGACCGGTCTGGACTCTGACTGGGCAGAGTCTGACGATCAGGACACGGGCGGTCTTGTCGATATTACCTGGGAGGAGTTTGATTCTGTGACTCCGGAGGAAGTGGAAAGGATTATGGGAAGGCTGAGCTCCACCACATGTTTATTGGACCCGTGCCCTTCCTGGCTGGTTTATGCGGCTCGGGAGGGGACACGAGGCTGGTTCCAGGCGGTTATATCTGCCTCTTTGAGTGAGGGTAGTTTCCCCGCCGTCATGAAAGAGGCGGTGGTGAGACCTCTCCTCAAGAAGCCTGCCTTGGACCCAGCTGTGTTGAATAACGTTCGTCCTGTCTCCAACCTTCGCTTTCTGGCGAAGGTTGTTGAGAGTGTGGTGGCGCATCAGCTCCCTCTGGTCCTGGATGAAGCGGATTATCTAGACTCGTACCAATCGGGCTTCAGGCCCGGGTACAGCACGGAGACGGCATTGGTCGCTCTGGTGAATGATCTCTGGAGGGCCTGGGACAGGGGACATTCCTCTGTCCTAGTCCTATTAGACCTCTCGGCGGCGTTCGATACCATCGACCATGGTATCCTGCTGCGGCGTCTCAGGGGATTGGGAGTGGGAGGCACAGTTCTTCAGTGGTTCTCCTCCTATCTCCTGGGACGCTCGCAGTCGGTGTTGGCAGGGAGGCAGAGGTCGACCTCGAGGTCTCTCATTTGTGGAGTCCCTCAGGGATCGGTTCTCTCGCCTCTCCTGTTCAACATCTACATGAAACCGCTGGGTGAGATCATTCGTGGTTTTGGAGTTGGGTATCATCAATATGCCGATGATACCCTGTTAGATGTTTAGTGCCAGCCATTGGCAGTTCCCCAAAAGGATCATCAGATGGAGGCAAAGAGGCTTCTTTGCTTCCACTGATGAGCCAAGGGTCTCGGACCCACAGCCCCATTGGCGAGAGAGTTTTATGGTCAAGGAGGGGCCAAGACCCCCCATAAATACCTCTGCACGAGGGGCTGCTCTTTGTTCTAGTTCTAGTTCTAATTCCAGTTCTATTCTCCAGTTCTACCTCTACTCCTAACCTCTATTTTAGTCATGTAATCCTAGCTTGTTTTGTTTTATTTTATTTCTCTCTCACATGCAGGCATGAATGCTTTCATGCCAAGTATTTCTTTCTCTTTGATCTATCATGAATAAAACTAATATGAATGCATCTCTGCGTGATGCCTTTGCTTGGAAGCTCCTTTAACGATTCATTGTGAGAACACCTCACATACCCAGCTTTTTATTTCGACCCCAAACCACCCCAGTGATGCCCTCGACGTGATGTCCCGTTGCCTGGAGGCGGTTCGGGTCTGGATGGGGAGGAACAGACTTCAACTCAACCCCGACAAGACTGAGTGGCTGTGCATATCGGCACCCCGGGATATTCAGAATATTCCACCTCTTTCCATGGGGGGTGAACTATTACCCCCCGTAGATAGGGCTCGCAACTTGGGAGTTCACGGCTTATTTTGGAAGATCACATGGTTGCCGTGACTAGGGGGGCCTTTGCCCAGGTTTGCCTGGTCCGCCAGTTGCGGCCCTATCTAGACCGGGATGCCCTATGTACGGTCACTCATGCGCTCGTGACCTCTCGCCTGGACTACTGCAACGCTCTCTACATGGGGCTGCCCTTGAGGACCACTCGGAGGCTCCAACTGGTACAGAATGCAGCCGCGAGAGTTGTGTTGGGAGTCTTCCGATACTCCCATGTTACACCTCTGCTCCGTGAGCTGCATTGGTTACCAGTTGTCTTCCGGGTGAGATTCAAGGTACTGGTAATGGTGTTTAAGGCCCTACATGGCATGGGTCCGGAGTACCTTAGGGAGCACCTGCTGCCGGCGTCAACTTCCCTCCGCCCTGTGCGTTCCCACAGAGAGGGCCTCCTCAGGGTGCCACCGATCAGAGAATGTCGATTGGTGGCCCCCAGGGGGAGATCCTTCTCTGTGGGCGCTCCGGAGCTGTGGAATCAGCTGCCGGTAGAGCTCCGGATGGCGCCCGACCTTCGCTCCTTCCGTCGCGATCTGAAGACACATTTATTTGAACAAGCCGGCTTGGCCTGATGGGGGATGGGTTGGGTTTTTATTGTCATTTTAATATATGTATTTACTGTTTTTAGCCTGGGCATATGTTTAATTCTTTTTAACGTTTGTATTTTTGTATTTTTTATATGTCTGCCCTGTTCACCGCCCTGAGTCCTTCGGGAGAAGGGTGGTATACAAATAAAATTATTATTATTATTATTATTATTATTATTATTATTATTATTATTATTATTATTATTATTATTATTATTATTATTATTATTATTATTATTATTTACACGGGTCGGTCGCCAAGGATTTGAATTTTGATGACGTAGCCACGAAATTGGGTTGCTCAACAAAAGGGCCGCAGCTCTGACTGTTTTGCAGCCTCCGTCGTCGGTGGCATTTACTGTGTTTTACAACAGTTTTGCTGGAAATAGGCAGCTGTTTCCAGTTTTGGGTTAAACTGGTTGACCCGTAGCCAACTGTTGGTTTGTTCAACAACCGCCATATTCCCTTAACGACTGCTGTAAAAAGAGGTCGTAAAATCGGATGGGTCTTGGCGGACTTACCCATTTTAAAATCATAACCGGCGAGCTCCATTATGGTCCTATCTCAAGGACCACCTATATACTATGAACCCTCCTCAAAGTTACAACCGTTGCACGTCCCTGCCCTCACATGGTTGCGACTGCTTGGCAACCGTCTCGCATTTACGACAATTGCAACATGCTACCATCACCATATGCAGCCTTCCCAGGAAAGCCATGTCAATGCGGGAAGCCGGATTCGCTTTACGACCACGGTAAAAATGGTTGTAAAAACAGATCAGGTCAGGTTGATGATTCATTTAAGAAAGCCATCACTTAGCGATTGAAATTCCATTTCCGTCTGCGGCATAAATTGAGGACTGCCTGTATTTTTGCCCTCAGAAGCTGTGAATGCTCCAACACTGGAGGTTTTTAAGAGACTGGACAGCCCTTTGTCTGAAATGGTATAGGGTTAGGGTTGAGCAGGGGGTTGGGCTAGAGGACCTCTTAAGGTCTCTTCTGACTGTTATTCCCTTCCCTTTCCTTCTCCACTGGACAGCCACTTGTCTGGAATGGTATGGGGTCTTCTGCTTGAGCAGGGGGTTAGACTAGAAGACCTCCAAGGTCCCTTCCAACCATGATTCCCACCGGACAGCTGAGGCCACTCACCTGAATGTCGTGGCTGACCTCCAGGCTGACCTTGGGCAACGAGATGGCCACTGACCGCTCTTTCAACTTGCCCAACCAAATCTGCAGCTGTTCCCGGGTCAGCAGCTTCTCCAGGCGTTCCAAGGACTCAACGTGGTTCGGCATGATGATGATCAGGCTGGAGAGCTTGTGAGCCAACGGCATCTCCACGATCTGCAGTTTCTCCGCCTCGTCCTCATAGTACTTGTACAATCCTGCAGAAAGGCATAAAAATTAGAATCGGCGGGCTGATCAGACTCTGGGGAAAAAAGAGGGCAGAGGAGAGCAACAAGGATGATCAAAGGGACTGGAGGCTAAAACACGTGAAGAACGGGTTGCAGGAATTGGGCATGTCCAGTTTAATGAAGAGAAGGACGAGGGGGTGACATGACAGCAGTCTTCCAATATTTGAGGGGCTGTCACAGAGAAAATGGGGGGGGGGTCCACCTCTTCTCCAAAGCCCCTGAAGGCAGGACAAGAAGCAACGGATGGAAACTAACCAGAGAGAGAAGCAACCTGGAACTAAGGAGGAATTTCCTGACAGAACAATTAACCAGTGGAACTCCTTGCCTCCAGAAGTTGTGGATGCTCTAATACTGGAAGTTTTTAAGAAGAGACCGGAAAACCCTTTGTCTGAAATGGTACAGGGTTTCCTGCCTGAGCAGAGGGTTGGACTAGATGACCTCCATGGTCCCTTCCAGCTTGATTCTGAATTGAACTGAATTGAATAGAATATATCTAGTCTGGTGAAAAGAAGGACGAGGGGGGACATGACAGCAGTCTTCCAGTATCTCAGGGGCTGCCCCAAAGAAGAGGCAGTCAAGCTGTTCTCCAAAGCACCTGGAGGCAGGTCAAGAAGCAACGGATGGAAAGTCAAGGAGAGAAGCAACCTGGAACTAAGGAGAAATTGCCTGACAAGTGAGAACGATTAATTAACCAGTGGAACTGCTTGCCACTGGAAGCTGTGGGTGCTCCATCACTGGAGGTTTTTAAGAAGAGACTGGGTAGCCATTTGTCCAGAATAGCATAGGCTCTCCTGCTTGAGGTTCGGAGTAGAAGACCAACTTCAAATGGTCAGTAAAAGAACGGTTGTAAGTCAAGGACTAGCTGCAGCCTTATAGAGTCAGAAGTTTAATGTTCCTTCCTTCAGCCTAATATGCATTCATGGTTCACAATTTACAGCTAGCCCGGTGTTACTTTTGCGGAAAAATGCAAAGATTTTGTTCACCTCGTTTATTGCCTCAAACACTTAACGGAAAAATCCCAGCGGAGATCCCGGGACAAAGGAAACGAGGAAAAAAATCATGCTTTGTTGTTTGTTTGTTAAAAAAAATCCAGGCTTCCTTACCTGTACGGTGCATCATGGAAATGCCGACTGTGTAGGAACGCGTCACCATGAAGCCACGATTGTCCACCATCTGGTGATGGAATCTCTCGTCCCAGTGCGCTAAGCAAATCAGAAAGGATGCATTAATGCAAAATTGCAACAATGGGAAACGTTTGCAAAACCGAGGTTTAGATCAGGGTTTTCCAACCTGGCCCACTTTTAAGACGGGCGAACTTCAAATCCCAGGATTCCCTGACACTAATTCATTCTTCTTGATGTGTATCCCCATTGTGGCCTGCTTACTCTCTTATAATCCCTTTCTCTGTAGTCTCTCCTCTCTAGGAGGCAGGAGGAAAGTAATAGGCATTGCTGGCTGGGGAATTCTGGGAGTTGAAGTCCACCCAGGTTGGCAAACTCTCTCCTAGACGCATTCCTAACGAACAAATGAACTTTTTGAGTGGCCACCAAGTAGGGTCAACCATCGGAGGGGTCAAAACAAGAGAAGACGGCAGCCACCACCTCCATCTTTAACTTCCTGACCCGTCTTCCGACACCCCACCAAACAAGTCTCCACCCTGTTTCCCCTCTGGCTCAAAAGCTCTCCATCCACCCGGACTCACGTTTGAAGAACATGGCGTTGACAATCAAGGCCCCGTCGGTCTTGGCCATGTCTTTGGTGACCTCGGGCAGCTTGCCGTCCGTGGTCTGGGCAGCCCAGTCGTTGATGGACTTGAGGGCGCTACGCTTGTCTCGGAAGTTGATCTTGGAGTGCTCGCAGTTGTAGTGCTTCTTGCTGTTTTGCACAAAGTCCTCGGCGAAGCTAATGGAGCTGGGCCCGTAGAGGCGGCTTCCGAGCTTCCAGGTGACGTTCCTGGCCGTGGCGTTGCTGACGTCGTTTAGCAGCTCCGAGAGTCCGGTGTGGATGTAGTCGTCGTTGAGCTTGCTGGCGCTAAGCAGAGCCTTGGCTTGCGAGGCCGTGCCGTCCTTCCCTCCCAGAGACACCAGCCCCAGAGATGACGCCACCACCACGGGAGACACCAAGATGTTCTCCAGGTTCTTGTCCTTGGCCATCACGTTGTAGAGGTTGAAGGCCAGGGTGGCGCTGCGGTCCGCCAAGGTGGTGGCCTTCTCACTCAGCTTCTTCTCTTTCGTGGTCGGCTTCTTCTCCGCCGCCACCTTCTTGTCGGAGGGGACAGCCGTCGCGAGAGCGCAGAGCGCAAGGAGATGGATCAACCAGGTGGAATCCATGCTAACGGCGAGCAATCCAAACCTACGAGAAATCAAAATGGCGGTCACGGTGATGCAGGAACTACATTTCCCACAATGCCTGAGAGCACCTGAGGCCACGGTGGGAAAATTAACAGACATTGATAGACGTACAGGTGGTGCTGGACGTACCACTCTTCTCTTAGGGACCATTCAAAGTTACAACAGCACGGGACAAAGGGACTCTGGACTGTTTTTCACACTTAACGACCATTGCAGCATCCCCCTGGGTCACGGGATCAAAATTCAGATCCAGGGTTGCAATATCCCCTTTTGTGACCTTCTGACACGCAAACTCAATTGGGGAAGGCAGATTCACTTAACAACCGGGCTATTAACTTATCAACTGCAGTGGCGAGAAAGGTCGTAAAAAGGGGCAAAATTTGCTTAACAAACGTCTCCCTTAACAACAAAAAGTTTGGGCTCAGCTGCAGCCGTGAGAACCACGGTATTGTGTTAGAAAATACAAAATACGGGGAGTCCTCAAGTTACGACCCATCGCTTAGTGATCCCTGAAAGTTACAACAGCTCCCCAAAATGGCTACCTCTTCCATATAGTCACATGACTGCATTTTGGGCACCCGGGACCTCGTCCACCTTTGCAACTGTTTATAGCATTGCAGTTTGCAACAACAATGATTTACGATTTTTTTCCCCTCAAAACTGGTGTTTACTTCTAGTTTCCAACAAAAATGCCCATTGTGGACAATCTGTTTGCTTAAAGATCCCCACAGAAAAAAGAAAATGTTGTAAAATCAGGTCAGTCGCAGGAGAACCCATTTTACAACCGTAGTTCTGGGTTCAGTCACAGCCCTGAGCCAAGGATGCCAAGCACCAACTGTACTCAATCCAGGGAATTTTAATTCAAGCACTTTATATAGTCCAAGAGGGGAATTAAATATAAGGCAGAGTGTGAAGGCAGACACTGAATAAATAATAATAATAATAAGAAGAAGAAGAAGAAGGAGAAGAAGAAGAAGAAGAAGAAGAAGAAGAAGAAGAAGAAGAAGAAGAAGAAGAAGAAGAAGAAGAAGAAGAAGAAGAAGAAGAAGAAGAAGAAGAAGAAGAAGAAGAAGTAGTAGTAGTTGGAAGGGACCTTGGAGGTCATCTAGTCCAACCCCCTGCTCAGGCAGGAAACCCTACAGCATTTCAGACAAATGGCTGTCCAGTCTCTTAGAATAGAATAGAATTGGAAGGGACCTTGGAGGTCATCTAGTCCAACCCCCTGCTCAGGCAGGAAACCGTACACCATTTCAGACAAATGGCTGTCCAGTCTCTTCTTAAAAACCTCCAGTGTTGGAGCATTCACAGCTTCTGGAGGCAGGTGGTTCCACGGGTGAATTGTTCTCACTGTCAGGAAGTTTCTCCTTGATGAGTTTCCATCCGTTGCTTCTTGTCCTGCCTTCAGGTGCTTTGGAGAAGAGGTGGACCCCCAACTCTTCTTTGTGGCAACCCCTGAGATATTGGAACACTGCTATCAAGTCACCCCTAGATGTTTAATAAAGTTAATAAATTGCATTTTGCAAAAGACCATATTCCAAAAATAATAATAATTCCCGGTGATATGTAATACAGGTTTTTCCCTAAGCTTTTAGGCCTCCCAATCAGCACTTCCTGGCTGTGGAGCATGGATGCTGTAGTCCCCAAACACCTGGAAGCGGCTGGCTATATAAAAAGCCGGTGAGACCGAATCACAGACGCGTTCCCCTGAAAATCCACTAGAGGGCGTCCAGGATTTACCTTTACAATTTGGAATTTCCCCAATTTTAAGAATTAGATTAAAGATTTAGCTAGAATCACAACGCAGGTCGACCTCAACTTACGACCACAATTGACCCCAAACTTTCTGTTCCTGAGAAATCAGTTAAGTGAGTTTTGCCCCATTTTTAGGGCTTTTCCCCACGTCATAAGGGGGTCACATGACTCAGGGACACTGCAACCGTCCTAAATGCGAGTCGATCATCAAGCATCTGAATCTAAATCACACGATGCACAGGTCATAAGTGAGAAAAACGGTTGTTTTAAGCCCCTTTTTTCAACGCCATTGTAACGGTCACTAAACAAATTGTTGTTAAGTCACGGTCTACCTGTATTTCTTCCCCTCCCCTGCCACGCTCCACTTGGTTTACAATTGAGTGTAACTTTGGAACAGGGACTCAAGGAAGAAACAGGCAGATGCGATCTCAAGAAAACCGCAGCAACCAAACGCTGGCAACAGCAGAGAAGGGCACGCGCCAGTGGCAAAGTACATGCCAGTTTCAATGCTTGGTACCTTCCACTTGAAAGGAGTTAAGAAAGGGACACACATCTCACCCCTAACTTTTGACATTTGAGGGCTGATAGACAATAAGTGGACAAATAATCCACCAGGAAAAGAGGACGATAAATCGCTCCCTTCCAATAGATTTTTGCAAAATAAGGGGCTGCCCCAAAGAAGAGGGAGCCAAGCTATTCTCCAAAGCGCCAGAAGGCAGGACGAGAAGCAACGGATGGTAATTAACTAAGGAAAGAAGCAACCTAGAACTAAGGAGAAACTTCCTGACAGTTAGAACAATTAGCCAGTGGAACAGCCTGCCTCCAGAAGCTGTGAATGCTCCAACACTGGAAGTTTTTAAGAAGAGACTGGAATGAAATGGTATAGGGTTTCCTGCCTGAGCAGGGGGTTGGACTAGATGACCTCCAAGGTCCCTTCCAACTACTACTACTACTACTACTTCTTCTTCTTCTTCTTCTTCTTCTTCTTCTTCTTCTTCTTCTTCTTCTTCTTCTTCTTCTTCTTCTTCTTCTTCTTCTTCTTCTTCTTCTTCTTCTTCTTATTATTATTATTATTATTATTATTATTATTATTATTATTATTATTATTATTATTATTATTCTTTGCCTTTCATTTTCAATGTGAGCCTATCCATTTCCACACAGTCCCAAATTTTCCTGGAAGCTTTTAAGAAGAGGCTGGACAGCCATTTGTCTGAAATGGGATAGGGTTTCCTGCCTGAGCAGGGAGTTGGACTGGATGACCCCCAAGGTCCCTTCCAACTTTTTATTATTATTCATCCCGGTCAGCCAGATTATTATTATATTATTATTATCATCATCATCATCAAACAACAGACGGAAACTAATCAAGGAGAGAAGCAACCTAGAACTAAGGAGAAACTTCCTGACAGTCAGAACAATTAACCAGTAGAACAACCTGCCTCCAGATGTTGTGGGTGCTCCAACACAAAAAGTTATAAGAAGAGACTGGACATCCATTTGTTTGGTATAGGGTTTTCTGCCTGAGCAGGGGGTTGGACTAGATGACCTCCAAGGTCCTTTCCAATTATTATTATTATTATTATTATTATTATTATTATTATTATTATTATTATTATTATTATTCACAGTCAGCCAGATTATTATATTATTATTATCATCATCATCATCAAACAATGAATGGAAATTAATCAAGGAGAGAAGCAACCTAGAACTAAGGAGAAACTTCCTGACAGAACAATTAACCAGTGGAACATCTGTTGTTTTTGTTATTATTAGGGTTCCTGCCTGAGCAGGGGGTTGGACTAGATGACCTCCAAGATCCCTGCCAACTTTTATTCATAAAACATGAAACTCAGTCAACTGAACACTCAAATTGACTGGCACTAACGGTTGACACGGGCTGCTGCCAGCATCCTAGGTATCAACCAGGTATCTCCTTAAAATGTAAGATGTTCCGAGTAGCGCAGTTTTTTGTAGCTTTGCTGGAGTTATTGCAGGAAGCTGCAATTTCTTGGTGTATTTTGCAAAGTTTTTGGACGTAGTTCCCAGTGCCCCGATGACAATGGGTGTCACTGTTACCCGTTTCATCCATAATCCTGAAAAAGCACCTTTGGGACAACCAGGACCTGGAGGATGGAGAAGCTCCATAGACATCCAAGAAGCTTCTTCGGCTCTGACTGGATGGTGGGGAACGGAAGGATTTATACTCCTTGCAGACAGCCGGTCATTTGCCTTTTAAGAGGGTTGTTGAGGCCACCTGGAGGTTTACCTGTGTCCTCAAAGTCACCTGAGTGGTGCAAATGGGTGTGGAGCCTCCTTGGCTGCAGGATGTTTTTCTGCCCTACTCAGTTGCACCACTCAGGTGACCCCGAGGACACAGGTAAACCTCCAGGTGGCCTCCATGACTCTCTAAAAGGATGCAAATGACCAGTTTTTCTGCAAGGAGTGTAAATCCTTCCATTCCCCACCATCCAGTCAGAGCAGAAGCAGCTTCCGGGATGAGAAGCGAAACGTCTTCAAAGAGGAAAAAAAAAACCAGAAAATTCAGTTGCCTCTTGAAAAAAAGCACCTTTGGGACAACTGCGACCTGGAGGACTGAGAATCTCCATAGACACTTCCCCAAACCCCACCCCCACCCCGCATTTTTGTTTGAAGCAGGGTTTCTCAACTGTGACCACTTTTAAGACCTGTGGACTTCAACTCCCAGAATTCCCCAGCCAGCCACGCTTGGCAAGCGGCTGACATTTACAACTGTTTTCAGCATCCTGGGGCCGTGAGACCATGTTTTTGCCAAAAGGAAGAAAAAAAAAAG
The DNA here is from genome assembly GCA_024294585.1 of Vipera latastei. Classification (NCBI taxonomy): domain Eukaryota; kingdom Metazoa; phylum Chordata; class Lepidosauria; order Squamata; family Viperidae; genus Vipera; species Vipera latastei. The sequence goes on from CM044357.1 coordinate 3,452,469, forward strand.
TTACAATATTTACTGGTTTTTAGCAAAAAAAATTCTATACCAGGGGTAAGCAACCTTGGCCCCTTCATGACTCGCGGACTTCAACTCCCAGAATTCCTGACCCAGCGTGGGGAAACTTTGGCCCCTTCATGACTTGCGGACTTCAACTCCCAGAATTCCTGAGCCAGCGTGGGGAAACTTTGGCCCCTTTATGACTCGTGGACTTCAACTCCCAGAATTCCTGAGCCAGCATAGGGGAATTATGGCCCCTTCGTGAGTTGTGGACTTCAACTCCCAGAATTCCTGAGCCAGCATGGGGGAACTACGGTCCCTTTGTGACTCGTGGACTTCAACTCCCAGGATTCCTGAGCCAGCATGGGGGAACTATGGCCCCTTCATGACTTGCGGACTTCACCTCCCAGAATTCCTGAGCCAGCGTGGGGAACTATGGCCCCTTCGTGAGTCGTGGACTTCAACTCCCAGAATTCCTGAGCCAGCATGGGGGAACTACGGCCCTCTTCATGACTCGTGGACTTCAACTCCCAGAATTCCTGAGACAACATGGCTCAGCTTGGAAACCTCCCTTTTCCCTCAGCATGGCTGGCTCAGGAATTCTGGGAGTTGAAGTCCACGAGTCATAAAAGAGCCAAGACTGCCTACCCCTGGTCTGTAGTGATTGGCTTAATAACTGCCACAGTTGTAAAAATGATCGAGTTACAGTTACGTGGTGACTGGCTTTACGACTATGATTTATGACTGCAACGGGCAGGTTCCATTATCACTGTAAATCAAGCTGAACAAGCAAGAAAGCTTCCATAGCATGCTGTTACCTGCTCAGGAAAGCTGTTGAAATTCTTTCACTGGGTGTGATGGGTGCTAAGATACACAACCTTACAGGAATTAACAGAATAAGAGAGTTTGGAAGGGACCTTGGCGGTCTTCTAGTCCAACCCCCAGGAGACACTCCTATACCATTTCAAATAGTTGTCTAATCTCTTTCTTAAGAAGAGACTGGACACTTGTCTGAGATGGTATCGGTTCTCCTGCTTGAGCAAAGGGCTGGACTAGAAGACCTCTAAGGTCCCTTCCAGCTTCTATTCTATTCTATTCTATTCTATTCCATTCCATTCCATTCCATTCCATATTTTCTATTCTATTCTATTCCATTCCATTCCATTCTATTCCATTCCATATTTTCTATTCTATTCTATTCTATTCTATTCTATTCTATTCTATTCTATTCTATTCTATTCTATTCTATTCATTATTAGCTCACCCAACTTCTTATTTGCACAAATGCATTCACGTGCAAACAATGTTTCTCTTCGCAGAGTCTGCTCCTCCAATGGGCCAATTTAGCCACACAAGCAGCCTCCCATCACCGATGGGTAGATACCCAATCCTTGATCATTGTGGTAGATCCTGGCTCATGCAAGGGGTTGGACTAGATAGAAGACCTCCAAGGTCCCTTCCAACTTGGTTATTCTGCAATTCAAGGTTTGCATTTTTCCAACAAGGGCTTTCATTTTTTTTAACTTCCAAATCATCGGGACCTTTGTTTACGGCCAGTTTTCAAGGCTTCTGCTATTTAAGCCGGTCATTTGTAGCGATGAAAATCTGGATTTAACATTCGAATGGTTTCAACCTTTCACCCGCAGGCAGTTTCAATTTAATTAGCGTGCCGCTAATTAAAAAAAAAAACCCACCAGGTGAGGAAATATCCCTTTTTTTGGGGGGGGGGGAATATTTCTTCACCAGATTTCCCTGCCCTCCAAAAAAGGACAAGGTGGTGTGTTTTTTTAAAAAAAACAGACAGTCCTCAGCTTTTACCCAAATTCATTTAGTGACCTCTTGAAGTTTACAACTGTTCCATCAACGCTGAAGCATGGCTTTGCAGCCACACGCACAGTCACACCCACCCACCCACACACACAAAAAAGAAACCTCAGGCTGCAAATCACTGCAGATGTTTCCAGAAGCTCAATCCTTTCCCCCCACCCCTTATGCCTCCATCACCACCACACACACACACACACACACACACACACCCGCCCCGCCATGCCACGTAGGCAGGCAGGCCCAGCCTGAAAGCTTTTGAGACAAAGCCCGTTATTATCGCGCAAGCTGCTTGTCAGGAAAAAGGATGTTGGAGAGGAATCAAGGCCAAACCCCACCGGTTTTTATAAACTCCCAAATTTAACTTTGATTTCCCTTTTGTGTGTTTCTGCACACGCATTTGCACATGCAAATGGTTGAGTCTTCGGGGTCCCTTCCACTTATTGCAGCAAAATGCAACCAACCATTTAGAGAGCCGTTATCTCAGAAAGAATTTCCAGTAAATAATCTTTTGTTTCTAATTCTGCAGAGGCTTGAGGCTTCCTGTGTTTCCAACTTTTAAGATCAAAATATCTACACGCTTCTGATTTTGCAGAATCTATCCTTTCTTCTCTTCCTTCTCTCTTTTTTTCCTTCCTTCCTATTCTTTCTCCCTTCCTCCCTTCCTCAATTTTATCGGCCACCCATCTTACCACGGGGTATCCGGGCGGCTTACAAGTCACATCGGTAAGTTAAAACAAAAAAGTTAAAATCAAACATTAAAACCAATGTTTTGATATCCAAGGGGTGGGGGTGGATATGTTTAATTAACTCAATCAACCACCTCCATCTTTAGCCAGATATTGGGATGGCAAACAAGATTCTGGCTTAGCAAAGTGGTTTATTTACATGCAGGCAGTATTCAGAGTGGCTTTTATTATTATTATTACTATTGGTTAACCGGTTTAAATTTTCCTTATTTCTCCTAAGCTGACCTCTGTAAATCTTCCTTTCTACCCTTTTCTCCGTCCAAGGGGCAAAAAGGGACATCAGATTTGCTATTTAAACAGCCCGCAGGGTTTTAAAGTCCATTTTTAAAAGACATCCTGGTGAGATTGTATTATATTTCCCACCCAGCGAATGAGAAGCTATCAGCAAAAATACGAATAAGTCCAACATCCGTTTGAATAGGCTTTAGCAAGAGACCCCCCCCAACCAAAGAATCACTAACCACAATTTTTTTGCCTGTTTCTTTTCTAACTTTTTATTTCCTGTATAAAATTCCATCTTCCACCGATTCTGAGCCATAGGCATCCTAACCGTTATTTTCCAATCTAGGTCAGGACCCGGCAAGCTTTGCTTTCTGGATGCTTGGTTGTCAGGGGACAGTCTTCTCAGCCCTTTTGCAGAGGGCAAAATTAAAAATAAAACTAAAGGACAGCTAAATTTAAGCTTAGCCAGGCCAAGTCAGCCACGGGGCAAAAAGTTTCTAAATCCAAGCAACCAATGCTTGGATTTATATCCTCAGAAATATACTTTTATTTAGGGCAGGCAATGGCGAGCTTTGCTCCTTCTGCCAGCTACGTGCCATTTGGAATAAGCCACGGTCACAGCCTGAATTCACAATCAGGGTTTCCAAACCCTAGCCACGATGGAACAAGCAGACTTCTTGAAAGGGAACAACAAATCGGGGTTTATTACAGAGAGCAGACCTCCTCCACCTGCCTATCCAGCTGCATTAAAGACTTAAAAATGTCATTTTTTTTTAAATTTTAGAATTAGAATAACAGAGTTGGAAGGGACCTTGTAGGTCATCTAGTCCAACCCACCCACAAGCAGGAGACGAACCGCCCCACTACACCATTTCTGACAAACGGCGGTCCATTTGTACCTGGGCTTGACCCCGCTTTGGTTTATTTTTAAAACCTGAAGGGATGCAAGAAGCGGAACCAGAAAAAAAAAGTTTTCTGCTCCTTGCTCTAAGTCTTAATAAGTCGTGTGAATGCAGTCCACTTGTCTAGTTTTTTCCCCCCCTTCCCTACTGCATCCTCCGGGCCCCTTCCCTAATAGAAACGGTACATTGCCCCCCCCCCGCAGCATCGGCTTGAGCCAAAAGACCCCCCCCCCAAAAAAAATCCGGGACCTGAATGCAAAGGCTCAGTGCATCTGGACCGTCTGGATGGGCTTTCTCTTGCATGCACCGGGGGGGGGGGTTCGCCCAGGGAATTGCCCCCCCCCCCGCCAGAAGAAGGACCCGCCTAGCAAAGCCCAGGTTAACCCACCCGCCAGATCTCCAGCTGCTCCCGGGAATCCTCCGGGTCAATTCCTGCGCGCTCTCCCAGTTGCCGCCGCGCCGGAGTTTGCAAGCCAAGCGCTTTGGGGGGGCCAGCCCCCCCACTTCTGGGCTGATCTGGGGGGTCTAGAGAAACCCCCCCCTCCCCTGGTGAACTTCTATCCTTTCCTCCGGCTGGAAACCAGGCGCGCGGTGCTCCAGAGAAAAGGCAGGGGCCCACGGGTCCACGCGTCGTGCGAATGCAGCCCGCTTTCTACTCGCGTCCCTGATCTTTGCGCAAAGGGGACCCTCAGCCGCGGTTCCCCCGGCCGGGGACCTGGGAAGGGAGGGGGGGACAGACCATGCACGGCTCGGGGATGATGGGACATACGATGCGCGGGTTGGGGCGCATGATGGGACTTCCCACGCACGGGTCGGGAAGGGATGCCGGGAGATAAGCCTGCACGGGCTGGGAGGGGATGATGGGGGCATGCCACGCACAAGCTGGGAGGGGATGATGGAACTTCCCACGCACGGGTCGGGAAGGGATGCCGGGGCATGCCACGCACAGGCTGGGAGGGAATGATGGGACATGCCACGCACGGGCTGGGAGGGGATGATGGGGACACGCCACGCACGGGCTGGGAGGGGATGATGGGGACATGCCACGCACGGGCTGGGAGGGGATGATGGGACACGCCACGCACGGGCTGGGTGGGGATGATGGCACTTCCCACGCACGGGCTGGGAGGGGATGATGGGGACACGCCACGCACGGGCTGGGAGGGGATGATGGCACTTCCCACGCACGGGCTGGGAGGGGATGATGGGGCACGCCACGCACGGGCTGGGAGGGGATGATGGGGCACGTCACGCACGGGCTGGGAGGGGATGATGGGACACGCCACGCACGGGTCGGGAAGGGATGCCGGGGCACGCCACGCACGGGCTGGGAGGGGATGATGGGGCACGCCACGCACGGGCTGGGAGGGGATGATGGAACTTCCCACGCACGGGTCGGGAAGGGATGCCGGGGCATGCCACGCACGGGCTGGGAGGGGATGATGGGACACGCCACGCACGGGCTGGGAGGGGATGATGGGGACACGCCACGCACGGGCTGGGAGGGGATGATGGGACATGTCCTTCCCCGGGCGCAGAAACGCGATGGGGACCCGAGTATGGGGCGGGGGGGCTCAAGGAAGGCGGACCCCAGCGCTGGAGCTGGCAATCCGGCTTCACTCCGCTTCAGCCGCTCGAGTCCTCTTGTTTTTGCAAGCGGGACGGGCCCGAAAGCTGGCCAAAAGCGCCGCCGCTCCCCGGCCGAGAGGCTCGCAAAGGCCGGCCGTGGCCCGGGACCCGCTCCCTCCTCCCTCCTCCCTCCCTCCCTCCTCACCTCGGGGCTTGCAGCGGGCGAGCCTGGCTTGCAATAAAAAGGCCGTGGGAATCCTCCGCGCTCCGGACTGGCTTGCTCGGGCCGAGCCGCCGCCGGGCCAGGGGGCTATATAAGGGGGCCGGAGAAACTTCTGGAAAGGGGCGGGGGGGGAGGGGAGGGGGAGGGAAACTTCTCCAAATTCCTCTTGCAAGAGGAGGCCCTCCCCTCCCCTCCCCGCCGCTGCCGGGTCCTAACGTCGCTCGGCTTGCGGCAGCTGCGGAACCGCTCCGCTTTGCGACCGTCTGCCTTCGCAGGCGCAGCCGCGAGGATTTTGCCAAAGGCGACGGGAAGCCGGGTTCAGGCAGCGTCACCCGTGGGGAAGCGGTCCACAGCCGGGGTTCCTGAACTGGGCTGGAGAGAACCTGGATGTGGGTTGCTGTGAGTGGCACATAGAATAACAAGAGTTGGAAGGGACCTTGGAGGTCATCTAGTCCAACCCTCCCCCCCCACTGCCCAAGCAGGAGTCCCTACTACACCATTTCTGACCGACGGCAGTCCAGTCTCTTCTTGAAAGCTTCCCGCCGTGAAGCTCCCACAACTTCCAAAAGGCAACTCCTGTTCCGCTGGTTGATTGTTCTCACTGTCAAATTTATATATATATATATTAAAAAAAATCACATATAAAGCTCTCCATGGCCCGCTCTTGGGCCCAGGCCAACCTGCAGGGTTGATGTTCTGGGGGGGAGGGGTGTCTGGAATGGAGAAGAAGGCACAGCCTCTCAGGGACGTTGGGCTTTGCAAGGAGCAGCACCGTGGAACTGCAGTAGTAATGCTGGAGCATCCCTTGAACACCATCAGCATGGACAAACACACAGACACAGACACACACACAGACACACACACACACACACACGTCAGTCCTTAACCACCATCAGACATCCCCACGTGCCTCTCCCAGTTCTTTGGGAAGGACCCGACAGGTGGATCAAAATGCCAGATGCGGCCTGAACATCTGGCTGACGGGCGCGATAAAACTGTAATAAGTCCTGGATCGACAGGTTTGTCCTCTGGAGAATTGGTGTTTGTGTGTGTGTGGGGGGGAACTCACATGTGAATGCCAAACAATGGCTTTGTGCAACGTGGGTTGCAACCATTGGACAACGTCTCTCGCTTCATCTGGGGGTGAGGGTTGGGGGGGGACAGTTTGCCAAAAGAAGGAAAAGATTTTGGCCAAAGGAACGGAAAGTTTTGGAGTGTGCAGCCATTCGACTTCTGGGATGCTCTGTTTCTTTCCTCCACGGCATAACCGACACCTTGCTTGCTTCCCCCAATTCTGGGTGGGTCACCCCAAAATTAAACCGTCCCGCAAATATCGTGAAGTGGGGAGCATCTTTGGAAGGGCCCCGTAAGTCGGTGATCACAGATCCTCCCAGCCTAACTAGAGCATTTTCCCGGCCTTCTGAGGTTCAAAAGCTGAGGCCCCCCCCCCCCTCATTGGGATGTCTCGGAGGGGGGAGGCTGCCAGACGGGGAGGGGGCAGCTGCAGGAAGAGCTTCTTGTCATACGGGTAGTCCTCGACTTACGACCGCAGTGGAAAGCCCCAAATTTCCATTGCTAAGGAAAAGTATTGTTAAGTGGGTTGTGTCCTATTTATGACCATTTTGGCCACCGTTGTTCAGTGAATCATGGCAGCTGCAAAGTGAGAAAGAGGGAAGGAAGGAAGGAAGGAAGGAGGGAGGGAGGGAGATGGGAGGGAAGGAGAAGGAAGGAACAAAGGGAGAAAGGAAGGAAAGGGGGAGTGGGATGGGAGGAAGGAAGGAAAAGAAGAAAAGGGCAAGAGTTGTGCCCAATTTTATGAACTTTTTTTGCCAGAGTTGTCCTGTCTCCCTCCCTCCCTTCCTCCCTCCCTCACTTCTTCCATCCTTCCTTCCTGTCTATCTCCTTCCTTCCTTCCTTCCTTCCTTCCTTCCTTCCTTCCTTCCTTCCTTCCTTCCTTCCTTCCTTCCTATCTCTCTCCCTCCCTCACTTCTTCCATCCATCCTTCCTTCCTTCCTTCCTTCCTTCCTTCCTTCCTTCCTTCCTTCCTTCCTTTCGAATTGAGGTAACTGAGTGACACTCTTGGAATACGGCATCCAGTTTTGGTCCCCACGATGTAAAAAAGATGTTGGGACTTTGGAAAGAGTGCAGAGAAGAGCAACAAAGATGATCAGGGGACTGGAGGCTAAAATATTATAAGGAACGGTTGCTGGAATTCAGTATGTCTAGTTTAATGAAGAGAAGGACGAGGGGGGACATGATAGCAGCGTTCCAGTATCTCAGGGGCTGCCCCAAAGAAGGAGGAGTCAAGCTATTCTCCAAAACGCCTGAAGGCAGGACAAGAAGCAACGGATGGAAACTAACCAAGGAGAGAAGCAACCTGGAACTAAGAGAGAAATTTCCTGACAGTTGGAACAATTAGCCAGTGGAACAACCTGCCTCCAGAAGTGGTGAATGCTCCAACACTGGAAGTTTTTAAGAAGAGACTGGACAGCCGTTTGTCTGAAATGGTATAGGGTTTCCTGCCTGGGCAGGGGGTTGGACTAGATGACCTCCAAGATCCCTTCTAACATGATTGTTAATATTAGTATTATCCTTTACATTTTCCTAAATGTTCATCTATTCTCTTCCGGATTTCTCTGCTCAGATCTCTCTGGGCTTTCCTACATTTTTGGAAGAGCAGGAGTTAAGGGAAGTAGGATCCAGATGTTATACAATCCCCTGAGAACAGCCTGAATTGTGTGTGTGTGGGGGGGCAAGGCACCATCTGAGCTGGAAAACCCACATTGGTCAAGTTGTTGGTTTTTTTTCTCCTCTTGACTCAAGCCAATCCCCTCCGAGCAGCGATTGCTTGCTTCGGAAGACACACATACATACACACACACCCGGCATCCACGAAATAGTTTTTTTTTCTGGGAAGCATCAGATTGAAAATCCCTTTCATCAGTGACAGAACAAAAAAAATACCTGTGAAAAAATGAAGGAGGGCACCAGGGATTGATGAGACGGGTTTCGGGTTCACTGAGGACTAGTGTGGTGAAAAGGCATCATGGGTTTTAGTTGTGTTCGAAGCCCTTCTGTGGGATTTTTCTGAATTTCCCAGAGTTCCTCAACTAGCATGAATATAGGATTCTCAACTTTGATTACTTTAAGCTGGCTGGACTTCAACTCCCAGAATTCTGGGAATTGAAGTCCACCCACCACAAAGACGCCAAGGTTCAGAAACGTTGCTCGAGCACAGGGGTCTTCGAGCTTGGCCCTTTGATGACTTGTGGACTTCAACTCCCAGAATTCCTCAGCCAGGCCAGCTGGCTGAGGAATTCTGGGAGTTGAAGTCCACAAGTCATCAAAGGGCCAAGTTTGAAGACGCCTGCTCTAGCACGATTGGCAGATGCAAAGAAGATCAACCCGGTGAATGGAGAGACTTCGCAAAGAGAATTGCCACAATATCCTCAATTTTTGGACTACATTTGCTCTGGCTTTTTCCAACTTTCTTCCAAACCCACAAGGGATTCCTTTTATTTATTTATTTATTTTATTCCTTTTATTTATTTATTTTATATAAATGGAATTAAAATAAAATAAAAAAAAATTATTTTTTTAATTAAGAAAGGCAAAAGTTTCTTTGGAGTCAATAGAGCGTCGGAAGGAAACACTCTGGAAAAACTGATGAGAATTGGAGCACAGACAGTCCTCGGCTTACAACGGTTCATTTAGTGACCGAAGTAACAAAGGGCAGTGAAAAAAAGCCCCTTATGACCATTTTTCACACTTCTTGACCCTTGCAAGCATCCCCGTTGGCCCCGGGATCAAAATTCAGGCTCTGGGCCACCGTCTCCTATTTATGACAGTCGCAGAGTCCCCGAGTTCCGTGATTCCCCCTTTTGCGACGAGCCAAGTCGCTAAGGGAGCCAGATTCACTTAAAAGCCCTGGTGCAAACTTAGCAACCGCACGGATTGCCTTAACGGATAAGTGGCAAGAAAGGTTGTAAAATGAGGCACCTGTCTTGCTTAGCAACAGAAATGCTGCCTTGCATTTTCAAAAATTGCAAGTTGGTCAGTTTTGGATTTACAAAGGAAGCGGGTTCAGCCCCAAAATAATAATGATTGAAATCTTATGTTTTAGGATTTACGTACAGTCAAGTTCTTGTCATGGGGCGGCGGGCTTCTAATATGTTATATTTCAATCAGAAGAGAGCTGGAAGGGACCTCGGAGGTCATCTAGTCCAACCCCCTGCTCAAGCAGGAGATCCTATGTAGCATTGCAGACAAAAGGGTATCCAGCCTCTTCTTAAAAACCTCCAGTCTTGGAGCACCCACAACTTCTGGAGGAAAGCTTTTTAATTAAGACGTTTCCACGTTCCTTCTCTCTTTGTTCTCTTGACTTCTCTGCCCAGAAGCCTCTTCATGTGAGATGGGTGATTAGGCAAATAAGAATACATAAATAAATTCAACCTTTCCCTTTAAAAAAGAAAAGGAAGAGAAGAGACAAGGAATCAGCCTTGCACCTTTAAGATGCCTGCAGCCACATTCTTTCTCTGCAAATTTCTGGTGCAATTCCTTGAAATTGGAGCGAGGACAGGCGTGGCTTCCCCCACAGCGTGTCTTCCGCCTTCCCCTTTGCCACGCTGGAAAGTCTGCAGCCTGCCAAAGAAATGGGGAGGCTGGACAAGAATCTTCTCCTGTTAATGACAGGGCTGAGCCATTCTTTTTTTAGCATCCTCAGATGGAGCAGGATCCCATCAGTGGGAGGAATAGGATAGGATAGAACAGAAATACAGAATAGAATAGAATAGAATAGAATAGAATAGAATAGAATAGAATAGAATAGAATAGAATAGAATAGAATAGAATAGAATAGAATAGAATAGAATATAGGATAGGATAGGATAGGATAGGATAGGATAGGATAGGATAGGATAGGATAGGATAGGATAGGATAGGGGATAGGATAGGATAGGATAGAAAATGAATAGAATAGGATAGAATAGAATAGGAATAGGAATGGAATGGAATGGAATAGAATAGGATAGGATAGGAAATATACAATAGTATAGAATAGAAAGGAATGAATGGAATAGAATAGAAATAGGAATAAATGGAATGGAATAGAGTGGAGTAGAATAGAATAGAATAGAATGGAATGGAATGGAATGGAATAGAATAGAATAGAATAGAATAGAATAGAATAGAATAGAATAGAATAGAATAGAATATAGGAGAGGAGAGGATAGAATAAAATAGAATAGAATAGAAATAGAATAGATTCTATTTCTATTCTGTTCTATTCTGTTGTAGATTCTAGATTCTGTTCAATAGAATAGAATAGAATAGAATAGACCTGGAAGGGACCTTGGAGGTCTTCTAGTCCAGCCCTCTGCTCAAGCTGGAGACCCTATCCCATTTCAGACAAGTGGCTGTCCAATCTCTTTTTAAAGACCTCCAGTAATGGAGCCCCCACAACTTCTGAAGGCAAAGCTGTTCCACTGGTTAATTGTCCTCACTGTCAGGAAGTTTCTCCTTAATTCCAGGCTGCTTCTCTCCTTGTTCAGTTTTCATCCATTGTTTCTCGTCCTGCCTTCAGGTGTTTTGTAAAATAAGTTGACACCCCCCCCCTCTTCAACTGGGCCGTGGAAACAAGCGAAGCCCCATCCGTGGGATGCAGGCAGCCTGCCAAGCCACATCCCCTCCGGTCCACGGAAAAACCTCTCTCCAAGGAACTGGTCCCTGGTGCCCAAAAGGTTGGGGGCCACTGCTCTAGTGTATCCTGGAGTAAGCAAAGGAGGTGGCTAGATGGCCTCTAAGGACCCCTCCACCTTCACAATTCTGTAATTCTGCAATGTGAAAACGATAAACACACGGAGCCATCTTACTGGAATACTATGGCTTCCAAATTCTTATAAATAATACCTTTGAAAGGAGAGGATAATAAAACACGAAGAGAAGGCCTGGAAAATTCTATTATCAAAAATATTCCTCACCTTGACATGTTCCCCGCTATCCAGGGCCTTCCCACACCGACCCCCACTTGCCCACCCCCCAAAATCCATTAAGGACGGAACTTTAATGTGCACATTCCCAGAATCTGCACAGGTGCTATGTAAATGTATTTTCGAGAGAGAGCGGTGGAAGTATAAAGCTTATTTCTTTTAAGAAATGGACACACGTGATTTGATTTCATTGAATGGGCTTCCTGATTCCAAGAAAAATCCAGAAAAAATTGCTTCTTTCTTCTCACTGTACAAACTTAAAAAGCATTTCAAGTCTCTCTCCCTTCCTCTGTCTCTCTCTCTCTCTCTCTTTCTCACTTACTCTCTTTCTTTCTCTCTCTCTCTCTCTTTCTCTCTCTCTCCCTCTGTCTTTCTCTCTCTCTTTCTCTCTCTCTCTTTCTCTCTCCCTGTCTTTCTCCATCTCCTTCTCTTTCTCTCTTTTTCTTTCTCTCTCTTTCTCACTCTTACTCTTTCTCACTCTTTTTTCTCTCTCCCTCTCTTTCCCTTTCTCTCTCTCTTTCTCTCTCCCTCTTTCTCTCTCTTTCTCTTTCTTTCTCTCTCTCCTCTCTTTTTCTTTCTTTCTTTCTCTCTTACTCTTTCTCACTCTTTTTTTTCTCCCTCTCTTTCTCTCTCTCTTTCTCTTTCTCTCTTTCTCTTTCTTTCTCACTCTCATTTTCTCTCTCTCTTTCTCTCTTTCTCCCTCCCTGTCTCTCTCTCTGTGTGTGTGTGTGTGTGTGTGTGTGTGTGTTTCGTAGATTTATAAAAATATAAAAACTGTGTAATTTACATTTGGGGCATCTCCCAAACAAGATGGAGAGATTTCCAGAACCTTCAAGAAATCGTGATGATGCAACTTTAGAAAAAAGTTTCAGGATGGCTCTTTGCTAGAGAAAGCCCAGATGTTTGCCATCCGGGCCAGCTGTTAACGACCCCTCCCTGAAATTTGCCTCTCCTCTTCATGATTTGGGTTCGAAAGCCGGGAAGGTTGCCAGCCTGGCCTTCCATTCAGTTCTTTCAAAGTTAGGATTAAAACTTGCACTGAGCATCAGAAGTTAAAACTTCCAAATGATTCCCCGCCCCCTTGAGCTCTGGCTTTCTTTCTTTCTTTCTTTCTTTCTTTCTTTCTTTCTTTCTTTCTTTCTTTCTTTCTTTCTTTCTTTCTTTCTTTTTCTTTCTTTCTTTCTTTCTTTCTTTCTTTCTTTCTTTCTTTCTTTCTTTCTTTCTTTCTTTCTTTCTTTCTTTCTTTCTTTCTTTCTTTCCACACACACACACATACTTTAGTAGCTGCAGAAAAATAAAAATGACCAATAGGAAATGCAGAATAAATGTGAAAAAAAAATATTCATTTGAGTTTTATTTTATTTTATTATTTTATTTATTAAGAACATTGACACGGCCACCCAGCTCACTCATGGTGACTCTCGAGCGGCTTACAAAAATAAAATCTCAACACAAAAACCCAGTAACACCCCCAGCCCAGCCCCCTGGGAACAACAGTCAAACCAACCGCTTGATAGGAATAACAGAATCAACAGAGTTAGAAGGGACCTCGGGGGTCATCTAATCCAACCCCCTCCTTGAGCATGAGACCAGCCTATATCATTTCAGACAGCTGCTGGCTGTCTGAAGCCCAGATACAGAATTAAGCCACTAATGCAAGAAACAGTCTCTCCCAATGATGTGCCCCAAATTCTGTTTTTTTTCAAGTTACAGACATAGCTCTCCCTGGTGGACTATTGAGGCACGATCACCACGGTGGGAAACCTTACTGAAAACGCACATTAAGCACTTCATTTTAGCAGAGCGGAAAATACCTTTTCCCAGCCAAAAAAGGGGTGGCTTTAACATGCCTGCAGGAGCCACAGTTATTTCTGTTGGGTATTATTACAGATTGTACTGTTATAGATACTAAATTGATGTTAAATTTAATTACGGCAGCAAGACTTTTGGTAGCGCAGTATTGGAAGAAGGAGGAACTGCCGATTATAGAAGAATGGACTTTAAAAGTTTCTAACTTGGCGGAAATGGCAAAGATTTCAGCGTATTTGAAAGAACATTCGCAACAGAGATATATTTTGGAATGGAGAAGATGGATCGAATATATTCAGAATAAATATGGGACTAGAAAGTTTCATTTAGTATATGAATAAGTATTAGTATTATAGGATGTATTACTAATTAGGTTATTTAGTTATTTAGTTACGTTAAGAGGAGTTAAAGTGCGATCGAATTTATAGTGTCTTTTTTTAGTTGGTTAGCATATTTTAGCTTAAGTTGGTTATTCAGCTCTGGGAAGTCGGGGGGGAGGGGGAGGGAGGGAGTTTATGTTTTTAAAAATGTATTTTAAAACTTTTCAATTAAAAAAAACATGCCTGCAGGAGCCAAGGAAGCATTTTAACTGCAGACGCTGCTATGCTGAACTGCCAGTTATAAGAGTAGTCTACCTCTGCGTAGTAGATTCCCAGGACGGGCAACAGGGGAGAAGAGCTACAGGTAGTCAATCGATCAGAATGGAACTGGATGGGTAAGTCCTCGAACACCATTGAGCCCACCATTTCGGTTGCTAAGTCAGGCCTTTGCTAAGTGAGTTTTGCCCCGTATTACGACCTTTCTTGCCACCGTTGTTAAGTGAATCACTGCAGCCGATAAGTTAGCCACTTAAGTTAAGTGGATCCAGCTTCCCCCGTATGACTTTGCCCGTCAGAAGGTCGCAAAAGGGGATCACGTGACACCCCCCCCCGGGGATGCTGCGACCGTCATAAATACGAGTCCGTGACCCTGAGGATGCTGCAACGGTCCTAAGTGTGAAAAACGGTCCTAAGTCCCTTTTTTAGTGGAACGGCCAGTAAATGAACTGCCGTAAGTCGAGGACTCCCTGTAATAATTGAAGAGACAAGGACCTGCCACACATCACGCCAGACTTAACAATTGCCGATAAGACAGACAAAAAAAAAGTCCCAGGCGTGGGTGTGGCAGGACATAGAAACAGCTGAAGAAAGAGAAAGAACTGGAGAAAAAAAAATATCACAAAATACAAAGAGCTGCAAACAGCAGGAGAACAACGATGGCAAAAGAAAGCGAATTATAGTACCAATAGGGTACAATCCCAAAACATCTGGAGCATCCCTTGGACACCATCGGCATTGACAAATTCACCATCAGTCAATTGCAAAAGGCAGCTTTATAACTGGAACAGCTGACATCCTGTAACGATACTTTTTTTTTTAACAACGCCAAACATCCCCATCTGTCTATCTCAGATCTTTGGGAAGGACTGGACAGGTGATTAAAAATGCCAAATCCAGTCTGAACATCTGGCTGACTGATCAACCATAATAGAGTGCTTTCAACTAGAAATGCTCTGACACTGGAAGTTTTTAAGGAGAGACTGGACAGCCATTTGTCTGAAATGCTACAAACTAGAGTTTCCTGCCTGAGCAGGGGGTTGGACTAGATGACCTCCAAGGTACCTTCCAACTACTTCTTCTTCTTCTTCTTCTTCTTCTTCTTCTTCTTCTTCTTCTTCTTCTTCTTCTTCTTCTTCTTCTTCTTCTTCTTCTTCTTCTTCTTCTTCTTCTTCTTCTTCTTCTTCTTCTTCTTCTTCTTCTTCCTCTTCTTCCTCTTCTTCCTCTTCTTCTTCTTCTTCATTATCATCATAAAACTTTTATTCATTAAACATGAAACTCAGGCAACTGAACACTCAAATTGACTGGCGCTAATGGTTGGCACGGGCTGCTGCCAGCATCCTAGGTATCATCCAGGTATCTCCTTAAAATGTAAGATGTTCTGAGTAGCACAGTTTTTTTGTAGCTTTGCTGGAGTTATTGCAGGAAGCTGCAGTTTCTTGATGTGTTTTGCAAAGTTTTGGGACATCGTTCCCAGTGCACCGATGACAACGGGTATCACCGTTACACGTTTCATCCATAATCGCGCAGTTTCAATGGCCAGGTCGTGGTATTTCTTTTTCCCCCCCAGTTCTTTTTCTTCGACTCTGGCATCTCCTGGTACAGCAATATCAATCAGCTGTACGCTTCGGTTCTCTACGACTGCGATATCTGGCGTGTTGTGTTCCAAATGGCGATCTGTCTGTATTCGGAAGTCCCACAAGATCTTCACCCTCTCATTCTCGACAACTTTTTCCACCCTATGTTCCCACGGCTTTTCGGACACAGGC
Source organism: Vipera latastei (assembly GCA_024294585.1). Classification (NCBI taxonomy): domain Eukaryota; kingdom Metazoa; phylum Chordata; class Lepidosauria; order Squamata; family Viperidae; genus Vipera; species Vipera latastei. Next base: position 3,468,110 of record CM044357.1, read on the forward strand.
AAGTCGTATTTTTTACACAATACCCAGTGGAGGAGGAGGAGGAGGAAGAGGAGGAGAAGGAGGAGGATTATTATTATTACAAGGCAATAATATTTTTCCTCTAAGCTGCAATTTCTCAGCTTTAGCAACTGTAATATGGGTGGACTTCAACTCCCAGGAGAATTGAGAATTCGGGGAATTGAATTCCCCCCAGGCTTAAGGTTCCTTAGATTGAAAAATGCTGATCTATTCTAAAGCATAAGCCTGTATCTACCAGCAGGTGACGATCAAGGACAGGTCTAAATATGATTAGAATTAGAATAACAAGCGTTGGAAGGGACTTTTTAGGAGGTCATCTAGTCCAACCCCCCACCCTCCCCTGGCCAAAATGGATGTTTCTCAATCGCTTTATCCATCCTGCATCTTTCTCATGCAACAACTGAGTGGGTCAAAGGACAGAGAAAAGTAAATCTCCATTTGAGAATTGCAATTTGGGGGTGGATGTCGTTGACATCTTGAATGTCGCCAGGGCTGATATAATCTCCAGCCCACCTTGGCCTGTTCTGGATCTTAGCAAGGGACTGGGGGCCACCAGGCTAAGCTACCAAGTCCAATAAAGATTTTGGAAAAAATAGCAGGGTATTCTTCCATACAGGTCATCCTCAGCTGGCAACCATTCATTTAGTCGCAAGGTTTGTTTTTCTCACCATGCACATCATGTATACATAATCCAAAGTAGACTGTTGTTTCTCTGCATCATACAATATATGTGAGTATATGCATAATTCTGTATATATTTTTGTCATATTTATGTAGTGTATATTGGAGGTGGTGGCCCTTTGAGAGCTGAATGCGGCGAAATTTCATTTTAATGTATGCCGCATAATGTATTAGTGTACATTCAAAGTGACAATAATTATTATTCTATTCCATTCCATATTTTCTATTCTGTTCTGTTCTGTTCTAGTCTAGTCTAGTCTATTATTTCTATTCCATTCCACTCCATATTTTCTATTCTATTCTATTCTATTCTATTCTATTCTATTCTATTCTATTCTATTCTATTCTATTCTATTCTATTCTATTCTATTCTATTCTATTCTATTCTATTCTATTCTATTCCATTCCATTCCACTCCACTCCACTCCACTCCACTCCACTCCACTCCATTCTATATTCTGTTGTGTTCTGTTCTGTTCTGTTCCCTTCTATTCTATTCTAGTCACCGCTCTGCTTAGCAACGGAAATTTGGGGCTCAGTTGTGGTCGTAAGTGGAGGACTACCTGTAACAGTAACTGAGTTTCAATATGCTGGGGATAAACATGCGTCCATCATCTGGCTAAAGTTAAAAAAATTAAAATAAATGACATATGAAAATAAATAAACAAAAAACAAACTCAGGCTCCATGGACCACTAGCTCTTTTTCTGCTGTCAGCTTTCTATGTTTCTATAATAGAATAACAGGGTTTTGGATGACCTTGGAGGTCATCTAGTCCAACCCCCTGCTCCAGCAGGAGACCACGTACCATTTCAGACAAACGGTCGTCCAGTCGCTTCTTTAAAAACCTCCAGTGATGGAGCGGCCACCACTTTTGGAGGCAAACCTGCGCAGAACCCCTGGCAAGAAGCAGCCTGACAGGCCTCTTGCGCCTCGCACGATGTCCTTCCAATGTTCAGATCCACAGGACTAAGTCATTCAACAGGAGTTTGGCAGCCCCCACTGGTCCTGAACTGGGTAAATGGGGAAGACTGGCACTGGCTGAGATCAGACGCAAAATGTTGTGATTCTGTTGACAGACAGGGCCAGGCTAGGGAATGCAGGGTGATTGAATGGCTATATGGCGGGGGGGGGGGGGGAGGGTCTTCAAACGTGGCCTGAGGAATTCTGGGAGTTGAAGTCCACAAGTCATCAAAGGGCCAGGTTTGAAGACCCCTGGCTTAGAGCATCAACTATTCTCCAAAGCACCTGAGGGCAGGGCGAGAAGCAACGGATGGAAATGAATCAAGGAGAGAAGCAACCTGGAATTAAGGAGGAATTTCCTGAAAGGGAGGACAATTAACCAGTGGAACCACCTGCCAGCAGAAGCGGTGAATGCTCCAACACTGGAAGTTCTTAAGAAGAGACTGGACAGCCATTTGCCTGGAATGGTAGAGGGTTTCCTGCCTGAGCAGGGGGTTGGACTAGATGACCTCCAAGGTCCCTTCCGATTCTGTTATTCTGTCACAGGCTCTATTATCTGTCATCAGAGGTTTTGCTTTTTATCCTGGTGTCTTAACCACTAGACCGGGGGGGTGGTGGTCTTCAAACTTGGCAAACTTTAAGACTTGTGGACTTCAACTCCCTCAGGGCTGGCTGAGGAATTCTGGGAGTTGAAGTCCATGAGTCTTAACGTTTTGCCAAGTCTGAAGACCCCTGCACTAGACCAAACTGGCTCTCGGTGAGGTTGTATAAAAGTCTTGTAATTGCAGCTTAGCCTGATATTTAAACCGGGTTTTTTCCGTCGCCTCTCGAGATTTAAAATCTGTCATTTCACCGAAAGAAGTTTTAATTACGTGTTCTTTACAGCGATACGTGCTTCGTTCCCCCCCCCCGGCTTCTCCAGATAAAATGTGGTCCTGTGTACATTTATTTATTTCCCCCAATCTAGGGCCCTGGAATTGCAGGAAGTAACGTCTCACTTAACAACATGCTCAGTGGAACGACCTGCCTCCAGAAGCGGTGAATGCTCCAACACTGGAAGTTTTTAAGAAGAGACTGGACACCCATTTGTCTGAAATGGTGTACGGTTTCCTGCCTGAGGAGGGGGTTGGACTGGATGACCTCCAAGGTTCCTTCCATCATCATCATCATCATCATCATTGATCATCGCATAGTCAGCCAGATGTTCAGACTGGATTTGCATTTTTGTCTACCTATCGAGTCCTTACCAAGGACCTGGGATAGGCAGATGTGGATGTTTGATGGTATTCCAGATCTCGTCCCAGGATGGAAGCAGTTCCTAGTAAGGCCGCCTTTTGCAATTGACTAATGGCGAATTTGTCAATGCCGATGATGGTGTTCAAGTGGTGCTCCAGCTGTTTTGGGATTCCCACTTGAACACCATTGGCATTGACAAATTCGATTATTATTATTATTATTATTATTATTATTATTATTATTATTATTATTATTATTATTATTATTATTATTATTATTATTATTATACATAAATTTGAGTCTCAATTGTCATAAACCAAGGACTACCTGAATTCTGTGAAATCGTGGGGCTTGGGGGGGCTCTTCTCTCCCCCCGCTCATACCTCCTTCCCATCCTACCCAAAACTATTTACCCGTGGTGGCAGGTTTGCCTCCTTTGCGCCCGGTGAGGCTTTGCCGTGACAGCCCATCAACGGGCACATGGCTGCTCATTAAATGAATTACAATTCTGCGCTGACTGCATGACTTCAAGCAGTGGGAGGGAGGGAAGGAGAAAGGAAATGAACCGACGGGCAGGAATTAAAGAGGCTTTTCCAGGGCTGTCCACTCTCCCTCCCCGTATCCTGTTTACCAGCTGATTTAATCCCCGGTGAAGCTGCTTTTAAATCCCTCGCGCGGGCCTTTTATTTTTATTTCGTTTTTCTTCGTGCCCTCATTTATCTCTCTTTTCTACTTCTCCTTCTTCAGAGGCCTCTCCATTCAAGAAGTAGAACACACACACACAGGTTGCCCCTCGACGTACGGCCACACAGTGGAGCCCAAACTTTTCTGTCGCTAAGCGAGACATCGGTCAAGTGGGTTTGAGTCCACTCGGCGACCTTTGTCGCTAAGTGGATCGCTGCGGTTTGTTAAGTTAGCAACCCGGCGGTTGAGAAGAATCTGTCTTCCCCCGTTAGCTTTGCTCGTTGGACGCCGCAAAAGGGGATCACGTCACACACACACACACACACACACACACACACACACACACACGGGACGCTGCAACCGTCGTGAATCTGGGTCAGGTGACTGTGGGGGGGGGGATGCCGCGAAGATCGTAAGTGTGAAAAACGGTCGTAAGTCCCTTTTTCCGGGGCTCTGGTGACTTTGGACGGTCACTACATGAACGATGGAAAGCCGAGGGATTACCAGGAAGTGTGATTGTGGGGCACCTGTTCACACGATCCGTTTCAATTTCTGACGCAACAGAGAGTCCTCAATGTACTGACTTACTCCTGGGTGCAGGATTTCCGTTGCTAAGCAAGGCAGTTGCTAAGGGAGAAAAGCCCGATTTTATGACCTTTTGGAGCGCTTGTTAAACAAAGCGCCACGGTTGTTAAGTGAATCGCTTGGTCGTTAAGCGAATCTGGCTTTCCTCCATTGAGTTTGCTGGTCAGAAGCCGGCTGGGAAGGTTGCAAATGGGGACCCCTGGGAAGCCACAATTGGTAATAAATACATGCCGGTTTGCTAAGTGCCCGAATTTTGATCACTTGACTGTGGGGACCCTGCAGCGGTCGTAAGTGTGAGGACCGGGTTATAAGTCACTTTTTCCAGTGCCGTTGCAACTTCACAAAGGTTGTAAATCGAGGACTCCTTGCGCTGCAATCACATTTATGTAAGATCCTATGTTTCCAATGCCTTTCTGTGCAAGTCAAAAGGGATTGCAAAGTAAAAAAGATTTACCTGGATCGAAATTCAGAAAAAAACGTCTCAGAAAAACGGAGATTTTCCTGGCCCGGAAGTTGCCTGAGATAAACCTAAAATCTGCATTTACACAATCAAGCTACATGAAGGCTAGCTTTGGTTTTGCGCCACTGGCTACGATTCTAGGTTCCTGACCTTGGCGTATGATTTAGAGTGATGGCTTGACGATAGAAGGCTGAATGTGGCTTGTGTATCAATTCTGTTTGCCTGGCTGTCTTAACTTTATTTACTGTACAGGATGTCGCTACTGTCTGCCCACCGAAGCATTATTCAAGCTGAACAAGTGATAAATGGGTGCCTGGATATTTCAAGCCACCGGATCTCTTCCAAAGGCTTAAAATCAGGAGGGGTCTGGAAGCACCACTTCCAAGTCACAAAGGAGAGGAGGGGGAGGAAGAGGAGGGGGAGGAAGAGGAAGAGGAGGAAGGAGAGGAGGAGGAGGAGGACTGTGGGGTCCTTGGTGCCCTCTGAGCTTGGTTGTTTCCTTGCAGACGTTTCATGACCCAAGTAGGTAACATCATCAGTGCTAGAAGGGAGTGGGGATTGTGGAGAGGAGGAGGAGGAGGAGGAGGAGGAGGAGGAGGAGGAGGAGGAGGAGGAGGAGGAGGAGGAGAAGAAGAAGAAGAAGAAGAAGAAGAAGAAGAAGAAGAAGAAGAAGAAGAAGAAGAAGAAGAAGAAGAAGAAGACATTTCATGACCCAAGTAGGTAACATCATCAGTGCTAGAAGGGAGTGGGGATTGTGGAGAGGAGGAGGAGGAGGAGGAGGAGGAGGAGGAGGAGGAGGAGGAGGAGGAGGAGAAGAAGAAGAAGAAGAAAAGAAGAAGAAGAAGAAGAAGAAGAAGAAGAAGAAGAAGAAGAAGAAGAAGAAGAAGAAGAAGACTATGTAATCCTTGGTGCCCTCTGAGCTGGCTTGTTTCCTTGCAGACGTTTCATGACCCAAGTAGGTAACATCATGAGCGTTTGAAGGGAGTGGGGATTGTGGAGAGGAGGAGGAGGAGGAGGAGGAGGAGGAGGAGGAGGAGGAGGAGGAGGAGGAGGAGGAGGAGGAGGAGAAGAAGAAGAAGAAGAAGAAGAAGAAGAAGAAGAAGAAGAAGAAGAAGAAGAAAGAAGAAAGAAGAAGAAGAAGAAGAAGAAGAAGAAGAAGAAGAAGAAGAAGAAGAAGAAGAAGAAGAAGAAGAAGAAGAAGAAGTAGAAGAAGACATTTCATGACCCAAGTAGGTAACATCATCAGTGCTAGAAGGGAGTGGGGATTGTGGAGAGGAGGAGGAGGAGGAGGAGGAGGAGGAGGAGGAGGAGGGGAAGAAGAAGAAGAAGAAGACTATGTAATCCTTGGTGCTCTCATTATTCAAGCTGAACAAGTGATAAATGGGTGCCTGGATATTTTAAGCCAGCGGATCTCTTCCAAAGGCTTAAAATCAGGAGGGGTCTGGAAGCACCACTTCCAAGTCACAAAGGAGAGGAGGAGGAGGAAGAGGAGGGGGAGGAAGAGGAAGAGGAGGAAGGAGAAGAGGAGGAGGAGGACTGTGGGGTCCTTGGTGCCCTCTGAGCTGGGTTGTTTCCTTGCAGACATTTCATGACCCAAGTAGGTAACATCATGAGTGTTTGAAGGGAGTGGGGATTGTGGAGAGGAGGAGGAGGAGGAGGAGGACTGTGGGGTCCTTAGTGCTCTCTGAGCTTGGTGTTTTCTTTTGCAGACTTTTCTTTACCAAACAAGGTAACATCATCCGTGTCACAGTGCTAGCAGCAGTAATGATGCTTACCTAGTTTGGCAACAAAACATCTGTAAGACGTCTACGACAGCAGACTTATATTAGAGTGATCCTGAACACAGATTCGTATTTTCCGTTTTTTAAAAGAAAACCAGCACTACCCCCTCCCTATTTTGTGTGTTTTCCCCTGGCAAGAAACTGTGTGTGTGTGTGTGTGTGTGTGTATGTGGGGAGTGTCAATGTCATGCGTGCATCAGCAGCACAAAATCCTCCTGGCTGACACCAACTGGGGTGACAACAGACAAGCGTTTTGTGGGTTTCGGGGCCCTTGCAAAGGCGGAGGTGTGGGAGCATCCAGGAGGGGGCTCCTAAAGGAACGGCTTTCTCTAACCCCTAGGCGTTACTGCCATGTCGTTTCCTTCCCTTCCCTTCCCCTTCCCTTGCAATTTCCAAGATGTTTTTCCTGTCCTTGGGAAAGAAAACTCTAAACCACAAAAGAGTTTGCTTCTCCTCAGCTTAGCAAACTGGGTGAAGTTAAACCCAGGAGTCAATTTGGTCAGGAAGCCAGCGTGAAATTAGCATACCATTCACAGCCTGGCTTGATTCAAATCTAAGGCTAGCCAACTTCTATTGAGAATAATTGAGTTTATTTTCTCAATAAACTCTCGTCTGGCTTGCCCTGTGCTTTAAACACCGGAGGTCAGTGCAAAGTGTGAAGCAAAATACTGTGGGGTTTTTTTGCCTTCCGCAGTCATTGGCTTACAAGTACATGATAACATCTAGATCTGGGGTCTGCAACCTTGACAACGTTAAGACCTGTGGACTTCAGCTCCCAGAATTCCTCAGCCAGGCTGAGGAATTCTGGGAGCTGAAGTCCACAAGTCTTAATGTTGTCAAGGTTGCAGGCCTGATCTAGACCAACAGCGCCAATCAACTGTCAGAAGGTTGCAAAAGGGGATGACATGACACACACACACACACACACACACACATAACCCCAGGACACTGCAATCGTCATAATAAACGTGAGTCAATTCTCACACGCCCAAATGTAAATCACGTGACCGTGCGGACACTACCACGGTTATAAGTGGGTGGGGGAGAAACGGTCATAAGTCACTGCCTGTATTACTCTTTCTTTCTTTCTTTCTTTCTTTCTTTCTTTCTTTCTTTCTTTCTTTCTTTCTTTCTTTCTTTCTTTCTTTCTTTCTTTCTTTTGTTTTGATGGATTTTTGATTGTCAGGCAGTTGACATCTGGGCTGATTTGTTTCCTTTGCACCAAGAAAAGATCCTGTCGTTTCATCCAAAGCAGACAGGTTGAAATTTGACCCACTCACCTGCCTGTCATTAAAAATGTAGCCAAGATGCTGAAATAACTTCCCTGGATGGATGGATGGATGGATGGATGGCCCAGAAGGGCATAGAAAGTGGTCCAGGACAAGCAGTGACATAATAGTAATAATTAATAACAATAACAATAACAATAACAATAACAATAACAATAATATAAGAGGAGGAGGAGGAGGAGGAGGAGGAGGAGAAGAAGAAGAAGAAGAAGAAGAAGAAGAAGAAGAAGAAGAAGAAGAAGAAGAAGAAGAAGAAGAAAAAGAAGAAGAAGAAGAAGAAGAAGAAGAAGAAGAAGAAGAAGAAGAAGAAGAAGAAGAAGAAGAAGAAGAAGAAGAAGAAGAAGAAGAAGTTGAAAGGGACCTTGGAGGTCATCTAGTCTAACCCCCTGCTCAGGCAGGAAAACCTATACCATTTCAGACAAATGGCTGTCCAGCCTCTTCTTAAAAACTTCCAGTGTTGGAGCATTCACAACTTCTGGAGGCAAGGAGTTCCACTGGTTAATTGTTCTGACTGTCAGGAAGTTTCTCCTTACTTCCAGGTTGCTTCTCTCCTTGGTTAGTTTCCATCCATTGCTTCTTCTCCTGCCTTCAGGCGCTTTGGAGAATAGAATAACAGAATAACAGAGTTGGAAGGGACCTTAGAGGTCATCTAGTCCAACCCCCTGCTCAGGCAGGAAACCCTGTAGCATTTCAGACAAATGGCTGTCCAGTCTCTTCTTAAAAACCTCCAGTGATGAAGCACCTACAACCTCTGGAGGCAAGCAGTTCCACGGGTTAATTGTTCTCACTGTCAGGAAATTCCTCCTTAATTCCAGGTTGCTTCTCTCCTTGGTGAGTCTCCACCTGTTGCTTCTTGCCCTGCCTTCAGTCTGTCAGAAATGTCCTTTTTAGATTTTTTTTAATCGCTCCGAGTTCCCTCGCAATTGCAGAACAGTTTGGCAAATGTAATGGCCAGTTCTGGGTATAAATGGATGTTTACTTGCCGGAAACATTTCAAATTCTTCTTCATAATTGCAGAGTTAAATTATACATGTGGACGAAGGAACGTTCCCCACAAACCGCGACGTTCCCATGATTTAAAAATCCAGACCGGAGAGATGGTCAGTGTGGGAGGGTCATTCGGAGAAGGGCAGGATATAAATGGAATTAAAATTTTTTTAAAAAAATTCCAAGCTTCCAATCACACACGGAAAAGCCAACCACCATCCTAGGCCTCACCGAGAGAGGGAGTGACATCAGAATGTAGGGGTGTGGTAGTGCCACACTGGTGCGGCGGCATTTGGAATACAGGCAAGTCCTCGACTTACGACCGTTCATTAAGTGACTGTTACAACGGCACGGAAAAAAGGGGACTCGTGACCCCTTTTCACCCTTACGACCGTTGCAACATCCTCGGGGTCACGTGGTCAAAATTCAGATGCTCAGCAATGGGTTCACACTTAACGACCGTTGCAGCGTCCCCTTTGTGACCTTCTGACAAGCAAAGTCCGTGGGGGAAGCCGGATTCGTTTAACAGCTGTGTTACTCATTTGACAACCGCAATGATTCACCGCACAGCTTTGGCAAGAAATGTCATAAAACGGGGCGAAACTCACTTATCAAATGTCCTCGCTTAGCCACAGAAGCTCTGGGCTCAACTGTCGTAAGTCGAGGACTTCCTGTTACTCTACGGTATCCATAGTTGTGTTTATTTTCCTTTCTAAGACTCTTTGGTCTTTCTCCCCATTTTCGCTCGCTGCTCTCAACCCTGCTTTCTGTCATCAAGAGGACTAGCAACTTGGCTTTCCAGATTTCTCCCAATACCACCGTCCAATGAATCCTCCCCCATTGCTAAGCAATAATAGATCACGGCTTGCTAATCATTAAACCCTGGAATGCAAAGTTTAAACAATTTGCCTTCCTTTTTTCTTGGAAGGCTTAATTCCTGAGAACGGAATGGGTTTGTCGGCACATTCCTGCTTATCTTGTCCGCTGGCACGTTGAACAAATTCACGTGGAGGATAAAAGTCCTCTTATTTCTACTCAGCTCTGGGTAGCTGGCTCCATTTCTGCCTTGAGAACAAAGCTCCCAGAATTCCCAGCAAAGATGTGCTAGGAATTCTGGGAGATGGGTGCAGACATGGCGGATCGAAGCGTCTGATGACGTGATCTCATGGAAGTTTCCGACTTTTAATAAAATGAACTAATTGGAAAAGCAGATACAGGACGGGTGGATTTTTTTTCTCCACCCTAGCTTAATATGGATACTCCTTGTTTAACGACCGGTTTACTTAGCCAAAGTTCAAAGTTGCAACACACACACACACACACACACACACACACACACACCACGGCCCAAAAAATGCTTGGCTACTTGCATTACGGCCGTTTGCAGCAGCCTGCAGTCACTTGACTGCCACTTGTAAATCTATTTTAATTCCACTTCATTCCTTGGAGGTCCTCTAGTCCACGGCTTTTCAACCTTTTCACCCATTGTACCACTTTTAGGATAGGGCACAGGTCTGCAACCCGTGGCTCCGGAGCCGCATGCGGCTCTTTCGGCCATCTCCTGCGGCTCCCAGTCTTCTGCCATGTGCAGTCCAAAAAAAAATAAATCAATTCAAATATGCAGGGTAGGTGCATATCTCACCTTGGCTCCACTCTTCAGTCAAACCCTGTTCTGTGCATGTGTGCATGTATGCGCATGCGCACATATTTTTTGCGGCTCCCAGTTTTTCATTTTGTGAGGGAACCGGTTCTGAGTGGCTCTTTCACTGTTTCAGGTTGCTGACCCCTGGGATAGGGCAACACCTGAGTACCACCAGTCGCCTAGCAAGGTGTCAAAAACTTGATGACCAAAAAAAAAAAAAGGCAAAAAGTGATGAAGTACAGGTAGTCCTCAACTTACAACAATTTGCTTAGTGACTGTTCGAAGTTACAATGGCACCGAAAAAAGGCCCCCCCCAAGCCACAGCTGAGGAAGACACCTGCCTGCCCGCCCGGCGGCGCTCTTCCTCTTGTCTGAGGTTTCCATTGGTGTGAGCATTTCTGTTGAGGATTGGCAGCAAGGGTGGGGTGGGGGGGTGTATGGTTTTTATTTCCCCCCCCCCCGTCTGCTGGGTGGTTGCAGCAGGTTTTGGTCACTTCACATGACCCTGGGACACTGTGACCGTCATAAATATGAATCAGTTGCCAAGCATCTGAATGTAAATCACAAGACCCTGGAGAAGTTGCAACATTCCAGCTGATCGGAGCTTCTTCTGGGCTCAGAAGCGCCGGGATCAGCGTTGAGCTCCAGCTGGATCCTGGCGCTGATCCTGGCGCTTCCGCTGAGCCCTGACTCAGCCCTGCAGCTCCAGCCGTCTCTCGCTCACTCAGGCTTGTGCGGTGCTGCCACCGGTTCAGCTCATTCCCCTCCCCTGCTACCACTTCTCTAGGATGATCGCGTACCACCTGCCAGGTGCCAACGTACCACAGGTGGTACCTGTACCGCTGGTTGAAAAGCCCTGCTCTAGTCCAACCCCCTGCTCAAGCAGGAGATCCTATACCATTCCAGACAAGTGGCTGTCCAGTTTCTTCTTAAAAGCCTCTTAAATAGGATGGAGCACATACAACTCCTGGAGGCAACTTTGGTTGATTTTTCTGACCATTAGGAAACTTCTCCTTAGTTCCATGTTGAATCTCTCCTTGATTAGTTTCCATCCGTTGCTTCTTGTCCTGCCTTCTGGCGCTTTGGAGAATAGCTTAACTCCCTCTTCTTTGGGGCAGCCCCTGAGATACTGGAAGGCTGCTATCATGTCACCCCTTGTCCTTTTTCTTCTTATTTTGCCCAAAGGAGCAAAATAACAGAATTGGAAGGGATCTTGGAGGTCATCTAGTCCAGCCCCCTGCTCAGGCAGGAAGCCCCTATGCCATTTCAGACAAATCATCGTCCCAATCTCTTCTTAAAAACCTCCAGTGATGGAGCATCCACAACTTCTCGTGGCAAGGAGTTCCACTGGTTAATTGTTCTAACAGTCAGGAAGTTTCTCCTTACTTCCAGGTTGTTTCTCTCCTTGATTAGTTTCCATCCGTTGCTTCTCGTCCTGCCTTCTGGCGCTTTGGAGAATAGCTTGACCCCCGCCCCCCCCCATCTTCTTTATTTTACATATGTTTTTATGTATTAATTAAATTTAAATGCCTCCCGTCTCGCTATCAAGTGACTCTGGAATATGGGTAGTCCTTATGACCCCCCCCCAAATCTGAGCTCAAAAATTGTGTTGGTAAGCAATGCAGCTAAGCAAACTGTGCCTCATTTTTACAACCTTTTTTACCACGGCCGTTAAGTGAATCAAACAGTCGCTAAGCAAATCTGGCTCCCTCCGTTGACTTTGTCGGAAGCCGCCTGGGAAGGTTACAAATGCTGATCCCGTGATGGTAAAACGGTCACAAATACAAGCCAGTTGCCAAGCCTTTGAATTTCGATCACGTGACCACGGGGAGGCTGCAACGGTCGTAAGTGTGAAAAACGGTCGCAAGTCCCTTTTTCCCAGTGCCTTTGTAACTTTGAACGGCAGGTAAATGAACGGCTGTCAGTCAGGGATGCCATCCCCCATTTGCAAATTGGTTTATTTCTTTTTCAGATTTCCATCTCCGCACTTACTCTTCGTTGCCCCTCCGGCTAGCTAGCCATTTTAAAAACGCAGCCGCTGGTATTAAAACGATAAAACATGCCAGCCGACGAAACGAGGGATGCAATCAAAGCCGTAAATCCGACGGCAGAGAAAATAAATTGATGATTAAATATGTGAAAGGGAAGCAGGACACTTCCCTCGGTGCCAACATGCAAATTGAACAGGCAACTTTTTTTGGAAGGAACCCAAGTTATGTAGGATCCTATTTTAACACACACCCCCAAAACAGACAAAAAAAAAAAAGCTTTATTTATTCTACTGCTGGTAAGTTTGCAATGATTTCCAAGCACTGTAAAAACGAATCCATCTTTGGTTAAATGGGGCAGCCACAAAACCAAGCAAAGCGAAAAAGGGGTAAATGTTTTTAGCCCCTTGCTTCTAATAATGACAATTGAAATGTCGGGAACTGCATGCTGAGGGTAGCAGAATAACAGAACTGGAAGGGGCTTTGAAGGTCTGCTAGTCCAACCCCTTGCTTGAACAGGAGACCCCTGTTGCTAGACAAATGGTTGACTATGAGCCAGCCGTGTGCAGCAGCAACCAAAACAGCCAATACAATCCTGGGTTGTATAAACAGAGGCGCGGAATCAAGATCACGCGAAGGGTTAGCACCGCTTTATCAAACCCTGATAAGGCCACACCTGGAATAATGCAGCCAGTTTTGGTCACCGTATCACAAAAAGGATGTTGAGAGTCTGGAAAAAATTCAGAGACGAGCAACTAAGGTGATCCAAGGCCTGGACGTACAAAGAAGGGCTGCAGGACCTGGGTTTGGCAGCTAGTCTAAAGAAAAGAAGAAATAGGCGAGACATGATAGCCGCGTTCCAGCATTTGAGGGGCTGCCACAAAAAGAGTGGGGTCACGTTATTGCGCAAAGCACCAGAGGGCAGGACGAGAAACAATGGTTGGAAGCTGATCAAGGAGAGAAGCAACCTGGAATTAAGGAGAAACTTCCTGACAGTGAGGACAATTAACCAGTGGAACTCTTTGCCACCGGAAGTCGTGGGTGCTCCATCACTGGAGGTTTTTAAGAAGAGACTGGACAGTCACTTGTCTGAAATGGTATAGGTTCTCCTGCTTGAGCAGGGGGCTGGACTAGAAGATCTCCAGGATCCCTTCCAGATCTATTCTATTCTATTCTATTCTATTCTATTCTATTCTATTCTATTCTATTCTATTCTATTCTATTCTATTCTATTCTATTCTATTCTTTGTAAAAACCTCCAGTGATGGAGCATTCACAACTTCTGGAGGCAGGGGGTTCCACTGGTTAATTGTTCTCACTGTCAGGAAATTTTTCCTTAGTTCCAGGTTGCTTCTCTCCTTGATGAGTTTCCATCCGTTGTTTCTTGTCCTGCCTTCAGGTGCTTTGGAGAACAGGTGGTCCTCCATTTACGACCGGCCACTTAGTACAGGGGTCTCCAATCTTGGCCCCTTTGAGACTGGTGGACTTCAACTCCCAGAATTCCTCAGCCAGCTTGGCTGGCTGAGGAATTCTGGGAGTAGAAGTCCACCAGTCTTAAAGGGGCCACGTTTGCGAAACAGTGGTTGACCAGGCGAATAAACCCCCAAGACTACAAGCCACGGCTTAGACCCAAAAACAGAGGATGCCAACTGTGTTTCTACAATCCGCTTGGCCGTCGCTGTGTCAAGCAGGCTGGCAAGGCGTAAAGCAGGGCTGTGCCACCGAATCGCTCTTTTTTTTTTTTAGCAAAGGCGCCCCTGCTGAAGGCTGAATAAAGGCATATTTTTAAACTGTTTACTCTGCCTAGCTGCAAAGTGACCTTGACTTGCTCAGGGCCAAGCTGCGTGGAGCTGCTGCAAAGCCGCAGATCCTATTATCCTCCGGCTGCAGTTTTGCAGGAGCGATGGAAGTCTTTGCCTTCTGTTTGCTGGCACTGGGTACGTCTAGTTTAAGGAAAAGAAGGACCAGGGGCGGTGACAGGATAGCGGTCTTCCAATATTTGAAGCGAGGGCACAAAGAAGAGGGGGGGGGGTTGTCCACCTCTTCTCCAAAGCGCCTGAAGGCAGGTCAAGAAGCCACGGATGGACACTCATCAAGGAGAGAAGCAACCTGGAACTAAGGAGGAATTTCCTGACAGTGAGGACAATTAACCAGTGGAACTGCTTGCCACCAGAAGTTGTGAATGCTCCAACACTGGAGGTTTTTTTTTAAAGAAGAAACTGGCCAGCAATTTGTCTGGAATGGTAGGGGGTTGGACTAGAAGACCTCCAAGGTCCCTTCCAAGTGTGTTATTCTAATTCTAATTCAATAATGAATAGACTAGAATAGAATAGAATAGAAGCTGGAAGGGACCTTGGAGGTCTTCTAGTCCAGCCCTCTGCTCAAGCAGAAGAACCTATATCGTCTCAGACAGGTGAATGTCTAGCCTCTTCTTAAAGACCTCCAGTGATGGAGCACCCACGATTTCTGGTGGCAAGCTGTTCCACTGGTTAATTCTCTTCACTGTTAGGAAGTTTCTCCTTAATTCCAGGTTGCTTCTCTCTTTGATCAGTTTCCAAGCATTGTTTCTCATCCTTCTAATAGTTCTAATTCTAATTCTAATTCTAATTCTAATTCTAATTCATTTAGGTTTAAAGCAGAACCCGTGCCATCAAATCGCCTGCTGGGTGCCCAGGTGGTGCCCGCCAGCCCATCTCCTAGTGATTGGCCCAAAGTCACCCAGCTGGCTTTCATGCCTAAGGCGGGACTAGAATTCACCATTGCCTGATGATTGGCCCAAAGTCACCCAGTTGGCTTTCATGGCTAAGGCCGTACTAGAACTCATAGCCTCCTGGTGATTGGCCCAGTCACCCAGCTCGCTTTCATGCATAAGGCGGGACTAGAACTCACTGTCTCCTGGTGATTGGCCCAAAGTCACCCAGCTGGCTTTCATGCATAAGGCGGGACTAGAACTCACCGTCTCCTGGTGATTGGCCCAAAGTCACCCAGCTGGCTTTCATGCCTAAGGCGGGACTAGAACTCACTGTCTCCTGGTGATTGGCCCAAAGTCACCCAGCTGGCTTTCATGCCTAAGGCGGGACTAGAACTCACCGTCTCCTGGTGATTGGCCCAAAGTCACCCAGCTGGCTTTCATGCCTAAGGCGGGACTAGAACTCACTGTCTCCTGGTGATTGGCCCAAAGTCACCCAGCTGGCTTTCATGCATAAGGCGGGACTAGAACTCACCGTCTCCTGGTGATTGGCCCAAAGTCACCCAGCTGGCTTTCATGCCTAAGTTGGGACTAGAATTCACCGTCTCCTGGTGATTGGCCCAAAGTCACCCAGCTGGTTTTCATTGCTAAGGCGGGACTAGAATTCACCATTGCCTGATGATTGGCCCAAAGTCACCCAGTTGGCTTTCATGGCTAAGGCCGTACTAGAACTCACAGCCTCCTGGTCTCTAGGTCAGCAGCTCAACCACTGACTAGACCATATTCGACCTCTGGTTTGTGGAATAAGCCCCATTCGTACTTCCTCGACCCCCACACAAAATGTCAGGCTGGTCTTCTCAAGATCTCCATCCCTTGTTTTCTGCATATGCTTACAGGGGGAATCTCGCTGGCTTTTATCCCAACATCCCTGCGAGGTAGGCTGGAGTGGGAGGGAACGATTTTAGCCTGAAGCCGCTCAGTAAGCTTCCTGGGTTGAGGGAAGATTTGAACTGAGTCTGCATGGTGCCTACCCCACGTCTCAACCACAACACCCCACTGGGTTTAACAATGCCAATCGCTGGGTGTTGGCAGCGGAGATTAAGCAAGATTTTGTGTTAATCTCGACAAGTGACACCACCTCCTCTTTGCACAATTCTCTTCGGCCTCTGCCAAGGTTGAGTTGCGGTTGAGGTGCTGCTGGGAAGACAGCGCTGATCGCTCTCGCAACCCGAAACTGATCAGGGCATGTCAGTTTCTCCCTGTAGAATGGGTGTCCCCAAAGGAAGGTCAAAAAAGTCAAGATGGCGGCACATGAGGGCAAGATCAAAGCTGTGGTGGCCATCAAAAGCCAGTGGGACTCTAATTGCACCTTGGGGGCTGCCATCTTGGGGATTTTAGCCGCCCTCCGTGGCTCTGGCCTACCTCGCAAGGTTGTCAGAGGTAAAAATAGAAAGAGGGAGAAGGAAGGAGAACGTGGAGCTCCTGGAGGCAGGATCCAAGAAACAAACACAAGCGGTCCTCAACTTACGACGACAATTAGGACCGGAATTTCTGTTGCCGAGCAAGGCAGTTGTTCTTAAGCGTGTGATTTTTGTGACCTTTTTGCCACAAACTTTAAGTGAATCAGGAGGTCGTTAAGTGAATCCAGCTCCCCCCCCATTGACTTTGTGCTTGCCGGAAGCCGTCTGGGAAGGTCATAAAAACGGGGATCACGTGACCCCAGGATGCTGCAACCGTCGTAAATACATGCTGGTTGCCAAGTGCCCGGATTTTGATCACAGGACCGTGGAGGTGATGCGACCGTCATAAGTACGAGGACTGATCGCAAGACCCTTTTTTTTCCAGTGCCGTTGTAACTTTGAACAGTCACTAAATGGACTGTTGTAAGTGGAGGACCACCGGTGATACTGCAGCATCCTTTGCAGAGGCCAGCTAATAGCAGATGCAGATTTTTAAAAAGCAAAACTTTTTCCTTGAAGGTGGCTTCTTCATGACCTCATGGCTACACCTGTGTAATTATTTTTAACAACAATACCTTAGAGCAGGGATAGGCAGGCTTGGCTCTTTTATGACTCGTGGACTCCCAGAATTCCTGAGCCAGCCATGCTGAGGGGAAAGGGAGAGGTTTCCAAGCTGAGCCATGCTGGCTGAGGAATTCTGGGAGTTGAAGTCCATGAGTCATGAGGGGGCCAAAGTTCCCCCATGCTGGGTCAGGAATTCTGGGAGTTGAAGTCTGCAAGTCATGAAGGGGCCATAGTTCCCCCACGCTGGCTGAGGAATTCTGGGAGTTGAAGTCCACAAGTCATGAAGGGGCCATAGTTCCCCCACGCTGGCTGAGGAATTCTGGGAGTTGAAGTCCCCAAGTCATGAAGCGGCTGTAGTTCCCCCACGCTGGCTCAGGAATTCTGGGAGTTGAAGTCCACGAGTCACAAAGGGACCGTAGTTCCCCCATGCTGGCTCAGGAATTCTGGGAGTTGAAGTCCACGAATCATGAAGGGACCGTAGTTCCCCCATGCTGGCTCAGGAATTCTGGGAGTTGAAGTCCATGAGTCATGAAGGGGCCATAGTTCCCCCATGCTGGCTCAGGAATTCTGGGAGTTGAAGTCCACGAGTCATGAAGGGGCCATAGTTCCCCCATGCTGGGTCAGGAATTCTGGGAGTTGAAGTCCACAATTCATGAAGGGGCCATAGTTCCCCCATGCTGGGTCAGGAATTCTGGGAGTTGAAGTCCACGATTCATGAAGGGGCCATAGTTCCCCCACGCTGGGTCAGGAATTCTGGGAGTTGAAGTCCGCGAGTCATGAAGGGGCCACAGTTCCCCCATGCTGGCTCAGGAATTCTGGGAGTTGAAGTGCATGAGTCATAAAAGAGCCAAGGTTGCCTACTCCTGCCTTAGAGACTTCTTGTCGTTTTCTTTTCTTTTTTTCCCTTCCAAGTCTGGGCACGGTGCTGTGATTTCATAGTGGTCTCCCATCCAAAATCCCAACCAGGTGCTTGTAATTTTTGTTTTGACTGCAGTTCTTCTTTTCCTTCCAATTTCTTTTGGTTTTTTGGGGGGGAGGGGAAATAAATCTAAATAGGTTTCTAATACAGGTAATCCCTCTACTTTAAAAAACCACAACGGAGCCCCAAATTTCCGTCGCGAAGCAAGAGTCGGTAAGTGACTTTTGCTCTGTTTTACGACCTTTCCTACTGCAGTTCTTAAGTGAATTGCTGCAGTCGTTAAGTCAGTAACACGGTTGTTAAGTGAAACTGACTTTCCCCCATTGACTTTGCAAAAGGGGATCATGTGACACACACACACACCCCGGGACACTGCGACCGTCATAAATGTGAGTCGGTGGCCAAGCGTCTGAATTTTAATCACGTGGCCACGGAGATGCTGCGATGGTCGTTAAGTGTGAAAAACGGTCCTAAGTCACTTTTCGCAGTGCCGTTGTAACTTCGAACGGACGCTAAATGAATTGTTGCAAGTCGAGGACTACCTGTAGATAAATTCAGACTTTGTTTGGGGTTGGGGTTTTTTTTTTTTTTTGGAGTTGTGATAGATCTTTGTGCGGAGGAAAAAAACAGGGAACCAACATGCGTGAATCGTATCACTGCCTGCTGCCCGACATCGGTTCTGGGTCCTGCTCAGATCTGATTAGGGTTAATTTTGGAAGCTTCTTCAAAGCCGAGGAAGCTTCCGGGAGGAGAAGCGAAACGCCTTCAAAGCAAAACAAGAAAGTCCAGTTGCCCCCTGGGGGGGGGGGGAAAGCACCTTTGGGATTTTCTGAAGCATCTTTTGGTTTTAGCCTCGGTTGGCCTCACTTTGTGGATTTCCAGGCCAGCGTGGGAAAGCCGTCGTTTGTGTGTTCGATTTATGAGCTTGCTTTTCCTCAAAGCAAAAAACTCCACGTTCCGGCCTGTCATTTTTTTCCCCACGATGACAAGCCCGGAGGGTAGCCTGTAAGCGGGGGGGGGGGGGGGTAACTTAATCAAAGGAAGTGTGAGCATTCACCGTCACAAGGAGGAGGGTGAACCAGGGATGTCTCTGCTCCTCTCCTTCACACCTTCGCACCCAGCGGTGTGATATCTTAATTTGTTTGTCGCCCAGGCCCAGAATGGACTTCCGGAAGCGGCATCCGCGCAGGGAACCGATGGTTCACCTATTTGAATCCCACCATGGATTCTTCTCAGAATATTTACTATTCAATTCGTACAGGCGGTCACTGACTTGTAACCCTTCGCCATAGCGATGAATATCTGTAGCTTGGGTGTAGGGCGAAGGAGGAAGCTTAGTTCTCCGAGCTTGTGGGTTGGTTTCCGAACGTTGCGTGGAGCTGAGGGGACGTTGGTGTCGGTGTCCTTCTGTTGATAAGGGGGTTTAAGGGTGGGTGTGTCGAGCGAGGGTCTTGTGATGGGGTCGGCTGTGAGTCATCAGTGAGAGTCTTGCGATGGCTCGTGATGGGGAGGTCGCGTCAGGTTGGGGTCATCGGGAGCTGAACTGCTGGTGGGAATGGGGGATCGCGCGGGATGGTTAAGGGTCGGTGTTGGCTCGGGTTGGCTCGGCGGTTGATTTGGATCTGGAGGCAGAGGTCCCCAACCTTTTGAGCACCAGGGACCGG
Source organism: Vipera latastei (assembly GCA_024294585.1). NCBI lineage: Eukaryota > Metazoa > Chordata > Lepidosauria > Squamata > Viperidae > Vipera > Vipera latastei. The sequence goes on from CM044357.1 coordinate 3,487,719, forward strand.
TTCTGTGGAAAGCGTTTTTTCTTGGACTGGAGGGGGCATGGTTTCACGTACTGCCCTGCTCAGGGGCGACACTAGAGTCGGCAGGACACACAGGGACGGCGCAGCGCTAATGCCAGTGGGATGCTCAGAGGCGGAGTGGCGCAAATGCCGGCAGGATGCTCAGGGGGATGGGGTGGCGCTGACGCCAGTGGGATGCTCAGGGGATGGGGCAGCGCTAACGCCGGTGGGACACCGGGATGGGGTGGCGCTAGCGCTGGCAGGACGCTCGGGGGATGGGGTGTTGCTAATGCCGGCAGGATGCTCGCCGCTAGCGCGAGTGTGTGGGGGTGTGGAACCCCTGTCCTGAGGGGTCTGTGGGCTGGTTGTGGGTCGATGTGTCTGTGGATGGAATTGCTTGTGGTGTGCCAGGCTTTGGTGAACTCACAAGGGTGGTGGGTGGCAACGTGGCCGATGGTTTTTGTGTTGCTCCAGTCGAACTGGTGCTGTTTGGTCTCGGTGTGGGTGGAGATGAAAGATTTGGGATCGTGGCATTTGACTGCCAGCCGGTGTTCGTGGATCCTGGTTTTTAATGGACGCGATCTTTGTCCCACGTGGAATTCCCCTGAACATGTTACCTAGCCTGGTAACGAAACGTTCGGAAACCAACCCGAATCTCCACCCTTATAACCATTTGTTTAGTGGCCGAAGTTACAACAGAACTGAAAAATGGGTCCTGTGATCATTTTTCACACTTACGACTGTTGCAGCACCCCCTCGGTCACGTGGTCAAAATTTGGATGCTTGGCAACTGACTTGCATTTATGACGGTTGCAGTTTCCCGGGGTCATGTGACCCCCTTTTGCAACCTCCTGAGAAGCAAAGTCAACGGGGAAGCCAGATTTACTTAACGATCATGTTACTAACTTAACTGCAGCGATTCACTTAACTGTGGCTAAAGAGGTCATAAAATGGGGCAAAACTCGCTTAACAGTTGTCTCACTTAGCGGCAGAAATTTTGGGCTCAGTTGTGGTCATAAGCCAAGGACTTATCTATCTGGAATAAAGAGGGAACAGGCTTGATCTTGGTTTATTGCATGCAGGAGAATTGAGCTTGGACCAAAACAGCTGGATTTCCCAGGCAAAAAGAAATTGGCTTTTTTAAAGAAAACTCACATCATTAAAAGGAGCCAGGAAAAGCTGAAATGCCTAATGGAAGAGCTGCATCTTGATATTTTTATTTTTTTTATTTTAATCCCATTTATATCCCGCCCTTCTCCGAAGACTCAGGGCGGCTTACAATTTAAGCACAAACCAATGTGCTTAGCAATATGTTTGGTAAAAGTGGTGTACGTGTGTGTGTGTGTGTGTGTGTGTGTGCACGCAAATCCTTCTTATTCCACATAAAGTGTGATTTATATCCACTTTTATTTACGATCATTACATCTCTCCCAATGCACCGTATGCAAATCACAGCCCTTCCGCATTTTTCCTGGCTCAGCGCAACACACACACACACAAATCCAATTGATGACTGGGGGAGGGAGGGAACACTTACTACATTTTGTAAAGGAGATTACTGAGCACAGTCCTGGCTTGTGTTAATCTCTGGCCCAGGAGTGCCAAGTTTATACCACATAGGCAGTAGATGTGTGTTGAGCTCTGTGCACAAAAACACATACAGATATAGTCTGTCTGTCTGTCTTCATTTCTCCTCTATTTCTCCTTTCTATCTCTATTTCTCTCCTCTCTTGCTCTCATCTATTATCAATTGATCCATTTCTCTCTCTAGCTAGCTCTATTTCTATCTATCATCTATCTATCTATCTATCTATCTATCTATCTATCTATCTATCTATCTATCTATCTATCTAATGTCTCCCGTTCTATTTTCCCTCTCTTTACCTATTCCTCCTGTCCCTCTCTCTCTCTCTCTCTCTCCCCTATCATCTATCCATTTCTCCTCTCTCTCAATCTCATTTCTCCTCTATTTCTCTCTTCCCTCTTCTATTTCTATCTCTATTTTTCTCCTCTCGCTTGCTCTTTCTTACCTATCTATCTATCTATCCATCCATCGTCTATTTCATTCTATTCTCCTCTCTCTGATCTATTCACTATTTCTCCCTCAGGAATTTATCCTCCATTTCTACCTTTCTCTCTACTAGTTCTATTTTCTCTCTCTCTCTCTTCACCTATTTCTCCTCCCTCCCTCCCTCCCTCTCTCCTACCATCTATCCATTTCTTTCCCCCCCACCCCTTCTCCCTTTTGACCCACGTACACCCCCTTCCCACATCTCTGGGATCCCCAAGACCGGCTTTTATTCACGGGGGGGGGGGAAGCTGCTCCGCTTCCTCGCCTAGCAGCACGCACGTGCCAGCCGCGGAAAGCCCACCAGGTTTTGCAAACACGCGCGTCCCTTCTTCCTCCTCTGCCCCTTCGGACGACCAAAATTTGGGAAGACACCCCCACCAACCCCCCCACCCCCCGTCGCGCGTGGGAAAAGAGCCCGGGCTGGGGTCTCTCCCCCACTCCCCCACCCACCCCAAATCCCACCCGCGTCTGCGGCTCCAGGGGGGGGGGACCCTCCTAGCCAGCGCCCCGTCGTCCTCCGCCCCTTCGGACGACCAAGATTTGGGAAGACACCCCCACCAACTCCCCCCGTCGCGCATGGGAAAAGAGCCCGGGCTGGGGGTCTCTCACCCCCCACCCACCCCCCCACCACAAATCCCACCCGCGTCTGCGGCTCCGGGGGGGGGAGACCCTCCTAGCCAGCGCCCCGTCCTCCTCCGCCCCTTCGGACGACCAAGATTTGGGAAGATACCCCCACCAACCACTCCCACCCCCCGTCGCGCGTGGGAAAAGAGCCCGGGCTGGGGTCTCTCACCCCCCCACCCCCCCACCCCAAATCCCACCCGCGTCTGCGGCTCCAGGGGGGGGGAAAGACCCTCCTAGCCAGCGCCCCGTCGTCCTCCGTCCCTTCGACGACCAAGATTTGGGAAGACACCCCCACCTCCCGTCGCGCGTGGGAAAAGAGCCCGGGCTGGGGTCTCTCACCCCCCCACCCCCTCACCCCAAATCCCACCCGCGTCTGCGGCTCCAGGGGGGGGAAAGACCCTCCTAGCCAGCGCCCCGTCGTCCTCCGTCCCTTCGACGACCAAGATTTGGGAAGACACCCCCACCTCCCGTCGCGCGTGGGAAAAGAGCCCGGGCTGGGGTCTCTCATCCCCCCACCCCAAATCCCACCCGCGTCTGCGGCTCCAGGGGGGGGAAAAGACCCTCCTAGCCAGCGCCCCGTCGTCCTCCGTCCCTTCGACGACCAAGATTTGGGAAGACACCCCCACCTCCCGTCGCGCGTGGGAAAAGAGCCCGGGCTGGGGTCTCTCACCCCCCCACCCCAAATCCCACCCGCGTCTGCGGCTCCAGGGGGGGGAAAGACCCTCCTAGCCAGCGCCCCGTCCCGGCTGCTCCTCCGCGGGGCGCGCCCCCGGGTCCCCGCCCGGACCCTCCGCCTGCGGGGCCGGAGCCTCGGTCGGCAAGGCGGGGGAGCCGGCTCCCGCCCGGCTGCAGCGTCGCTGGGCGGTTCCCTCTGGCGGCTAGCTCCGCCTCGCCCGAGCGACCCAACGCCTCCCCGCTCGTCCTTCCTCGCTCGCAGAAGCGGCCGGACCCGCAGCTCGCCCGGCCAGAGAGGAACCGCCGCCGCCGCCGCCGCCGCCGGTCCACCTGCCTCGGCTCGCTCCGGTTCTTCGTTGCCGCCGGCCGGCCGGCTGGCTTGGGCTCGCCGCCCGCCCTGCCCGCCCGGCCCGCCCCAGGTTGCCCAAGCGCAGCCGAGCCTGGCTCCGGCACTCGGCGCCCCAGGTAAGCGGCTTTCGGCGCCGGGGAAGGTCGCGGGAGTTTCCAGCCACGGGGGGGGGGGGGGAAGAAAGCGGCAGGCCGGCGCCTGGAGGCGGACGGGGGGGGCTTGGCCGGGTTTAGCCCCCCCCGAGGGGGGTGTCTCTGCGAGCCCCAGCGCCGCTCGGGGGGCCAAGTGACGGGGGGGGGCAGCCAGCCAGCCAGCCCCGGGGGTGGGGTGGGGGCTCCTGTGCCTGCAGCGGAGGGAAGGCCGGGCGTGGTTTTTTTTGGGGGGCGGGTTGGGGGGGCGCACGGGACCCCTTTGTAAGAATTGCACCTCGGATTTGGGGGGGTTGTTTTTTTTGGTTTGTTTGTTTTGCCCCCCCCCCCCTGACTTCTAGCGGAGCTGCGAAGGTGGTGGTGGGGCTCGCGGGCGCCGGGTTGCAAAAGGAGCGCCGGCGGTGGGCTTCCCCCGAGGTTTTTTGGGGGGGGGTGTCAGGGAACGTCTGCAAGGGAAGACCCCGGGGGGAGAGGGAGAGACAGAGAGAGAGAGAGAGAGAGAGAGAGAGAGAGAGAGATGGAATGAAAAGATAGATAGACAGAGAGAGAGAGAGAGAGAGAGAGAGAGAGAGATGGAATGAAAAGATAGATAGACAGAGAGAGAGAGAGAGAGAGAGAGAGAGAGAGAGAGAGCGCCGAGGGTTCCCGCTGCAAAAAAGGGGATTTCGACTCCCATGCCTCCCAGCTGGCCGGGCCGGATGGGAGTTGTAGTACTGTCGAGGGTTCCTCTCGGAAAAGGTTCTGCTTGCAAGGAACGGGCTTCGAAGGAGATTAGAGTCGCTTCCTGGGTTGGTGTTTTTTTTTGGGGGGGGGTGTTTGTGGAGGGTAGGGGGTCCGGAAAGAGAAAGTTGTGTTCAGTTGCTTCGCTGCTGGCACAAAGTGTTTTATTTATTGGCTTTTTCCTTATTTATTTGTTATTCCTGTGCTGGGATTGCTCAGCCACAGTCTGTAAAAACCATGGTTTTTGGCTTAGCCCGTTTGTGGGTAGAGGAGGGGGTCGCTTCCTTGTTTTTTTTTTTGGGGGGGGAAAGGGGGGCTGGAAAGAGAAAGTGAGGTGTTCAGTTGCTTCGCTGTGTTCAGGGTCCCAACTTCAAAAGATTGATTGGTTGATTGATTGATTGATTGATTGACATTCCTGTGCTGGAATTGTTCAGCCACGCTCTCATCTATTAATTTATTTTTTTTATTTTTTTTATTTTAATTCCATTTATATCCCGCCCTTCTCTGAAGACTCAGGGCGGCTTACAAGCTTAGCACTAGCCTTCATTCTATGTATATGCCTGCTTGTTAGGGCTTTCACACACACACCCCAAGCGGCATTATTACAAAGTCAGCTTAATTGCCCCCAACAATCTGGGTCCTCATTTTACCTACCTCGGAAGGATGGAAGGCTGAGTCAACCTTGAGCCTGGTGGGATGCGAACCTGTTTGTGTGAAGCCTGTAAAATGCTGGTTAGTTAATTAATAGGCCAGTTACCTGTGCGGGCAGAAAGTAAGAAGGCTGCAAATGTTATTTTTCTCTTTTGTTTCAGTGCCCCCCCCCTTTCTGACTCTCTTAATGACAGCCTTGATGGCCCAAGATTAAATACTGCTTGCTTGCCTGTTCCTAACGAAGTTTCCTGGAAGTCGGGAAAAACTGCTGCCTCTTTAGGTTTTTTCCTTGTTTGGCGGAGAATTTTTAAAAAAGGAATAATTGCACAGTTGCAGGGCTGTGAACTGAGCATCTGAAAGCTGCTGGCTATTAATTCCAGGTTTATGGAAAATCCCAAGGAATCGGACCCTAGTATCAGGATGGTAGGCTGACCAGGATAATGATGTAGAATTTAAGTGTTTCTCAATCTTGGCAATTTGGAAGATGTGTGGACTTCAACTCCCAGAATTCCCCACACATCTTCCAAATTGCCAAGATTGAGAAACACCAAGCGAGAATTCCTTAAATCCACATTAAAACTCTTTTAAGTGACAGTAACGAGCTGATATGGGGGGGGGGAAACAAACCCTAACCATAATCAAACCTGGTTTGATCTTGGATGAGAAAGACAGTAAAAAAGTTTTAAAAAAAGGAACAAGGTAAAAAAGTAAAAGTAAAAAAAGAAAAATGTAAAAGAAGTTTTATTTTGGGGCATCTGTTTTTGTGCTGCGTTGCCAAGAAAACTGCAGAGTTACACAGTTCCTTTCACCTTGGTGTAAAGAGTGATTGGGATACCGATGTTACAATGTGTGTAAGGTTGTGTTTGAGCCCTTAATCCGTGGCTTATTAATAAAACCACAGTTACATAGTAGAGCCTCAGCTGTTTTGCTAATGTTGTGGCCCAACTAACTTGGATGGCTTCATTAAGATAAAGATAAGATAACCTTTATCGTCATTATTTTTTTTTTACTGTGGCCACACTAAAGGTAAAGGTAAAGGTTCCCCCGCACACGTGTGCTAGTCGTTTCCGACTCTAGGGGCCGGTGCTCATCTCCGTTTCAAAGCCGAAGAGCCAGTGCTTGTCCGAGGACGTCTCCATGGTCATGTGGCCGGCATGACTAGACACCAAAGGCGCACGGAACACCGTTACCTTCCCACCGGAGTGGTCCCTATTTTTCTACTTGCATTTTTACGTGCTTTCGAACTGCTAGGTTGGCAGAAGCTGGGACGAGTAACAGGCGCTCACTCTGTTACGCGGCACTCGGGATTCGACCCGCCAAACTGCCGACCTTCTGATCGACAAGCTCAGCCTCCTAACCCACTGAGCCACCGCGTCCCTTATGTGGCCACACTAGGGCACATTAAAAATGAAGCTCTGTTGCCTGCTCTCAAAAGTGCACACATACGTAACACACACATGGACATGCTATACACATACTTATATAACTATGTGTTCATCATTCAGTTGGGTCCTGAATTTCAGCAGCTCCAAAATCTGCATTTTTTCTTGGTTTCCCTCCAGTTTAAACAAAGTCAGAGGGAAGTTGTTAAGAAGCTTGTTGAAACCATGGTTTGTAGGGTAAAGAATAATGGCTAGGATGGCTTACATGCCGGATTAGATACTACAGTTCATGATCGTTTAATATAAAGTGCAAACTCATTTTGGATCTGTCGATCTCCAAACTGTTTTTTTTTTGGGGGGGGGGAGGTTTTGCATGAGAATTTTGAAACTTCAAGGAATTTTTCTGAGTCAAAGGGACGTGTGTGTGTGTGTGTGTGTGTGTGTGTGTGTGTGTGTGTGTGTCTTAAATGAGATACTATTATATACTAAGTGCCCCTCTCCAGTTGCAAGAAAGCTACTAAGCTCTTAAGGACCCAGGATTTGCAGATCAAATGAGTCTCTACAATTAATATTCCCACCCCCTCCCGTTCAGCCTTTCCTCCAGGGATTGAACTGAAATTCCTCTGTCATTAAAAATGCTGGCCTCAGTTCTCTCTAGAGTAATATATTATTCCTTTGCAATCCTACGCGGGTAGACCTCGACTTACGGCCGCAATTGAGCCCAAGTTTTCTGTTCCTGTTTCAAAAGATTTTAGTTGTATGGAAAGCTAAAAATGGTTTTAGTTCTGCTCTTAAGCAAGACGGCTGTTAAGTGAGTTTGGCCCCGTGTTATGACCTTCCTTGCCACAGTTGTTAAGGGAATCACTGCAGTTGCTAAGTTAGGGATTAAGTTGAATCTGGCTTTCCCCTTCCGGCGCGATCTCAAAACCTACCTTTTCGAACAAGCTGGCCTGGCCTGATGGGATGGGGTTGGGTTTTATTAATGTGTTTTAACCTACTTTTAATGTGTTTTAACTTATTCGTGGGCATCTTGTTTAATCGTTTTTTAATTTTTGTATCTTGTTTTGATATGTATTGCCCTGTTCACCGCCCTGAGTCCTTCGGGAGAAGGGCGGTATACAAATTTAATAAATAAATAAATAAATAAATAAATAATAAATTGGCTTGTCAGACGGTCTCAGAAAGGGGATCCTGTGAGCCCGGTACACTGCAACTGTCCTTATGTGCATCTGGATTTTGATCCCATGACCACAGGGATGTGACCTTTTTCAGTGTTGTAGTAACTTTGAATGGTCACTGAATGAACTGTTGTAAATCGAGGATAATCTGTACAGGTGTGTGTGTGTGTGTGTGTGTGTGTGTGTGTGTGTGTGTGTGGTGGGGGTTCTCACGGGGCCAACTAGCCCCATGGTTTTGTGGGCCCCTGTGTCCCCCATACAAGGCTACACAGCTACGTTTCCCAACTGACCTCTGATTAAGTCCATGGGGAAAAGCTGCCTTTGCTTAACAATCACATTATTTGCTTAACGACTGCAGCACAAAAGGTTGTAAAACAGGTGCGGTCATATGGTGATTATTAATGACCTCACTGCTTAGTGACAGAAGTTCTATTCTGTTCCTTATTCCTATTCTGTTCTGTCCTGTCCTGTCCTGTCCCGTTCCGTTCTGTATTTCTATTCTATTTTATTTTCTGTTCTGTTCTGTTCTGTATTTCTATTCTATTTTGTTCTATTTTCTGTTCTGTTCTGTATTTCTATTCTATTCTATTCTATTCTATTCTATTCTATTCTATTCTATTCTATTCTATTCTATTCTATTCTATTCCATCCCATATATTCTATTCTATTCTATTCTCTATTCTATTCTCTATTCTATTCTATTCTATTCTATTCTATTCTATTCTATTCTATTCTATTCTATTCTATTCTATTCTTCTGACTCTCTGAAAATGTGATATTAAGATGTTAGACCAGTGTCAAATCTTAGGCCCTAAAACTTTGCAGCCGAGCCTAAATAAAATTCTTGATTCTTCATAGCAATGCCAGCAGCCCCCCACTTGGATAATTTGGATGAATCAGAAATGGGCAGTTGATAACTCTTACTAATAGTTCCAAATAAAAGCTGCCTTATCGACCGATTTAAGGTGGAGCTGCTAAGTTAGACAAAATATGCATTTCTAGCTGTAACCTTCCAACTTTCATTTCCCCAATAAAACATTAATTGCTGTTTAAGCTGAAATGACAAATGGATCTGTTTCTGCCTTTTATTTCACTGTGATGCCACCGTGCATGTTCGTTTAAACTAAAATCAATGTTTCTTTTATCGTTCCTTATAAATCTCTGTATAATTTATAATACCCAGGCTTACCAGAGACTTGCTGAGATGGTTTTTATTGTTGAACTGGCCATTTTTATGTCTCTTGCTGCCTAGAGTTTGTCTCTTTGGTTTTTATGCTTTATACTAATATGGATTTTTACATTTTATACTTGCGGTTTTTACGTTGCGGTTTTCTCTCTGTTGTGCCCCGCTGAGTGTTGCCTTTGGTGAGTTGGGCAGCTATCGGAGTCTGATTAATTGTAATAATAATGTAAAATTCACAATATACAAAGACCTGGAACATCTGTGGTAAAAGAAACAAAGGCAGTGCTGAATAAGTGATAGGTGCAACATCTGGAGCACCAATACTGGTTTACAGCACTTCGTTTAGTAACCGTTCAGATTCACAATGGCATTGAAAAAAGGGACTTATTTTTTTCACACTTATGACCATTGTAGCAGTTGATCCAAATTTGGTTGCTTGGCAGTCGGCTCATATTTATGACGTATAACGGTTGTAAGTTGAGAACTGGCCTGTATGCCAGACCATGGTTTGCTGTTGCTTGTCTGAAATGGTATAGGGTTTCCTGCCTGAGCAGGGGGTTGGACTAGATGACCTCGAAGGTCCCTTCCAACTTTTTTTTTAAAAGTTTTTATTATTATATAAAACTTTTTATTCATAAAACATGAAACTCAGTCAACTGAACACTCAAATTGACTGGCACTAATGGTTGACACGGGTTGCTGCCAGCATCCTAGGTATCAACCAGGTTGTTGTTGTTGTTGTTGTTATATTTTGCAAAGCAGAACCTGGAAAGCAAATCATGGTGTTGCTTCTTGGTAACGGGACCTGCTATAGTGTGCAAACCATAATTTAGCAAGTCGTGAAAGGTCACCCAGCTGCTGTGTTCTCTATTAAGACCAGACAGACAGACAGACAGACAGACAGACGGACACACACACACACACACACACACACACACACACACACTTCCCCTGTTCTTGGAAATTGGCTTTTTTGGAACTGGTTTCATTTATATTCTGGCTTGGGACTCTTTAGAATCGTATTGTTTCGTTGTTGACGGTGCTGACTTTATGGCTTCGTGGCTCTATTTTTAATTTTTAATTAGACTCCACAGCTTTCAGGGTTGGATCCAGCGTTGCTGAAACTTGGCCACTTCAATGATTAAAGCCAGAGATGAGCAAACAAACAATACTAATGCAAAAATCAAAAAATTATTCTCTGGGTAGACTTCAAAACAGAGGCTTGTACGAGACATCCCTTTGGTGTGAAGTTTGCTAATTCTGATTTTGATTTGGGAAAAAGGGCACCTTGCCTAAAATTTCTCGGGTATTCTGAATAGAGGACAGCAGTCTTCGGAGGGTTACGCTTTCATGGCTAAGGCGGGACTAGAACTCCCCGTCTCCTGGTGACTGGCCCAAAGTCACCCAGCTGGCTTTCATGCCTAAGGCGGGACTAGAACTCCCCGTCTCCTGGTGATTGGCTCAAAGTCACCCAGCCGGCTTTCATGGCTAAGGCGGGACTAGAACTCACCGTCTCCTGGTGATTGGCTCAAAGTCACCCAGCCGGCTTTCATGGCTAAGGCGGGACTAGAACTCACCGTCTCCTGGTGATTGGCTCAAAGTCACCCAGCCGGCTTTCATAACTAAGGCAGGACTAGAACTCACCATCTCCTGGTGATTGGCTCAAAGTCACCCAGCCAGCTTTCATGGCTAAGGCGGGGCTAGAACTCACCATCTCCTGGTGATTGGCTCAAAGTCACCCAGCCGGCTTTCATAACTAAGGCAGGACTAGAACTCACCATCTCCTGGTGATTGGCTCAAAGTCACCCAGCCGGCTTTCATGGCTAAGGCGGGACTAGAACTCCCCGTCTCCTGGTGATTGGCTCAAAGTCACCCAGCCAGCTTTCATGGCTAAGGCAGGACTAGAACTCACCATCTCCTGCTGATCGGCTCAAAGTCACCCAGCCGGCTTTCATGGCTAAGGCGGGACTAGAACTCACCGTCTCCTGGTGATTGGCCCAAAGTCACCCAGCCGGCTTTCATGGCTACTAGAACTCACTGTCTCCTGATTTTTAACTTGGTGAAATAACTACTAGACCGAACTGCCTCTCCAAATAAAATCTTATTTAATTCAAATCGCTAGGCATCTAGGTCTCTGGGGCAAAATGATCTTTTCTGCATTTCTAGCATATTCTCTGCCATATGGAAGCATTCAAAGCTTTTCCTGTTTTCCAAGATATCCAGGATTTGTCTGGCTGCAGCTGATAAAACCATCAACCCTTCCTGTTCTCTGCTGTTTTTCAGCTATTTAATTATTATTATTTTTTTTAAAAAAAACCTTACTAAGGCCAGCTCACGGTCTCATGCAATATTCTGCTTTGTTCCATTGCAGCGAAAAATTGGACAATAACAATGGGAGAAGTCTGAAAAAAATCATCCCGTGTGCACCTATTTCTGTACATTTGCTCAAAGAGATGGGATTTATTTACCCTACCTACAATTTATCGAAGTAACCTTTTTTTTAGCGTCAAATGCCATATTTAAAAAGCATTCCTAATATTCCCTAATTTGGGCTGAAATTTATTTGAGTAGTTTTATCCCTATGCCAACTGGGATAATAATAATAATAATAATAATAATAATAATAATAATAATAATAATAATACAACAAACAACAACAAAAACAAACAACAATAATAGTAATAGTAATAATAATAATAATAATAAACAACAACAAAAACAAACAATAGTAATAATAATAATAATAATAATAATACAACAAACAACAACAAAAACAAACAACAATAATAGTAATAGTAATAATAATAATAATAATAACAACAAACAACAACAAAAACAAACAATAGTAATAGTAATAGTAATAGTAATAATAATAATAATAATAATAATAATAATAATAATAATAATAATAAAAAAAAGTTGTAGGCAACAGCTGCTTTAAAAAAAAAATCCGAAATTCTGATAAAGCTTCAGGACTGCTTTTTTTTTCTTCATATTTTTGCACCGTTGTGGCGAGAGGTGACAGGAGCCCAACATTCATGTTGTTAAGTGAGACATTTGCGAAGTGAATTTGGCCCCATTTTACGACCTTCCTTGCCACTGTTGTTAAGTGAATCACTGCAGTTGTTCAGTGAGCAGCAGGGTTGTTAAGCGAATCCGGCTTTCCCTATTGAGTTTGCTTGTCAGAAGGGCGCAAAAGATGCTTTTTCAGGAGGCAACTAGACTTCCTTGTTTTGCATCCTTTTAGAGAGTCGTTGAGGCCACTTGGAGGTTTATCTGTGTCCTCAGAGTCGCCTGGGTGGTGGAAATGGGCGTGGAGCCTTCTTGGAACTGCAGAAAGGACTGTCTGGAGCTGGATGGTGTCGTTTATATTTATATTCCTTGCAGACAGCTGGTCATTTGCCTTCTTTTAGAGAGTCCTTGAGGCCACTTGGAGGTTTGTCTGTGTCCTCAGGGTCACCCGAGTGGTGCAGATGGGTGTGGAGCCTTTTCTTTGAAGACGTTTCGCTTCTCATCCAAGAAGCGTCTTCTGCTCTAACTGGAGGGTGGGGAAGGGAAAGATTTATGCTCCTTGCAGAGAGCTGGTCATTTGCATCCTTTTAGAGAGTCGTTGAGGCCACCTGGAGGTTTATCTGTGTCCTCAGAGTCGCCTGGGTGGTGGAAATGGGCGTGGAGCCTTCTTGGAACTGCAGAAAGGACTGTCTTATAGACTGGAGATGGATGGTGTCATTTATATTTATATTCCTTGCAGACAGCTGGTCATTTGCCTTCTTTTAGAGAGTCCTTGAGGCCACTTGGAGGTTTGTCTGTGTCCTCAGGGTCACCCGTGTGGTGCAGATGGGTGTGGAGCCTTCTCGGAACTGCTGAAAGGACCATGTTGTATAGAGAAACATAGATAAATCTCCAAGTGGCCTCAACGACCCTCTAAAAGAATGCAAATGACCCGTTTTTTCTGCAAGGAGTATAAATCCTTCCATTCCCCACCACCCAGTCAGAGCTGAAGAAGCTTCTGGGATGAGAAGCGAAAAGTCTTCAAAGGAAAAACAAGGAAGTCCAGTTGCCTCCTGAAAAAGCACCTTTGGGTTTTTCCTTGAAGACGTTTCACTTCTCATCCAAGAAGCTTCTTCGATATGGGTATGTCTAGTTTAATGAAGAGAAAGACTAGGGGTGACATCATGGCAGTCTTCCAATATCTCAGGGGCTGCCCCAAAGAAGAGGGAGTCAAGCTATTCTCCAAAGCGCCCGAAAGCAGGACAAGAAGCAACAGATGGAAACTCATCAAGGAGAGAAGCAACCTGGAACTAAGGAGGAATTTCCTGACAGGGAGGACAATTAACCAGTGGAACTCCTTGCCTCCAGAAGCGGTGAATGCTCCAACACTGGAGGTTTTTAAGATGAGACTGCACAGCCACTTGTCTCAAAAGGCATAGGTTCTCCTGCTTGAACAGGGGGTTGGACTAGATGACCTCCAAGGTCCCTTCCAGCTCTATTATGATCGATTGATTCTTCAGCTCTGGCCGATTCCTGAATAATAATAATAATAATAATAATAATAATAATAATAATAATAATAATAATAATAATAATAATAATAATAATTTTATTTGTATACCGCCCTTCTCCCGAAGGACTCAGGGCGGTGAACAGGGCAAACATATAAAAGTACAAAAATACAAAAATTAAAAAAGAATTAAACGAGATGCCCAAGTTACAACAATAGATTAAAATACATTTAAAACAACAATAAAATCCAAACCCATCCCCCATCAGGCCAGTCCGGCTTGTTCGAACAAATAAGTCTTCAGATCGCGTCGGAAGGAGCGAAGGTCGGGCGCCATCCGGAGCTCAACCGGCAAACGATTCCATAAATCCGGGGCGCCCACAGAGAAGGACCTCCCCCTGGGGGCAGCACTCAATTTACTCCCTCCCTAGAGTTTGAGAACAATCTGTTGTCTTTTTTTAAAAAAAAAAAGAAAAAAGAAAAAAGAATAAAACCTAAATTAGCTGCTTCCAGGAAGCCTGAGCGAGATTAATGAAGCCTTATCGGGTTAATTAAGAGGAATGTGCTGGAAAAGCGCAACTGACAGCGTCTTCAATATCTTAATCCACTCCTTGCAGGTTGCAATGACAGCTTGGCTGCTGAAGAACTGCTGAGGCATCGTCACGCTAGTCTAACTCTAAATGATCATCTGTTGCCTACCCTTAGTCCTTGACTTACGGCTGTTTGTTTAACAAGCACTTAAAGTTACAGCAGCACTGGAAAAATGTGATTTGCGACTGCTCCTTATACGTATGAACACTGCCCTGTCCCCATGGCCAAGGGGGTCACGATGTGGCTGCTTGGCAAACTGGTTATCCTGGACAGACAATAGGTTAAAAAAAAATGTCTAGAGTTTGGAAGAAATTCAGAGAAGGGCAACTAAGATGATCCAAGGCCTGGAGGCTAAAAAAATACGAAGAACGGCTGCAGGATTTGGTTCTGGCCGGTCTAACGAAAAGAAGAAATAGGGGAGACATGATAGCAGCCTTCCGGTATCTGAGGGGCTGCCCCAAAGAAGAGGGGGTCAGGTTGTTCTCCAAAGCACCAGAGGGAAGGACGAGAAACGATGGATGGAAACTGACCAAAGAGAGAAGCAACCTGGAATTAAGGAGAAACTTCCTGACAGTGAGGACAATCAACCAGTGGAACAGCTTGCCACCAGAAATTGTGGGTGCTTCATCACTGGAGGTTTTTAAGAAGAGACTGGACAGTCAGTTGTCTGAGACGGTATAAATTCTCCTGCTTGAGCAGGGGGCTGGACTAGAAGACCTCTAAGGTCCCTTCCAGATTCCTATTTCTATTCCTATTTCTATTCCTATTTCTACTCCTATTTCTATTCTATTCTATTCTATTCTATTCTATTCTATTCTATTCTATTCTATTCTATTCTATTCTATTCTATTCTATTCTACCCCACCCCACCCCACTCCACTCCACTCCACTCCACTCCACTCCACTCCACTCTGTTCTATTCCTTATTCTATTCCTTTATTCCTATTCCTTTATTCCTATTCTGTTCTGTTCTGTTCCGTTCCGTTCCGTTCCGTTCCATTCTATTCCTTATTCTATTCCTTATTCTATTCCATTCGATTCCATTCCTCAACATATGACCACAATTGGACCCAAAACTTCCACTGCTAAGCCAGACAGTTGTTGAATCGATTTTTGCCCCATTTTACGACCTCTCGTGCCACTGTTCTTAAGCAAATCACTACCGCGGGTAAGACAGTTGAGAAGTGAATCTCGCTTCTCCAATTGACTTAGCTTGTCACGAGGTTGCAAAAGGGGATCACGTGACCCAGGAGTTGAAGTCCACCCCTGCTGGCTGGGGAATTCTGGGAGTTGAAGTCCACCCCTGCTGGCTTGGGAATTCTGGGAGTTGAAGTCCACCCCTGCTGGCTTGGGAATTCTGGGAGTTGAAGTCCACCCCTGCTGGCTGGGGAATTCTGGGAGTTGAAGTCCACCCCTGCTGGCTGGGGAATTCTGGGAGTTGAAGTCCACCCCTGCTGGCTGGGGAATTCTGGGAGTTGAAGTCCACCCCTGCTGGCTTGGGAATTCTGGGAGTTGAAGTCCACCCATTCTAACTGGGGAATTCACAATTGTTAAGCCTGGGCTGTTCTGTGCCACAAGCTTGCCTGTTTGAATTCGGAAGTCCCAGAGGCCTTGAGCTTCTGTTTAATATTAATATTATTATTTGGTAGAACATTGTGCCACCAGGGTCAGGCAAAAGACAGCAAAACATTACGAATCTCAAGTACCCTATTTTCACTGCTCTTGTCCACCGTGCCCGTTTTTAATTGCGCAATTGTTAAAAATCAACTTAAGCGCAAGTAGCTCTATGACTAATTTTCCAAATAGAAACTCAAATAATCTGTAATTGTGCAAGGTAGGGGAACATACTTAATAACCCGGACAGGAATTTTCTTCCTCTCTTGTTTTTCCCCCTCTTGGCTAATTTAAATAATAAACCAGTTCACCAAGACCTTTTTCCTTTAAATTTCACCAGAGATTGCTTGCAGCTAGTCCTCAACTTACAACCGTTCACTTTAGTGAGCATAGTTACCACAGCACAGGAAAAAAAAGGGACTTATGACTGTTTTTCACACTTACGACCGTTGCAGCATCCCCCCCGTGGGTCACGTGATCACAATTCAGCGGTTTGGCAGCTGTCTTGTACTTATGACGGTTGCAGGGTCCCCTTTTGCGGCCTTCCAACGAGCAAAGTCAAAGGGGGAAGCCAGATTCGCTTTACAGCTGCATGACCCGCTTAACAATGGCAGTGATTCGCTTAACAACCGTGGCAGGAAAAGTCGTAAAATGGGGGGGGAAGAAACTCACTGAGCAAATGTCTCGCTTAGCAACGGAAATTTCGGGGCTCAACTGTAGTCGTAAGTCAAGGATTACCTGTATACCATACTGGATTTTTATTTATTTATTTATTTATTTATTTACTTTTTATCACTCTCTCTACCGGTAGCAGTGATTGCAACTCACAGCAATTAGCAACATGGAAGAGAATCTTTAAAAATACAAATTACGGGAAAGTGAAACCCTTGGCCCGGCTTTGACATCTAATAAAAGCATAACCGCTGCTTTCGTGTGTTTTTTTAGTGAGATGCTGTTTGTAAGTCCTTGACTTACAACTGTTCATTTAGTGACCGAACTAAAAAGGGAGGGAGGGTGGGAGGGAGGCATTTAATGTGGCTTAAATCTGGATTTAGGTCACCTGCCTGAAACTGGGATCTCCTCCCGGTGACAACCATCTCGGAGGCTTGCAAGGTCTTTGAACTCGTCCCTGTTTTGCTTTGGTTCTCCCCTGCTGCAAAAAAGAAAAAAGAAAAAAAGAAACCATGATTAAAAGGGAAAAAGGTTGCTTAAGGTTAGGTAAAGGTAAAGGTTCCCCCGCACATGCGTGCTAGTCGTTTCCGACTCTAGGGTCCGGTGCTCATCTCCGTTTCAAAGCCGAAGAGCCAGCGCTTGTCCGAGGACGTCTCCGTGGTCATGTGGCCGGCATGACTAGACGCCAAAGGCGCACGGAACGCTGTTACCTTCCCACCGTAGTGGTCCCTATTTTTCTACTTGCATTTTTACGTGCTTTCGAACTGCTAGGTTGGCAGAAGCTGGGACGAGTAACAGGCGCTCACTCTGCTACGCGGCACTCGGGATTCGACCCGCCAAACTGCCGACCTTCTGATCGACAAGCTCAGCGTCCTAACCCACTGAGCCACCGCGTCCCTTGCTTAAGGTTACTGAGTTCATTATATGTGTAACTTTGGGCCTGGGCGTTTTTTTCTCTCCTGTTTTTTTTTCCCCTCGGCCTTTGCATGACTGCTGTTTCCACAAGCTTTCCAGAGAAATAAATGTGTCATTTATTTCTGCTTTTAGGTTCCCCAATGCTCCAGGATCTTTGAAAACTATAGTTCAGTGGTTCTGAGATCACATCCGCCAGTTCCTTGAGAACCTTGGGGTGTAATCCATCTGGTCCTGGTTGATTTGAACTCATCTAGGCTGGACAGATGCTCGCTTACCATTTTCTTGCCTATCTTTGTGTTTCTATTCTGTTTTTTACGGCGCTGTTTTCGATAGGTTGGTCTGTTTTTTTTTTGAAGTCCACACTTCTTAAAGTTGCCAAATTTGGAGACTCCTGATCTACTAGCACCGTGGTTCCAAGCTCGGCAACTTTAAGATGTAGTAGGGACGCGGGGGCTCAGTGGGTTAGGACGCTGAGCTTGTCGATCAGAAGGTCGGCAGTTTGGCGGGTCGAATCCCGAGTGCCGCGTAGCAGAGTGAGCGCCCGTTACGCGTCCCAGCTTCTGCCAACCTAGCAGTTCGAAAGCACGTAAAAATGCAAGTAGAAAAATAGGGACCACTCCGGTGAGAAGGTAACAGCGTTCCGTGCGCCTTTGGCGTCTAGTCATGCCGGCCACATGACCACGGAGACGTCCTCGGACAAGCGCCAGCTCTTCGGCTTTGAAACAGAGATGAGCACCGGCCCCTAGAGTCGGAAACGACTAGCACGCATGTGCGGGGGAACCTTTACCTTTACCTTTACCTTTACCTAGGGACTTCAACTCCCAGAAATCTTTGAGTTGAAGTCCATTCCAGCTGGCTGAGGAATTCTGGGAGTTGAAGTCCATATCTTTTGAAGTAGCCAAGGTTGAGAAACAGTGGTCTGCCAAAGTGGTGGCCTAGTCAGCAAACCACAGCTAAACTATGGCTTAGAATACATCTGAAAGTCTTCAGAGCTGAGAAACACTGGATGGGGAGACACCAGGTGATCTTAGTTTTATAAACATAGCAAGGTTTCTGGAAGTGGCATAGCGTGTTGAACTCCTCTTGGGAAATATCTTTATTTGTCTGTCTTAAAAAGCAACCTCGTAATTGTGGCATTAGCACAGGAAGCCACAGGGGGAAAAAAGTATTGTTTGTAGCAATCTTTAAAAAGGGATTTAATATATCTCTAATCTACCACAATCTCTGTTTCCCCCTTCATAGATTTATTTTTTAAAAAATAATTTTTTTAAAAAAAAAATCCAAATGAACACGATAGGGTTCAAGTTCAGCTTGAAGCAGATTTCACTTACTTAATTAAAAAAAAAAAAACCAACCCTTTCTCTTCCATCTGTTGCAGCCCAGCTGGTAAGAAATAGAATTTTTTAAATCAGATAAGTGAAATTTATGAACAGTAAAGATATTTTAGAAAACTGATTATATTATTAGAACGGGAGCAGATGTATTGTTTTGTTTCCTTGCAGGTATGTCGAGTCCATATTTATTAAATCAGCGTTGAGTGCAATAATTTCATTTTTGGTAGAAGCTTTCATCCTGTCGTTCCCGTTATTAAAGGCTGGGAAAGGATAGTTGTTGACTCCGATGAATATGACGAAATCGCCACTGAAGGCCTTTTTAAGGACAAACCGTTACGTTTTTCTGGCTGTGCTGATAGTCAGGGATTTATGTTATCTTTTTAAAGCCGGCCGACGGAATTTAATGGAATTGATTTTTAGACATTTTGCAAGAGCCGGTTGCAAACTCTTTATTAAAATTTTATGCATGGATGCAAGGCAAATTAGAGATTTTTAAGTAGGACTTGGACAACCCCTCTGGGTTTGTTGCTTGAAATACACGTCCTTTTGAGCCCAAAATTTCCGTCGCTAAGCGAGACACCCATTAAGTGAGTTTTGCCCTGTTGTACCACCTCTCTTGCCGCGGTGGTTGGTTGATTGCACTTGTTAAATTAGCCATACGGTTGCTTAAGTGAATCTGGCTTCACCCACTGACTTTGCTGGTCAAAAGGTTGCAAAAGGGGATCATGTGACCCCAGGAGACTGAAACAGTCATAGGTCCATGCCAGTTGCCAAGCGTCTGAATTCCGATCTCCTAATCGTAGGGACGCTGCAATAGTTGTAGGTGTGAAAAACAAGTCATTTTTTTTTGCAGTGCTGTTGTAATTGGTGTCTTTCAGTGGGGTTTTGGCACTGAAAGAGGCCTTGAGCATTTACTGCATCCGAACTTGAGAATTAGACTAAATCGGGTCGTTCCAATCTTGACAACTTTAAGACTTGTGTATTTCAACTCCCAGAATTCCTCTCTTTCCCCCCTCCCCAAGCATGGGAATTGTGGGAGTTGAAGTCCATGCATGCTGACTGAGGAGTTCTGGGAGTTGAAGTCATGCATGCTTATTAGGGAATTCTGGGTGTAAAGGCCGCCAATGCTGGCCGAGGAATTCTGGGAGTTGAAGTCCATCCGTGTTGGCTGGGGAATTCTGGGAGTTGAAGTCCATCTGTGTTGACTGGGGAATTCTGGGAGTTGAAGGCCACCCGTGTTGGCTGGGGAATTCTGGGAGTTGAAGTCCATCCGTGTTGACTGGGGAATTCTGAGAGTTGAAGTCCATCCGTGCTGACTGGGGAATTCTAGGAGTTGAAGGCCACCCGTGTTGGCTGGGGAATTCTGGGAGTTGAAGTCCATTCGTGCTGACTGGGCTATTCTGGAAGTCGAAGTCTATTCATGCTGACTCGGGAATTCTGGGAGTTGAAGTCCATCCATGCTGACTGGGGAATTCTGGGAGTTGAAGTCCATCCATGCTGACTGGGGAATTTTGGGAGTTGAAGTCCATCCATGTTGACTGGGGAATTCTGGGAGTTGAAGTCCATCCATGCTGACTGGGGAATTCTGGGAGTTGAAGTCCATCCGTGTTGGCTGGGGAATTCTGGGACTTGAAGACATATTATTCCGACTAGGGAATTCTGGACGTTGAAGGACACCCCCCCCCCCCGCTGATTGGGGAATTCTGGGAATTGAAATATATTCTGACTAGGGAATTCTGGGCGTTGAAGTCCACAAGCCTACAATAGCCAAGGTTGGAGACTCCTGGGCTAAATCCTCTCCCTGTTGGCTCCATGCAGTTCAGAGGCAGTTTCCTCTACTCAAACCTCAAGAAATAATAAGAATTAAGCACCAAAGCAGAGGCTTGGCTTCCTTTTCTGTCAAGGCCTGGAGAAGTTCCCATGCCAGGTATAAATACCTCTGCAAAATGCCCAGGCTGTACGTCTCCAGATGCTAGTTTAATTATGGAGTAGATCCTTGTTTTCCCTCGCTGGAAAGGGGCAAGGAGTTAATTACAGGTCGGGCTGGCTTCATTCATCCTTGTTCGACTCCGAGATTTTTCCAGGCCTGCAGCAATACGCGGAAATTTTTATTTCTCTGCTAGATTTGCCTCCTGTTTTGCGTTCTGACCAAAATGGCTAACATTCGTAAGGGTTAAGTACGGGTAGTTCTCCACTTAACAACGGCTCATTTAGTGACCGTTCAGAGTTACAAAAGCACTGAAAAAGGTGACTTACAAAGTCTTTCACCCTTCACAACCGTTGCAGCATCCCGGGCGTCAAAATTCAGCATCCCACCCCAATCAAAATTCAGACGCTCGGCAGCCGACTCGTGTTTATGACGGGTTGCCACGTCCTGGGATCACGTGATTTCCCCTTTTGCGGCCTTCTGATAAGCAAAGTCAACGGGGTTTGCTTAACAACCCGCCTTACTAATTTAGCAGCGACTCATTTAACGACGGTGGCAAGCCAGGTCGTAAAATGGGCCAACGTTCATTTCAGAAAAGTTTCGCTTACGAAGGGAAATTTTGCACTCGTAAGTCGAGGGCCACCTTTATCCATATTAGTGCTTGGTCATTAATTAGGTCTTAAGTCTCAATTAGCATTGTTATTAATAGTGGTATGAAGTTAGTGAAGTCAGAAAGAAGTTAGGGCTGCCTAGAAAAAACTTGGAAGCCCGTGTCCTTTTTTTATTTATTTCTGAGTTAGCTCTCCATCTCTTTTTCCCCTTTCTTTCTCCTTCCTTCCAATGTTACCTTCTTTCTACTTCTCCTTTAATCCTTTTTTAATCTCCAGATCCATCAATTCGGTCCTTTCTTCTTGCCCCAAATGCTTCCTATGTAAAAGCTTCCCTTCTGTCTTCCCATATTTTTTTTCCCCCTTTCTTTGACCAAACTGCTCAACTCGACCCCAATGGACGACCCAAAAAGCCTTGGTGGCGCAGTGGGCTAATGCCTCCTTAAGTAACACCAGCTGCCTGCAATTAGTGCAGGTTCGAGTCCCACCAGGCTCAAGGTTGACTCAGCCTTCCATCCTTCCCAGGTAGGTAAAATGAGGACCCAGATTGTTGGGGGCAATTAAGCTGACTTTGTAATAATGCCGCTTGGGGTGTGTGTGAAAGCCCTAATAAGCAGGCATATACATAGAATGAAGGCTACTGCTAAGTTTGTAAGCCGCCCTGAGTCTTCGGAGAAGGGCGGGATATAAATGGAATTTAAAAAAAATAATAAAAAAAATTATGTTGATCAGCCAGACATTTCTTAAGTCCCACTGACTCCGGGACGCTGCGACACATCGTAAATATGAGCCAGTGGCCGAGTGTCCGAATTTTGATCACGTGACCATAGGGGATGCTGCGACGGTCGTTAAGTGTGAACTGTGGCCGTTAGTCCCTTTTTTCAGTGCTGTGATAGCGTAGGTCACTAAAGGAACTCTTGCAAGTCAAGGACTTGCTTCGATTGTCATCTTAACGTCTCCAGTGACCGAAACAGCCTCTTTGGTTCCAGATGCCGGTTGAGCTCCGGATGGCCCCCGACCTTCGCTCCTTCCGGCGCGATCTAAAAACCTATCTATTTGAACAATCCGGCCTGGTCTGATGGGTTTGGGGTTTGGATTTGATTTTAACATAGTTAAAAATAGTTAAAATAGTGGAGCAGTGGGCTAATGCCTCCTTAAGTAACACCAGCTGCCTGCAATTAGTGCAGGTTCGAGTCCCACCAGGCTCAAGGTTGACTCAGCCTTCCATCCTTCCCAGGTAGGTAAAATGAGGACCCAGATTGTTGGGGGCAATAAGCTGACTTTGTAATAATGCCGCTTGGGGTGTGTGTGAAAGCCCTAATAAGCAGGCATATACATAGAATGAAGGCTACTGCTAAGCTTGTGTAAGCCGCCCTGAGTCTTCAGAGAAGGGCGGGATATAAATGGAATTAAAATAAAAAAAAATAAAATAAAAAAATTAATTGTATTATTATTATATTATATTGGGCATAATTATTTAATCTTTTTAACTTTTGTATTTATATTTTGATATTTATTGCCCTGTACACCGCCCTGAGTCCTTCGGGAGAAGGGCGGTATAAAAATTTAATAAATAAATGAATAAATAAATAAATAAATTTCTATGGCTTTTGTGATCACCAGATTGGAGCGAGGAAAATGGATCTATTGGCTTACGAGCAATTACGGTGGATTTAAAGCAGAGAAGAGAGAGATTAAGCAGGGAGGGGGGGGAAATGACGTATCTGTGCATAAGAGCTTTGTTGTGTGTTTAGTGGTGGCGGTGAGGGTGAGAGTGGTCTTCAGGAGGAAGAGTTGTGGGTAACCCATCACGGGAGCTTTTCAAGAAGAGATTGGACAGTTTAGAATGGTATGGAATGGAATAGAATAGAATAGAATTAAGAAAATAGAACAGAATAGGAATGAATAGAATAGAATATGAAATAAAGTTAGAATAGAATAGAGTAGAGTAGAATAGAATACATAGAATATGGAATAAAGTAGCATAGAATAGGTGAAGAAGGAGAGTGCAAAACTTGGGTTGAAACTTATCATTAAGAAAACCAAGATCATGGCATCTGGCCCTCTCAATTCCTGGCAAATAGATGGGGAAGAAATGGAGGTAGTGACAGATTTTATTTTCCTGGGCTCCAAGATCACTGCAGATGGGGACTGTAGCCAAGAAATTAAAAGACGCTTGCTCCTGGGAAGGAAAGCCATGGCAAATCTAGACAGCACACTAAAAAGCAGAGACATCACCCTGTCAACAAAAGTGCGTATAGTCAAGGCTACGGTCTTCCCAGTTGCAATGTATGGCAGTGAAAGCTGGACCATAAGAAAGGCTGAGCGCCAAAGAATTGAGGCCTTTGAACTGTGGTGCTGGAGAAGACTCCTGCGAGTCCCTCGGACTGCAAGGCGATCAAACCGGTCAGTCCTAGAGGAGATCAATCCTGACTGCTCTTTAGAAGGCCAGATCCTGAAGCTGAAACTCAAGTACTTTGGCCACCTAATGAGAAGGAAGGACTCACTGGAGAAGAGCCTAATGCTGGGAAAGATGGAGGGCAATAGAAGAAGGGGACGACAGAGAATGAGGTGGCTGGATGGAGT